>OY821521.1:127968399-128308399 GCA_963682025.1 Cordilura impudica
TATATATTTATATTTTATATTTTATATTTTATATTTTATATTTTATATTTTATATTTTATATTTTATATTTTATATTTTATATTTTATATTTTATATTTTATATTTTATATTTTATATTTTATATTTTATATTTTATATTTTATATTTTATATTTTATATTTTATATTTTATATTTTATATTTTATATTTTATATTTTATATTTTATATTTTATATTTTATATTTTATATTTTATATTTTATATTTTATATTTTATATTTTATATTTTATATTTTATATTTTATATTTTATATTTTATATTTTATATTTGATATTTTATATTTTATATTTTATATTTTATATTTTATATTTTATATTTTATATTTTATATTTTATATTTTATATTTTATATTTTATATTTTATATTTTATATTTTATATTTTATATTTTATATTTTATATTTTATATTTTATATTTTATATTTTATATTTTATATTTTATATTTTATATTTTATATTTTATATTTTATATTTTATATTTTATATTTTATATTTTATATTTTATATTTTATATTTTATATTTTATATTTTATATTTTATATTTTATATTTTATATTTTATATTTTATATTTTATATTTTATATTTTATATTTTATATTTTATATTTTATATTTTATATTTTATATTTTATATTTTATATTTTATATTTTATATTTTATATTTTATATTTTATATTTTATATTTTATATTTTATATTTTATATTTTATATTTTATATTTTATATTTTATATTTTATATTTTATATTTTATATTTTATATTTTATATTTTATATTTTATATTTTATATTTTATATTTTATATTTTATATTTTATATTTTATATTTTATATTTTATATTTTATATTTTATATTTTATATTTTATATTTTATATTTTATATTTTATATTTTATATTTTATATTTTATATTTTATATTTTATATTTTATATTTTATATTTTATATTTTATATTTTATATTTTATATTTTATATTTTATATTTTATATTTTATATTTTATATTTTATATTTTATATTTTATATTTTATATTTTATATTTTATATTTTATATTTTATATTTTATATTTTATATTTTATATTTTATATTTTATATTTTATATTTTATATTTTATATTTTATATTTTATATTTTATATTTTATATTTTATATTTTATATTTTATATTTTATATTTTATATTTTATATTTTATATTTTATATTTTATATTTTATATTTTATATTTTATATTTTATATTTTATATTTTATATTTTATATTTTATATTTTATATTTTATATTTTATATTTTATATTTTATATTTTATATTTTATATTTTATATTTTATATTTTATATTTTATATTTTATATTTTATATTTTATATTTTATATTTTATATTTTATATTTTATATTTTATATTTTATATTTTATATTTTATATTTTATATTTTATATTTTATATTTTATATTTTATATTTTATATTTTATATTTTATATTTTATATTTTATATTTTATATTTTATATTTTATATTTTATATTTTATATTTTATATTTTATATTTTATATTTTATATTTTATATTTTATATTTTATATTTTATATTTTATATTTTATATTTTATATTTTATATTTTATATTTTATATTTTATATTTTATATTTTATATTTTATATTTTATATTTTATATTTTATATTTTATATTTTATATTTTATATTTTATATTTTATATTTTATATTTTATATTTTATATTTTATATTTTATATTTTATATTTTATATTTTATATTTTATATTTTATATTTTATATTTTATATTTTATATTTTATATTTTATATTTTATATTTTATATTTTATATTTTATATTTTATATTTTATATTTTATATTTTATATTTTATATTTTATATTTTATATTTTATATTTTATATTTTATATTTTATATTTTATATTTTATATTTTATATTTTATATTTTATATTTTATATTTTATATTTTATATTTTATATTTTATATTTTATATTTTATATTTTATATTTTATATTTTATATTTTATATTTTATATTTTATATTTTATATTTTATATTTTATATTTTATATTTTATATTTTATATTTTATATTTTATATTTTATATTTTATATTTTATATTTTATATTTTATATTTTATATTTTATATTTTATATTTTATATTTTATATTTTATATTTTATATTTTATATTTTATATTTTATATTTTATATTTTATATTTTATATTTTATATTTTATATTTTATATTTTATATTTTATATTTTATATTTTATATTTTATATTTTATATTTTATATTTTATATTTTATATTTTATATTTTATATTTTATATTTTATATTTTATATTTTATATTTTATATTTTATATTTTATATTTTATATTTTATATTTTATATTTATATTTTATATTTTATATTTTATATTTTATATTTTATATTTTATATTTTATATTTTATATTTTATATTTTATATTTTATATTTTATATTTTATATTTTATATTTATATTTTATATTTTATATTTTATATTTTATATTTTATATTTTATATTTTATATTTTATATTTTATATTTTATATTTTATATTTTATATTTTATATTTTATATTTTATATTTTATATTTTATATTTTATATTTTATATTTTATATTTTATATTTTATATTTTATATTTATATTTTATATTTTATATTTTATATTTTATATTTTATATTTTATATTTTATATTTTATATTTTATATTTTATATTTTATATTTTATATTTTATATTTTATATTTTATATTTTATATTTTATATTTTATATTTTATATTTTATATTTTATATTTTATATTTTATATTTTATATTTTATATTTTATATTTTATATTTTATATTTTATATTTTATATTTTATATTTTATATTTTATATTTTATATTTTATATTTTATATTTTATATTTTATATTTATATTTTATATTTTATATTTTATATTTTATATTTTATATTTTATATTTTATATTTTATATTTTATATTTTATATTTTATATTTTATATTTTATATTTTATATTTTATATTTTATATTTTATATTTTATATTTTATATTTTATATTTTATATTTTATATTTTATATTTTATATTTTATATTTTATATTTTATATTTTATATTTTATATTTTATATTTTATATTTTATATTTTATATTTTATATTTTATATTTTATATTTTATATTTTATATTTTATATTTTATATTTTATATTTTATATTTTATATTTTATATTTTATATTTTATATTTTATATTTTATATTTTATATTTTATATTTTATATTTTATATTTTATATTTTATATTTTATATTTTATATTTTATATTTTATATTTTATATTTTATATTTTATATTTTATATTTTATATTTTATATTTTATATTTTATATTTTATATTTTATATTTTATATTTTATATTTTATATTTTATATTTTATATTTTATATTTTATATTTTATATTTTATATTTTATATTTTATATTTTATATTTTATATTTTATATTTTATATTTTATATTTTATATTTTATATTTTATATTTTATATTTTATATTTTATATTTTATATTTTATATTTTATATTTTATATTTTATATTTTATATTTTTATATTTTATATTTTATATTTTATATTTTATATTTTATATTTTATATTTTATATTTTATATTTTATATTTTATATTTTATATTTTATATTTTATATTTTATATTTTATATTTTATATTTTATATTTTATATTTTATATTTTATATTTTATATTTTATATTTTATATTTTATATTTTATATTTTATATTTTATATTTTATATTTTATATTTTATATTTTATATTTTATATTTTATATTTTATATTTTATATTTTATATTTTATATTTTATATTTTATATTTTATATTTTATATTTTATATTTTATATTTTATATTTTATATTTTATATTTTATATTTTATATTTTATATTTTATATTTTATATTTTATATTTTATATTTTATATTTTATATTTTATATTTTATATTTTATATTTTATATTTTATATTTTATATTTTATATTTTATATTTTATATTTTATATTTTATATTTTATATTTTATATTTTATATTTTATATTTTATATTTTATATTTTATATTTTATATTTTATATTTTATATTTTATATTTTATATTTTATATTTTATATTTTATATTTTATATTTTATATTTTATATTTTATATTTTATATTTTATATTTTATATTTTATATTTTATATTTTATATTTTATATTTTATATTTTATATTTTATATTTTATATTTTATATTTTATATTTTATATTTTATATTTTATATTTTATATTTTATATTTTATATTTTATATTTTATATTTTATATTTTATATTTTATATTTTATATTTTATATTTTATATTTTATATTTTATATTTTATATTTTATATTTTATATTTTATATTTTATATTTTATATTTTATATTTTATATTTTATATTTTATATTTTATATTTTATATTTTATATTTTATATTTTATATTTTATATTTTATATTTTATATTTTATATTTTATATTTTATATTTTATATTTTATATTTTATATTTTTATATTTTATATTTTATATTTTATATTTTATATTTTATATTTTATATTTTATATTTTATATTTTATATTTTTATATTTTATATTTTATATTTTATATTTTATATTTTATATTTTATATTTTATATTTTATATTTTATATTTTATATTTTATATTTTATATTTTATATTTTATATTTTATATTTTATATTTTATATTTTATATTTTATATTTTATATTTTATATTTTATATTTTATATTTTATATTTTATATTTTATATTTTATATTTTATATTTTATATTTTATATTTTATATTTTATATTTTATATTTTATATTTTATATTTTATATTTTATATTTTATATTTTATATTTATATTTTATATTTTATATTTTATATTTTATATTTTATATTTTATATTTTATATTTTATATTTTATATTTTATATTTTATATTTTATATTTTATATTTTATATTTTATATTTTATATTTTATATTTTATATTTTATATTTTATATTTTATATTTTATATTTTATATTTTATATTTTATATTTTATATTTTATATTTTATATTTTATATTTTATATTTTATATTTTATATTTTATATTTTATATTTTATATTTTATATTTTATATTTTATATTTTATATTTTATATTTTATATTTTATATTTTATATTTTATATTTTATATTTTATATTTTATATTTTATATTTTATATTTTATATTTTATATTTTATATTTTATATTTTATATTTTATATTTTATATTTTATATTTTATATTTTATATTTTATATTTTATATTTTATATTTTATATTTTATATTTTATATTTTATATTTTATATTTTATATTTTATATTTTATATTTTATATTTTATATTTTATATTTTATATTTTATATTTTATATTTTATATTTTATATTTTATATTTTATATTTTATATTTTATATTTTATATTTTATATTTTATATTTTATATTTTATATTTTATATTTTATATTTTATATTTTATATTTTATATTTTATATTTTATATTTTATATTTTATATTTTATATTTTATATTTTATATTTTATATTTTATATTTTATATTTTATATTTTATATTTTATATTTTATATTTTATATTTTATATTTTATATTTTATATTTTATATTTTATATTTTATATTTTATATTTTATATTTTATATTTTATATTTTATATTTTATATTTTATATTTTATATTTTATATTTTATATTTTATATTTTATATTTTATATTTTATATTTTATATTTTATATTTTATATTTTATATTTTATATTTTATATTTTATATTTTATATTTTATATTTTATATTTTATATTTTATATTTTATATTTTATATTTTATATTTTATATTTTATATTTTATATTTTATATTTTATATTTTATATTTTATATTTTATATTTTATATTTTATATTTTATATTTTATATTTTATATTTTATATTTTATATTTTTATATTTTATATTTTATATTTTATATTTTATATTTTATATTTTATATTTTATATTTTTATATTTTATATTTTATATTTATATTTTATATTTTAATTTTATATTTTATATTTTATATTTTATATTTTATATTTTATATTTTATATTTTATATTTTATATTTTATATTTTATATTTTATATTTTATATTTTATATTTTATATTTTATATTTTATATTTTATATTTTATATTTTATATTTTATATTTTATATTTATATTTTATATTTTATATTTTATATTTTATATTTTATATTTTATATTTTATATTTTATATTTTATATTTTATATTTTATATTTTATATTTTATATTTTATATTTTATATTTTATATTTTATATTTTATATTTTATATTTTATATTTTATATTTTATATTTTATATTTTATATTTTATATTTTATATTTATATTTTATATTTTATATTTTATATTTTATATTTTATATTTTATATTTTATATTTTATATTTTATATTTTATATTTTATATTTTATATTTTATATTTTATATTTTATATTTTATATTTTATATTTTATATTTTATATTTTATATTTTATATTTTATATTTTATATTTTATATTTTATATTTTATATTTTATATTTTATATTTTATATTTTATATTTTATATTTTATATTTTATATTTTATATTTTATATTTTATATTTTATATTTTATATTTTATATTTTATATTTTATATTTTATATTTTATATTTTATATTTTATATTTTATATTTTATATTTTATATTTTATATTTTATATTTTATATTTTATATTTTATATTTTATATTTTATATTTTATATTTATATTTTATATTTTATATTTTATATTTTATATTTTATATTTTATATTTTATATTTTATATTTTATATTTTATATTTTATATTTTATATTTTATATTTTATATTTTATATTTTATATTTTATATTTTATATTTTATATTTTATATTTTATATTTTATATTTTATATTTTATATTTTATATTTTATATTTTATATTTTATATTTTATATTTTATATTTTATATTTTATATTTTATATTTTATATTTTATATTTTATATTTTATATTTTATATTTTATATTTTATATTTTATATTTTATATTTTATATTTTATATTTTATATTTTATATTTTATATTTTATATTTTATATTTTATATTTTATATTTTATATTTTATATTTTATATTTTATATTTTATATTTTATATTTTATATTTTATATTTTATATTTTATATTTTATATTTTATATTTTATATTTTATATTTTATATTTTATATTTTATATTTTATATTTTATATTTTATATTTTATATTTTATATTTTATATTTTATATTTTATATTTTATATTTTATATTTTATATTTTATATTTTATATTTTATATTTTATATTTTATATTTTATATTTTATATTTTATATTTTATATTTTATATTTTATATTTTATATTTTATATTTTATATTTTATATTTTATATTTTATATTTTATATTTTATATTTTATATTTTATATTTTATATTTTATATTTTATATTTTATATTTTATATTTTATATTTTATATTTTATATTTTATATTTTATATTTTATATTTTATATTTTATATTTTATATTTTATATTTTATATTTTATATTTTATATTTTATATTTTATATTTTATATTTTATATTTTATATTTTATATTTTATATTTTATATTTTATATTTTATATTTTATATTTTATATTTTATATTTTATATTTTATATTTTATATTTTATATTTTATATTTTATATTTTATATTTTATATTTTATATTTTATATTTTATATTTTATATTTTATATTTTATATTTTATATTTTATATTTTATATTTTATATTTTATATTTTATATTTTATATTTTATATTTTATATTTTATATTTTATATTTTATATTTTATATTTTATATTTTATATTTTATATTTTATATTTTATATTTTATATTTTATATTTTATATTTTATATTTTATATTTTATATTTTATATTTTATATTTTATATTTTATATTTTATATTTTATATTTTATATTTTATATTTTATATTTTATATTTTATATTTTATATTTTATATTTTATATTTTATATTTTATATTTTATATTTTATATTTTATATTTTATATTTTATATTTTATATTTTATATTTTATATTTTATATTTTATATTTTATATTTTATATTTTATATTTTATATTTTATATTTTATATTTTATATTTTATATTTTATATTTTATATTTTATATTTTATATTTTATATTTTATATTTTATATTTTATATTTTATATTTTATATTTTATATTTTATATTTTATATTTTATATTTTATATTTTATATTTTATATTTTATATTTTATATTTTATATTTTATATTTTATATTTTATATTTTATATTTTATATTTTATATTTTATATTTTATATTTTATATTTTATATTTTATATTTTATATTTTATATTTTATATTTTATATTTTATATTTTATATTTTATATTTTATATTTTATATTTTATATTTTATATTTTATATTTTATATTTTATATTTTATATTTTATATTTTATATTTTATATTTTATATTTTATATTTTATATTTTATATTTTATATTTTATATTTTATATTTTATATTTTATATTTTATATTTTATATTTTATATTTTATATTTTATATTTTATATTTTATATTTTATATTTTATATTTTATATTTTATATTTTATATTTTATATTTTATATTTTATATTTTATATTTTATATTTTATATTTTATATTTTATATTTTATATTTTATATTTTATATTTTATATTTTATATTTTATATTTTATATTTTATATTTTATATTTTATATTTTATATTTTATATTTTATATTTTATATTTTATATTTTATATTTTATATTTTATATTTTATATTTTATATTTTATATTTTATATTTTATATTTTATATTTTATATTTTATATTTTATATTTTATATTTTATATTTTATATTTTATATTTTATATTTTATATTTTATATTTTATATTTTATATTTTATATTTTATATTTTATATTTTATATTTTATATTTTATATTTTATATTTTATATTTTATATTTTATATTTTATATTTTATATTTTATATTTTATATTTTATATTTTATATTTTATATTTTATATTTTATATTTTATATTTTATATTTTATATTTTATATTTTATATTTTATATTTTATATTTTATATTTTATATTTTATATTTTATATTTTATATTTTATATTTTATATTTTATATTTTATATTTTTATTTTATATTTTATATTTTAAATTTTATATTTTATATTTGATATTTTATATTTTATATTTTATATTTTAAATTTTATATTTTATATTTTATTTTTTATATTTTATATTTTATATATTATATTTTATATTTTTGTATATTCTTTCTCCTTTTTTCCCTTATATTTCTGAGCGACCTCCTTGGCCAAACTTTGAAGTCTATATACTCTTTCGCAGATGACAGCAGCATTTGCCATTCATTTTCCTTTAATTGTAGGCCAAGCCTCTTGGAGATTGGGGGCAAAAGGCGGACAACGAATGACGCACTCATTGAATACTATAAATATTCGCCGAGGGGGGAAAAGCGAATAGGTTTGATTATAATGCGCTGAAGACTCAATGCTGTATGTTGACCCATAGGGCCATGGACTCAACAATGTCATCTGTATATATAGATACTCTATAGATACTACCATGGGAAATGTTCTTCTGAGATTAGCGAACTTATTCCAAGTGCCAAGTGCTCGCTCTACCCGCTTCTCTAGTAGATCACATCCGTTTATAGTCTACTGTTCAGTTAACCGCACAACGCATTACATAGAGAATTCGTTTATCAACCGATCTAGCCGTAGGTGGAATAAACTCCCCGCACATATCTTTCCTGACAGTTACAATTTAATAAAATTTAAGTCAAACATTCACAAACACTACTCCCTCTTTCCTCCTTCCCATAACCTATTTTCCTGATATCAACACAATGCACTGCATTTGTAGGAGGCATCCCCTGACTGTTTGTTAAGGGGGGACATTACATTCGCGGCAGAGAAAACAGACCTTTTTTCAAAAATTCATAACTCAGTTAGAAACAAACATTTTCCCAAAATTTTTTTTTATTATTGTAGAGAATTGAACAAGTTACAAGAAAAAAATATATATTTTTCACTCCAACATGGTTTTATAGAGCTCCGAACTGGCGGCAGAGAAAAACACGGGGCCTCGTGGTTGCAGCGCTGGGAGTCGCAAAAATTTTCCTATCTGGAAAAAAATTACTTTTTTAAATCTTAACAAAATTGATTATCGTATGACATGCGTTTTTTTTTTTATTTTTTTTTTTTAATTTTTGGTGATGTTCCAAATTTAAAAGTGTGTTGTTTCGAAAAAAATATTGACTTTAAAAATTCATAAAAATCCGAAAAAAAATTTAAAAATCAAGTTTAAAAAAATAAAAAAAAAAATTAAAAATTCGTCAAAAAATGAACCCGCTAGTGCTGCAACCAGTACGAAAAACATGGTTTCGAGATAAACGCGTTCAAAATTTGTGAACAAAGAAAAAAAAAGTTACCTTCAATCTGCCATGCCTGCTTCGTACTTTATGCCTTTCCACTATATGAGGTATAAAGATGTCTTTTTTTTCAAGAAATTCAGAAACACAAAAAAAAACCCACCCTTCAAGTAGGTACGAAATAACAACCACCAAAAGTAAGGTAGCAAGTAAAACAAGTATATACCAGCTGCCGTACGTAGGTAGCTTTTGAACACGTAGGAATTTTTCCATGATAATTATTTTCTTAGAATCTTAAGAATATTTACTAAAAAACATTATAAAAAAAGTCGATTTCAAAAAACGGCCAATGTCATGCCCCCTTAATAAAAAAAAATATCATTACATTCATAATATACAGAAATGTCATCAATATATATTTCATCAATATATACGCATATTTGCGACCTGTAGTTTGATTACAAAGTTTACATGGACACACAGACGGACAGACGCGCGGACATCGCTAAATCGACTCAGAAAGTGGTTCTGAGTCGATTTAGCGATGTCCGTCCATCCGTCCGCCCATCCGTCTGTGTGTGCATGTAAACCTTGTAATCAAACTACAGGTCGCAAATATGAATATATTTTATTGGAATTTAGTATATAAGCTTTTATCGGCCATAGGAAGAAAATATAAAATATTAGAGAGTTGCCCGAATAGCGAAATCGTAGTTGCCGGCGATTTCAATATTCACAACTATTCTTGGCTTCACCATTCGGGTCAAACCATTCCCAAATGCCGTTACGTTGAGCTTTTCGCCGCGCACATTCCATGCATTGAAGGGCAAAGATAAAATATTCTCGACCTTTTTCTAACTTCACACCCTGACAAGTATGAAGTGAAAATTCTCGAACCTCTCGGTAATTCAGATCACTGCACCATTTCCGCATCTTTTTCGTACTCTGTACTTCATAGTGTTTCCACACCAGCTACTAAACGCTCAGTTTTTATTTACGAAAAGTCTCGTTGGGCCGAGCTCAACGATTTCTTCAAGCATTTCAACTGGAAAATTTGTTTCCTGGGCAATAAAATTGACGCTGCAGCGATAGTGGCGGAAAAAATAATAGTGTTTGGTATGAGATTATTCATTCGATCAAAGTACATTCCGGCTAAACCTAATCAAAAATCTTGGTTTAACCAGACTTGCAGAGATGCAGTCAGATCCAGAGAGGAAGCATTCAGACTTTGGCGTGAAATATAAAATTCCGTCACTGAACTGCTACGCAAATAGGTGCGAAACGAATGTGCTAAAGCACTTCTTCACGATCAGCGTCTTCGTGCTAAAGTTCTTTCTGCTCCTTGGAGCAGCAAGAGCTTTTGGTCTTTTGTTAAAATAGTAAAGAATAATGCTAGTTCTGCAATCCCAATAATGCTAGTTCTGCAATCCCAATTCTTATAATGAATGACCAAATATTCGCTGACCCGGTTGATAAGGCTAACCTTTTAGCTGAACTTTTTGCAAAAAATTTATTTTTGCCGGATAGTGATCAACCACTGCCCGAACTCGAAGGAGTATCCTGTGCTCTGGCTAAAATATTCTTCCGAGCACGTGCAGTTAATAAAGTTCTTTCGGATCTCCGTTGGCCAACCTTTTCAGCCTTTCGTACCGTGCGGGAGTCTTTCTCTCTTGCTGGAAGGTTGCTAATGTCCAACCAATCCCTAAAAAGGGTGCAGCTAGGTTAGGTTGAAAGTGGCTGCTAAACCAAAGGAAAAGCACACTTAGACTCTGGGGTCCATTGTGATACCATGGGATGAATAGGTGTTCCCCTCAGTCCCCACCGTAGAACCAGTTTGAGCTCCTGATGAAGCCCCTGATATGTGAAATGTCCGCATTTGAAAGATCAGAGAGATCGTGAAGGAACGGCGATCCCAATGTTTGAAGTCTCGTTCTGGAGAGCGCCGGGCAATAGAAAAGGAAGTGCTCTATGCTCTCCACCTCCTCCACATCCATGCAGCTACGACAGAAATCATTTGACGAGACCCTGAGGCGTTCAGCGTGTCTCCCTATGAGGCAGTGCCCAGTGATAACAGCAACTAATGTTGAAATCTCTCCACGGGGGAGTGATAGTAGCGCACTAGTGCGCTTATGATTTAGAGCCGGCCAGATCTATCTCGTGATCCTGCACGTTGATCCATTAGCCCATCTGTTGTCGGTTATGCCGGCGGTGTGAAGCCGAAGTTCCAGCTTGCAAGATTCCAGGGGTATACCAACACATTCCAAGTCCGCTTGAACCTGTAAGGTGGTGCCCTGTCTTGCCAACTCGTCAGCTTTACAGTTTCCCGGTATATTCCTGTGCCCTGGGACCCAAATGAGTCTGATGTCGAACTGCTTGGCCATGACATTTAAAGAAGTGCGGCAGTTAAGGGTGGTTCTTGTTTTCAGGAACATTGATTCCAAGGTTTTACCGCGGCCTGACTATCAGAGTAGCTGTTGACTGCGGTTGTAGACAGAATATTCCGACCCAACCAATCAGCAACTTCCTTTATTGCCAGTACCTCTGCCTGATAAACACTGCAGTGGTCTGACAACCTGCGAGCCAGATTCAGTCCAAGCTCCTTTGAATAGACTCCGAAACCAACTTGAACACACATTTCAATCCGTCAGTATAGAAATTTATCGAACGCCTGCCACCTGGAACCCCCTGACCAGGATTCCCTGGTCGGTATCAGAGTTTTGTAGTGTCGTTCGAATACACTCCTCGGAGTGGTGTAATCCACGTTCAATGGTAAGTTCCTGTTATTCAGGACCACTCCATGGCCACAATTATGACCACGTCATTGTATTGTGCTTCTTAGTCGAATGGCCGATGAGGCCGCCGACTGTTTTCCTAATATGTCCAACGGTATTAGGTGTAAGAGGATGTTCAAGGCATCCGTAGGTGTGGTACCAAGGGCACCAGTGATACACATGGAAGCCATTCTCTGTACCCTTGCAAGAAGGTTGGTATTAGAGGCCTTCTCTAGAGCAGGCGACCAGACGATGACCCTGTACAGCAGTATTGAGCGAACCACCGCTGTGTAGATCCAGTAAGCAATTTTCGGGCTGATGTCCTACCGCATACCAATGACTTTTTTGCAGGAGTATAAAGCTATAGTCACCTTCTTCGCCCTTTCCTCCAAGTTCCGTCTGAAGTTCAGCTTGC
Source organism: Cordilura impudica (assembly GCA_963682025.1). Lineage (NCBI taxonomy): Eukaryota > Metazoa > Arthropoda > Insecta > Diptera > Scathophagidae > Cordilura > Cordilura impudica. Next base: position 127,982,229 of record OY821521.1, read on the forward strand.
TGTCCAGGAATACACCAAGATACATGGCTCCATCAGAGAAGGCGATATCAGCACCATAAAGAGAAAAAGGGTCGAAGGTAGGTATCTTATACTTCCTCCTGAAAAGAACAAGTTCCGTTTTGGTCGGATTTACCCCCAGACCGCAACTACTTGCCCAGCTAGATAGCATAGTGAGAGCCCTCTGTAGAATGTCTCTAAGTGTGGATAGAAACTTCCCATTTACGGCTATGGCCACGTCATCAGCAAAGGCGACCACGTTGCAGCCTTGTCTCTCCAACGAAAGTAGCATTGAGTTCAGCGCTAAGTTCCATAGAAGTAGTGAGAGAACGCCTCCTTGTGGCGTTCCCCTGTTCACGAATCGGGATATTACAGTCGTTCCCAATTAAGACGTTATCCGCCTGTTGGCAAGCAGATTTCCAATCAGTGAGATAATCACGGAATTCACTCCTAGACTAGCTAAGTTGATACAGCGAGTGAAAAGCCTACATAGCCAAGGGGAAATGTAGTCCGACACGTGCTGCAATTCAGCTGGAATGATACCGTCAGGTCCTGGAGATTTGTAAGGTTTGGAGCTTCCAATCGCCCAGTTCAGTGTTGGTATATTGACTATCTCCGAAGCAATAACCGTCGTACTAGCGTCTGAGTATCCTGACGCCTGAAGCGACGTAGGGGAGTTGCCCGGAAAATGGGTATCCAGTAGCAGGCTAAGTGATTCCCCACTAGAGGTAGTCCACACCCCCAATGGATCTTTCAGATAACCTAATGTGTGAGGGGTGGAAGCCAGAACCTTTCGCAACATGGATGCTTCGGAAACGTCTTCCATATTATCACAGAATTTTTTCCAAGAATCATATTTTGCCGTTCTAATCTTCTTCTTGTAGGTCCTAAGCTGCAGCTTGTAGGCCAACCAATCCTCGTCCGCTCTTGAAGACTTTGCCTTGTTAAAGAGTTTCCTGCAGGAGTCTCTGCCCTGTTGCAGGTCGCTAGACCACCATGGTGGTTTCTTCTTGCCCTTTGGCCTTGCCGCGGGGCAAGAAGCATCTAAAGATTTGTTAAAAACCGTCGTAATATGATCCACTAGCCCATCTATGTCCTCGGAATTACGCGGTTCGGATAAGGGTATTGTCACCAGTAACCCGGCAAAGGTCTTCCTATACTTAACCCAATTTGTCCTCTTCAGATTTCTGGGGACACTTTCCACCGGGTCTTTTTCTCTAAGCAAAAATTCAATGTATCGATGGTCAGAAAAGCAGTGGCCGTCCAACACCCTCCAACAATCAATTTTATCAAATAATGTGTCCGATACAAAGGTAACGTCAAGAACCTCCCTACGAATGCTAGTTACAAAAGTCGGTTCATTTCCCTTGTTACATATATATAGGTTAGTACTAAATAAAAACTCCAAAAGTAGCTCACCTCTTTCATTCAAATTGGTACTTCCCCAGATCGAATGATGTGCATTGACGTCACAGCACAGCACTAATTGGTGTGTAGTCCTTTCGGCTTCCCGGATTAGCTTTGCCACATTGACTGGCGGGGTAGGCCCAGGATCACAAAAATAGGCAGAGGAGAGCCAGATTGATTTCCCATCCAGCTCCAGGCTGGCCGCTATTACATCCCTGTCACTGAAATTAGATAACAAGAAAATATTAGGGCTGTTCCTCGCCAAAATGCAGGTACTTTGTCGTGCATACATGACGTAGCGTGCGAATGTAGGCCAAATGCTAACGTACAGCGTCATGTATACAAACAATGGGGTGGCTCTCATTTCTATGGCACGAGTCATACACATATACTACATATGGTCAATGTACTGAATGGAATGCGGCAGCAATTGTATTCTCAGTGAGTAATAATGAAACTGAGAGTGAAGCCGCGCGCCACTAGGCATTTATTCAATTAGTATCCATTTTTTCAAACTAAGCCACACCCCATTAACTAATTGAATGTAAAACTAGATTATCGAGAGCATGTTAGAACATCTCTCTTAGTATTAATAATTATTAAGAGTACTTTAGAAAGTTCTCTTTAGCGAAGAAGTCTAGAACTTCTCATAAGTTCTTTATAAGCAGGGTAATTGTTGGTAAATAAAGCATTAACATTTTAGACTTTGAAACGGAAAAACGGCAACTGTTTCTTTTAATTTGCGATCAACGTCGAATATTATATGGCGATCCTGCCAAACATTATATAATGATCCTGCCAAACATTATATAATGATCCTGCCAAACATTATATAATGATCCTGCCAAACATTATATAATGATCCTGCCAAACATTATATAATGATCCTGCCAAACATTATATAACGATCCTGCCAAACATTATATAACGATCCTGCCAAACATTATATAGTGATCCTGCCGAACATTATATAACGATCCTGTCGAACATTATATGCAATTTTCTAATCCTACCAAATAGCTGATAGATACAAAGCAACAGAAATTAAAAAATACAGCAATTTAACTCTGCTAAATTTAATTTTGCTTAATCTGGAAGCAAAGGAAACGGGACAAACACAGCTTATGCTTAGTCTTGATCCTTTTTGGTTTTAAGGATAGCAGAAAACAAATTTGGAATAATTTTTAGGATTCTATGGAGGAACTGTGGAATGAAGTGCAGCAAGCAGAAATTAGATGGGCTAAGATCCTAGAAGAGGGCAATGTTGACAACCAAGAAAAGCCAGTCTGACTGCATGGAACAGCAATACAAATAACAACAGTTACATGGGCGAAGAATTACAACAACTATGGCAAAAAGCAGAATTATGACATAAATAAAAAACATGCCAATCTTAACATCGACCTCAGACCAACATTTATATAGGAAAATGAATTCAACAGCACCAGAACTACAACATTTCCAGCTGCTGAACCAGAAGTAATGAGGAAATATTTTGAAGCAAAATTAATTTAAAAGAAAAATTTTAAGAGAATATTAATAGAGAACATAAAACAAATTGAAGTAAATTTTATAAATTATGCAAAGATATTGTAGTGTACAAAATATTTGGAAAGAAAGGGAAATTTCATAATGGGCAGTACACAGACTAAAATAAAGGAAGTAGTGACAGCAACAGAGAAACGCTCCGACAGCAATAAGCTTTAGTTTTAAGGTCATGATACTAATTTGTGCTATTACGACTATCACAGTATTGGTTAAATATATAAAGAAATACGTAAAGAAGCAGATACATAGGCAAGCTGTACATAACACGGCATAAATAACAGAAATTTTTTTTTACAGATTTATATAAAAATAAAACAAAAATGTCTAGTAATAGGAACATTCCAATAATCGTTGAAGATGGTAAGGAAGATAACATAAAAGAAGGGACAGACATGTTAGACAGACTGGACGAAGAAATCCGTAACTTCAACTATGAGAAATATTTTGGTAGTTTCGACAAACAGAGAAAGAAAAAGATAGAAAAGAAAATGGATTAGGCTACACTAGAAAGGAAAGTAGAATGGTTAACCAGATTATGGAAAGACATAGGAATGAAGGGAAGACCGACAGAAAAGACATTTTGCGGCCATCGACCACTGAATTAGAGACCATTTTGATGATAAAGAAATATGCGAACTAGTAGATATATTTAAAAATGACCTTTATCTTTAGCGACGAACAGCTTGTAATCAGGAGCCTTCAGTCCGCGAACCCTGCCACCACAAACCCAGGGCTCTTGGATGAAGACTATGTCTACTTCACCTGTCGTCAGGCGAAGTAGAAGTGCAGCCGTGGCGGCTTTACAGTGATGGAGATTTATCTGTAGGAGCCGCATCATCTGAAGCTGCCTGCACATCCATCTCCCTTACCGTGATTTCGGCCTCGTCCTCCGTGCTATCAATGAGGTCATCTTCGCCACCAAATAGGCCAGAAGCGTCAACCAGCAGTTCGGAGTCGGATGTTAAGTATCCTTCCCACATGGCTGTTTGGGACCTCTCCTCAGCCTGGACCACACCTGTGGTCCCCTTCCCAGCAAATTTTTCTACTGGTTTGGCGATCTCCGTGATTGGTCCTTGGTCGCCCTTGTAGACTTTAATTTGGATTTGCCCAAAGCCTTAGGAAACTATGCCGTTTGTCCCGGTTAAATGCGGGAGGGATTCGACATTGAGTAGTAGTACTACCTGTCTCCGGTGCCCCTCCGCATCACCAAATCTACCAATCTTCCAATTGTGTGTTGAAAGGTTAGGATTGCAGACCTTCAGCATCCTTAACACGGATTCAGCGTCCCCGGGAGTTGCCGGAATCCAAGCATGCGCTCTAGGTCGGGACAGGATGTCATGCTTTTGCACGACATCCAGTTTTGCTCCCGGCCATAGCTCTCCAAGTTTGTTGACGGCAGCATTATATAAGTCTATTGATCGTTGATCAGCAAAAGCTATCAACTTTGCGCGGCCTTGATACTAGCCTGCATCGCAACAGGTTGGAGGTGGACCTGGCATGTCCGCAAGGACGGTGAAGAACACTTTGGCTAATTTTGCCTCCACATAACTCCACTTGTCCTTAGGGATAGTGCCATCTCCTACTCCCCTGTTAATGATTGCCATTACAAGGTTGTCTTTGATAACCTGGCTAAACGACTTCGGCACAGCATTGCCGGCCACCTTAGTGCGTTTAGGTAATGGTTTCTCATCTGGCGAGCGCAACCTTTTAGCCGTCTTCGAAGTGTCCTGATTGCTATTGCTGCCAGGAACACTTGTCTTAGCTGAGAGGTCCTGTTCTTCAGTGACCTTCTTAGACAGCGCCGCTGGATTTAATTTTCCCAACCTTTCGATGATTTTTAGGCACAACCTTCTCTGGTTGTACCTTACCTTAGACGGATGGACTTTGTTACCCCCTGTCTTGGCAGACATAGACCCCTCCTTAGCAGCTGTCCGAAGGTGACCGGATTTGATCGTAGCTACCATGGGTTTGCTGCCAGTGCTGAGGATTGAATTCGGACCTACAACGGACCCCAACCCACTTGAGCTTTGACCAGAGGTCGCAGCGTTTTTTACTTGGCCAGACTCCTGGGTCTTAGCCTTTGAACAGCTGCTAGCTGAGCTAGCGGCAGACTGTGAGGCAGAGCCTCGAATTTTGTTTTGTTTTTTTGATGTATCTAAATTTGCTTCCATTTTGGTCCCACGAGTGTAGGGGAAAGAATGCCAGCTACGTCATAGCCCCCAGTAATGCAGTAAGGGCGGCCCACTGCCTCTACCTACTCGCTGAGGTGCCCAGGTATCAGTGAGGCTCCGTTAAAATACAGTCGGTAACCCCTGACTGCAAACCGTCCGATGATCACGGGTCGCGTAACACTCCGGATTAGGGGTGAATAACCTTTGGTCGTGCACCTTCAAGGTTCTAGACATGGTCCAGGTTCAAGAAGAGGTACTGAAATAGTAAAACCCATTCCCTTACCTGCCTCATATAAGGAACCGCAGTGCACTTCAGCCACCGCATCGCGACAAGATTGTTACTCGTGGCGATAGAAGGGTGCGGCTAATAACCCTGAAAATGACCGTCCAATTGCAATCTGCTCTGTACTCTCAAAGGTGATGGAGAGCTTGATAAATTTCCATCTTGTGAACTACCTAGAGGCCCACTCACTTCTTAATGATCGTCAGTATGGCTTCCGTAGAAATTGTTCCACGGGAGACCTGTTAGCTCTACTTTCTGAGCGCTGGAGTCGATCCATTCGCAATTTTGGCGAAAGTAAAGTGGTTGCTCTAGATATTTCCAAGGTATTCGATCGTGTGTGGCACGGTGCACTGGTATCAAAGCTTATTACATTTGGGGTCGGTAATGACATCTCTCGATTTATGTAGAGTTTTCTCAGAGATCGAACAATACGTGTTGTTATTGATGGGATCTCATTTAATGAGTTTCAGCTCAATTCAGGGGTACCCAAGGTTCCGCTTTTTCTGCTTCTCTTTTCCTTATCTTTCTGAACGACCTTCTTGGTAAAACTTTTAACTCCATATACTCTTTCGCAGATGACACAGCATTTGTCATTAGGTTTCCTTTAATTGTAGGCCACGCCTCTTGGAGGTTGGGGGCAAAACGCGGACAATGAATGACACACTCAATCAAGACCTGTTAACAATCTCCGAGTGTATGTATGCATGTTGACCCATAGGGCCATGGATTCAACAATGTCATCTGTATATATGAGTGGTATAGGTATTGAGGAGTAGGATACTCTTGATGTTCTAGTCATGAGAATTCAATGTGATGTTCGTTGGAACGAGCATGTCTTTCAAGTGTCAAAAGAAGCATTCAAGTGTCTTGGTTTTCTAAAATGGTGCAAAAATTACTTCACTCCCTCTGATCACCTTCAAATCTATGCCACTTACATCCGACCGAAAATGGAATACAACTCCAATATATGGGCAGGAGCTTCAAAATCTAGTTTGGAGCTACTGGACCGTGTGCAAAGGGGGGCGTTGATGCTTGTCAATGACAGTAGGATATCAAATTCTATTGACTCATTGGAACATCGTCGAAATGTGGGTTGTGTATCACTGCTCTCTAGATACTACCATTGGAAATGTTCTTCTGAGATTACCGAACTTATTCCAAGTGCCCGAGTTTCGGCTCGCTCTATCCGCTTTTCTAGTAGAACACATCCATTTGTAGTTTATTGTCCAGTTGACCGCACAACACATTACAGAGAGAACTCGTTTATCAGCCGAACTAGCCGTATGTGGAACAAACTCCCCGCAGAGGTATTTCCTGACAGTTATAATCTAATAAAATTTAAGTCGAATATCCACAAACACTACTCCCACTTTCCTCCTTCCCATAACCTATTTTCCTGAGATCAACACAATGCACTGCATCTGTAGTGGGCATCCCCTGAGTGCTGGTTAATAAATAAAAAATAAAAAAATATCTGCAGCCAAAAAAAATTAATAACAATAACCGACTATAATTTTCTTACTTGTTTTTCAAAATATAAGTGACTTTGCCAAATATTGTCAGGGTTGGTCCATTTTTCGACCTAGTCCCCATGTATATGGCACCCGATATGAACTTTTTCATATCTGCAGCCAAAAAATTAATAACAATGCCACTCAAATTTGGTTTATGCTTATTTTCTATATCTAATTAGTTGGACCTAAACGCATGGTATAGGATATAATTATAGGGTATAATTTTATTACTTGTTCTAATAAAAATTGTATGAATCATCGGTTGAATATGTCCATAAATAGGCACAGCCCTTTGACGTGAACGTTATTGGTCCTTTCAATAAATTAATTTAGAGACACCCACTATTAACTTTTGCTGCTATATCCCAAATAATTCTAGTTTCGTCTGGTTTTTTTCTGTTAAAAACGGAAAAATAAGGCAAATACCATACGCTTCATTTTGTATTTAAAGCTAATTCTTGGTTACTAATTTTTATTATATAAGGTTTCGTTGTGTATTCTGAAATAGTTTTATTATAACTGCGCTTAGATTCTGATTATTTTTAAGTCTATTTTCTAACCACAAAACTATTAACTCAATGCCTTCATTACACCATAATAAAGCAGTTTCATATTGGCCATCTGATCGTTGCTTAGTATGATTTTGTAAAATAGAAACATCCTTTTCATCATCTTTGCTCATAATTATATTTACGTTATGTGTGCCAGAAGTTTCTAAACAGTAGAACTTTTTAATTAAATGATGTAACTTCTTGTCTTAATCTTCACAGCATTCACATATGTGGCAGTGGTGATGTGCTTGTTGATATGATGATGAATGTTCACTTGCAATTACTACATAATACACATTGACTATTCGTTGTTATGTTACAAGTGAAACAATGTTGTAAATTTGTGGCATGATCATGGTTTGGTTGTTGTGGTTGACCTGGAAAAGATGAATTATCCATACTTTAAACAGCTTAGATTACCTTCAATTGGAGAGAGTATGGGTTTTAGTTGATCGGCTGCGGGTAAATTTCACAATTGTTTTAATATTATTTTGAATATTTTGGTGTTGTTTCAACTTTTTGACGAAATAGGTAAATTGTAGGTTTGAAGTATAAATCCAATAAATTCTTAATTAAAATTTATATTAATTTAAATTTAATTTAAGTTGTAACAAACACTGAAAACTGAATTACAAATTGCTTTCTCTAGTAATTTGCGCTAAAAAAAATAGCTTGAGATATCTCTCTACTATATTACTTGACAGTTGGACATTAATAATTAATTGACAATTAGAGATTTTTACAAAAATGAATAAATCGATAAGTACATCGAGGACAGTGGCGGAAAAGTTAGTATTCAAATTAAATTATCTACTAAAAAAACAAATTAAAGAAATTTACCATCATATCAAATGTTTCGGTACACTTTTGGTAATGAGTCAAATATTGATTTCTAATGAAACATATTATTTTTTAAAATTTTTTTGTAAAAACAAAAAAGAAATATGTTGTATTTATATTTTAAAATGTTAAAATATAGGAGAAACTTATTGGTCTTATTATATTAATATGAAATATGTTGAATGTGCTAATATTATTTAAAATAAAATTCTGTTAGTTGAGTACTTCATATTATTTTGTTTAATTTATAATTGAATTAAAATTTAATCCCTATTTAAAGTTACCGTTTTTCAACCTTCTGAATAAATCCAGTAGGTCATGCAAAATCAATAATAACCATGAAATTCAGAATGTGCGATATATTATAACTTATTCTGAAGTTTGAAAAATTTTAATTTTATGTTTCAAAGTGTCAACATGGATCGGGGCACATAAAACCATATTCATATTATAGAAGCTTGACCTACCTAGATTACGACTAAAACAATAATGTGCTCGCCTTGGCAGCACTTTGTTTTAAGATTTTAATATACAAAAACTATTAAACTTTTACATTCAGTTTTGAAATATACAGTGAAAGATTTTTAGTTCGGATGTGATCATATTATGTATCACTGTCTAGTAGAGAATTTGACACTGTCTAGTGGAGGTCCATGAAAGGTTTCACAGAACTCAAATACTTTAGATAACACAAATCAGTCTAATTCAGTTTTTAATTTTTGCTTTAAATTTTAAAAAAATTAAAAAATAGACAATATATCATAAGTATGTGCAATCTTTGTCCAAGTTATCATAATATCGTCATTAATTTAAAATAATATAAAATGGCATTTACAGGAAATTCTAATTTTCGTGCTAATATCACAATACATTTATTTATTGATACGCATATTCAGGCATAATTCGATTGTAGAGTATTCACTAGACTGGAACTACACTATACCATAAGAGAAAGTGTCTTCTGCTACCACTTATATCACTTAAAGAAGCTCCATTTTTATACCCTCCACTCCAGTGTGCAGAGGGTATATATAAGTTTGTCATTCCGTTTGTAATAATTAGAAAAAAAAATTTGGACCCCATAAAATACATATATTTGTGATCGTTATAACAACCGGAGTTGATATAGCGATGTCCGTCTGTCCGTCTGTCCGTCTGTGGAAATCACGATGACGGCATCAATCGGGCAGCTAGGATGCTCGTTGGCATAAAAAATGATTCATTAACATCCTGAAAAGTTTGCTATTTAAAATCGTCCAAATCGGTCGGTTAGGGCCCGAGATTTGAATGAAGAACTAAAAAAAGTCTTGAAAAAATATAATTTTCTATGTTGTTCTTGTCACGATCACGCCCTCAATAGGATAGCTAGGGTGATAATTTTTAGTGAGAATGATTCACCAAATTCATGGGAAGATTTCTACTTCAAAAATCATTAAAATCGGTGGAACAGGTCCAGGTAAATCTATGAAAAATTAAAAAAAAAATTAAAAACATGATGTTTCCATATTGTTCCTGTTGTTATTCTAAATGTTGCATTGTTGTCAATGTTGAACTTGTTGTTTTTGTGGTCGTTGTGGTAATAATATAATAAAAACAAACCCTTTGTACATTTTTTTGTGAACTCTGGTAGAAAATTTTAAAAGTTTCCATTGTTTTGGCATCACTAAAAAAATTTGTTATATCATTTCTGTCATTGCCACGAGCCTGCATGCAAAATTTCAGATCGATTGGCTCACGGGAAAGGGGCTAAAAATCGATCCAAAATTTTGTCGACAAGCAGACACTACCAGTTAATATAAAGGCAGTAAATAAAGGGAGTAAAAGTTCACCAATAATTTAAAAACAAATTTTTATGTATTAATTTATTTAAAGAAAAAAATAATTAAATGAAATAGTAATAATAATAAAAAAAAATAATATACAATACAAAAAAAAAAAGAATATATAAATAAAATAAAATAAAAATAAATGCATTCATAGCATTATAATACATATAAAAGGTCAATGTTTTCTAACCGTAACCGTAACGAGTCAGTTGTTTTTTTTTACATGAAAATCATTTAAAACAGTTACCGAACGTAACCGGAACGTCCCAATAATTTTCATGTGAAAAAAAGGCTGACACGTTACGTAACAGTTACATGTCGCTAACTTGTTCTTTACACAGGCTACTGCTTTTGGAGCCAACTTCAAGTCTATTTATATAGTTTCGTAAGCATAACTGATAAAATTGTTTCTATTATTTTTTGCTGTAAGTAATAAATTATAAATATACTGAATTTGCAAACTAAAATGGATACATATATTGGAGGTGCTTTAATACAAAAGAGTTAACGAAACAAAATCAAAAAAAAAACAACTCTACAACATCAACAATGGCAGTCATATGTTCTTCAAATAAAAAAAAAAACTGCAAGTGTGTTTTGTTGGCTACAAAACAAAAATAGTGTTGCCAATATAACAAAATATGTAAAAGAAGTTAGTGCTATGAAATATTTTATTTTGTTTAAAAAAAAAAATCGCAAAATGAAAGGCTATAATTCCATTAATAATCAAAAGGCGTTAAACTAATTTATTTATTTTTACGTTGTACTAATGCATTTTAAATAAGTAAAAGTAATTGTATATTTAAATAAAAATGCATTTGTATTATATGTTGCTGTCGTATTCAGAAAAATCAAGTAGCTGACTATACGACTACAAATGCTGCTGCCAGCAGTCGTCTATGTGTTTCATTCATGATGTTGCATTTTTTTGCGAGCAATACTTACATATATTCTAAATAAAGAAATAATACTTCTTTTCATACTGCGAAATCTATACAAATATATGTACAAATACTATATGTCAAATTTCAAATTTGCAGTAATTGATACATTTTTGAAAGAAAATTGTATAATATGAAATGTCTTTAATTTATTTCATAGAAAACAATTTTTTGAGGTGCGTGGATTTTCCATATTTACTGTTTTACTATTTTCGTAATGAGGTTAAATGAGTTAAAAAGAATTTAAAATATTTGAAAATATTAGGTGAGGATCCTCAAGATGTAATATACGATCGGTCTAAAACTTTTCACTTAGAGCCACAGTTAATCTCGAAACAACAAAAACCCATATATTTTGTGCATAAAGTTTAACATTAAATGTGCTTTTCTAAAATGTCTATATATTTTTCTCATTCATTTCTGACCATCTTCAATGTAAATTTACCAAATTTTTTTTTATTGCAATATGTATATAAAACTTAAAAATTTAATATTTTTTATTGTGTATTAACTTATTATTCTGGGATTTTCATTACATCACAAAATGTTACAAATTGGCACTACTGTTTCAAAAACAGAAAACTTCTAAATCAGTTGAAAACAGTTGATCTGTAAAACTGTGTGTGAAATTGTGTCAAATAAAATTACAAATATTAATAAATATAATAATACATATATATATATTTTATTAATTTTGTTAACAATTAGCACAAAATTGATTTTCCATTTTGCATTTCATTTATAAAGAATTCTGCCATATTTTGTTAAAGGGAAAATCCATTTTTGTTATATTAAAAAAAACAGACTTGCATTTAATTTTTCCGTGACTGCCTCAATAATTGCGTAGATGCCACCACAATATTTTTTCTAATTAAATATTAACCAATATCTAACTAGAATTATGATTTATTCTGACTAAAAAGTTCCAATTAAAAGTTATTCATCCCAATTATGAATATTCTCAAGGAATTTCTTTCTCACGGAAAATACATTTCTCGAGAAAAAAATTCCTCCAATTATAAATTCCGCGTGAACAAAAAATGATTAACTGGATCATCGAATTTCGAAGCCACTTGCTTTGCTTATTGACAATTTATTTTCTATTTTTTGTGTGTGTGCAAACGACCCTACAAAAATGTCCCAATAAACATTTTTGTTTGCTATCAACTTGAGGTGCATTTGAGATCAAATACATTTCTCAAATCTCCAGCGTTAATTCTCAAATGCCCTCAATAGTTCGAATATAGTCTTCTCAACTTAAAAGGCACATTTTTATATGGCGATTTTCATAGTTATCAAATTGAGAAATTTGTGATTCTCAACTTGATAGCAAAGAAATATTTCCAATCGGTATCAAATGGAAGGTACGGAATTGCCATATTAAAAAATATTATACTAATTTTAGAAATGAAAACAATGTACTTTTTTTAATGTTTCAATTTAATTTCATTATATATTTAACATTACTATGTACATATTTAACATTAAATGTACATATTATGTACATTTTTTAAAATCTAGAATTAAAAATAAATGAATTAATTAGTTGTACATTTTTTGAAAAATTCGACAAAAATCAGAAATAATTAAAAATATATCAATGATTTATTTGTACTTTTTTGGCATTATTTAAATAATATCTCAGACTTAACACAAATCGTATTCAAGTTGAAAAAATGTTTGGTCTCAAGTGGAGAAAAGTGTTGGATATCCAATTGAGAGTAAAAATGTTTCTCAAAGATTGGAAAAAATGTTAAGTCTCAACTTGATGTCAAGTTGAAAGCAAACAAGGAAAAAAATTGTTCAACCCAAGTTGAGAATTACATTTGACATCAATTTAAGAACTTAACTTTTCTCCAACATTGGAGAAATAACATTTCAATGCATACTGGGGAATGACCGAAACTAACACATAAACAGTTTTTTCCTATTTGAAAAACATATGACTGTCATTGTTGCTGTTGTAGAGTTGTTATACCCTCCACTCCAGTGTGCAGAGGGTATATATAAGTTAGTCATTCCGTTTGTAATAATTAGAAAAAAAATTTTGGACCCCATAAAATTTATATATTTGTGATCCTTATAACAACCGGAGTTGATATAGCGATGTCCGTCTGTCCGTCTGTGGAAATCACGATGACGGCATCAATCCGGCAGCTAGGGTACTCGTTGACATAAAAATGATTCACTAACATCATGAGAAGTTTGCTATTTAAAATCGTCCAAATCGGTCGATTAGGGCCCGAGATTTGAATGAAGAACTAAAAAAAGTCTTGAAAAAAAAAATAATTTTCTATGTTGTTCTTGTCACGATCACGCCCTCAATAGTGCAGCTACAGTGATCATTTTTAGTGAGAATGATTCACCAAATTCATGGAAAGATTTCTACTTCAAAAATCATTAAAATCGGTGGAACAGGTCCAGGGAAATCTCTGAAAAAGTAAAAAAAAAATGAAAAACATGATATTTCTATATTGTTCTTGTTGTTATTCTAAATGTTGCATTGTTTTCATAGCTGGACTTGTTGTTTTTGTGGTCGTTATGGTAATAATATAACAAAAACAAACCCTTTGTACATTTTTTTATCAACTCTGGTAGAAAAATTTAAAAGTTTCCATTGTTTTGGCATCACTAAAAAAATATGTTAGATCATTTCTGTCATTGCCACAAGCCTGCCTGCAAAATTTCAGATCGATTGGGTCACGGGAAAGTGGTTAAAATCGATCCATAATTTTTTCGACAAGCAGACATTACGAGTTAATACAAAGGGAGTAAAAATTCACCAACATCTAAAGCAAATAATGCTAAAATACCTAGTTGTTAATAAAAAAAAACAATTGGGCAATTCACAATGGGTAATGTATCGTTGTATCTCTTGTATCGTGTATCACTTTACAATAGTGTAAAATTGTTGTTGGTAATTTTCACTGAAAAATCTGATACACGATCCAACTTCATTTGCTATGTTTTGTAAATGTTGTATATTGTATCATAACATATCAGTTCCAAGTGAATGCCAGTTTTTATGAAAGAGAAAAAACAAATACATAGAATATTATCAGCATAAATAATTATAAAATAAAATATGGCAAATAATGCAAATAACGCAAATACATCGATAAGTTTATTTATATAAAAATTAATGTTTATATTTTTAGTATGTATTTTTTCTTTCAGTACCAACCAAAATATTTAACATTTTTTTTTTTTTTTCATTATAAATTAAAATGCAAGAGGTACGTAACTAAAACTCCAGGGTATATCTCACGACCAAAAAGCAAACACTGACAAGTGTTTTCTCTTATACAAAATAGCAGAAGCGACGAAGCGATCTTTCCTCGTTGGATCGAAAATTACTAAAGAAAGCGTTTTACAATATGAAAATACAACTGAGTGTTCACAACAAATGATTGTATTGTGTATTTCAATACAACATACAATATACAACACCTGTTGTGAATTGCCCAAATGTAAATTTAGCAAAAAAATTTATGTATTAATTTATTTAAAGAGAAAAACACAAAAATAACGTTTGATGTTGTATTTTTTGTGTGTAATATTTAAATATACATACATACACATATTAAATAATACATATAATGTACATATATTATATATATGTATGTATGTATATTCATAGTAACTGCATATTAGAAATAAATCGGTTATTTTATTTACATAAAATTCTGCAGTATTTTGTTGTGGGGAAAATACATTTCTTTTGTATTAACAGAGTGTCACTTCATTTTGCTCAGCGTGACTATGCCACAGTAGATGCCGCCATAATTTTTGTTTGTTCTAATTAGCTTTGCAATAGTTATTTCTATTTTAACATGAATGTTAATATTTTCAACTAGATATCATACAGAACAATGTTAAGAGTATACACGGGTTGGTCTTTTATTTCATACGTTTTTTCATTATTCTTTTACAAATATGAACATAAGTTTGGCATATTACCCACCAATCTCACATCACACTGCAAGTTCGAAAAACTCAATACACTCACATTTTTTTTACTAATACACACACATTTTCCGCAGTGGTCACACTAATGGCACCAAATTTTTCGTGCGAATAGTGGCAGACACTAACGATGATTAATGTTACCCTGTTATAAATTTAATGCAAATTTACTGGATCCTGTAAAATTGTAATTAAAGTTTTAACTTGTTAAATCTATTATAATGATTTATTTTTTGAAATGCGCATACAAAAACGTTTGTTAATTATAGAGCATAAATATTATTAACTATTATTAAAATAATACTAATAATAATAAATGTAAACATTTTCCCTCAAACATGTGCCTGTATAATAAACTTGGTAACTCTACTTAAAATAAAATAAGAGAGAGAAGTATACAAATTTTTTCAAGTTTACGCTTCGACAACATTTTAAAAATGAGATTGCAGTCAGATGTTTGAGCATAAAATTTAATGGCGATGGATTCGACTAATTCGAACAATTTTTCGTTGATAATACGTACACAACGATTTTACAATTTCAGTGTGATGTGAGATTGGGGGGTTAACTTTTTGTTGTCTTTACAAAATAGAGTTACCGAGTTCGTCAATGAGTTTTTTGCTTACAAAACAGTTCTACATAGTTATATAGAATTATTATTCTGCTTTACCTATAAAATATCTGATTGCGATTACATCTAATTTTTAAAAATTGTTTATAATTAATAAAGCATTATTATTCACATAAATACAAAATTTCACTTTTTAAATTTTCCATTCAAATTTAAGAAAATATCAATTATAATAAAAACTGAAAATAAAATTTCCAATTATAAATTAGAAAATATTAATTGAGTTTCAGAAAATCATATCAAAACGTCAGAAATAATAATTTTAAATTTAGAAATATCTTTACATTTAAAAATGTTTACATTTAAAAAAAATATTGCCATTCAGGAGATATTAATAACTTTTCAGTACCGCGATTTAGTAACTTCTTTTAACGATAGTCGAATTGTAAAAAAAAAGAAAATTGCAAAATTATCAGTAAAATTTTGAAACGATATTCGCTATTGTTAAAGTCAGCTGTTGTTGTTATCTAAACGACAACCATTTTTGTGTGTTTTATCCAATCGATAAAAACTTAAATTTTTAGGTTGAAATGTCATCATACATAAATAAAAATCATGAAATAGTGAAAATATTTTGCTTTAATTAAAAAACTTTTTTATATAAATAAAAAAATTAAATATTCAATTCATTATTTCATTTTCAAATAAATAAACAGAAATATTAGTAAAAAAAATAAAGATATTAAACATAAACATAAAATCATCCTGTCAAACACGAAGTAATTTGTTTTTTTCTATTCTTTGTGTTTTTCGCTTATTTTGACAGAGATGCCACTCCTTTACAATTTAAATAAATAGAAAAACAGATTTGTCGATATTAATTTAAATTCAATGAATTTAAGAAAACCTCAAATGATATTTAAGAATTGTTAACATAAAAATTGTTACATAAGTAAACGTAATTTTATGAGAATGTTATTTTTTATATATAAATTTTCACAATTTTTTTTGGATGAAAATTTGAAGTTTTTCAGAAAATAAAGATAACATTAAATTATTTTATTTAAAATGTTTGGGACTTTTCGTTTTTTGCGTTTTTCATCCCTAATTTGATTATTTATTATTATAAATTTATTCTCTATGTTTTCAAAATATGGCAATATTTTAAAAAAAGTTGAGAGAGCTTTTTTTTTTGGTTATTATTTTGTTACTCCATCCGACCTATATGGCCACAATGAAGAAATATTTGGCCAGTTAAAAGAAACTATACAGCCATCTCCAATTAGCACGATTTAATGCATATAGCCACTCTACACAACCATTACCTTTGCAATGGAGGTTAGGGCGAGCTATTTAATTAGCAAAAACTAAATTAAACGAGAAGTTATGTCATATAACCGGAAACGCATGCATATAGGTATATAACCTAAATGCATGCCGATCAGCAACCACGATGACCAAAAAGCAAACACCGAAATAAATCCGAAATAATAGAAAAGACGAAAACCAACCCAAAGAATTTTCTGAAACAATTTGGTATTAAGTTTAACAAATTGTTTACTTTTTCCAATATTTTGTTTACATTTATTATCAATACTCAAACCGAGGTGGAGGGTATCAAAGATTCGGCACAGCCGAATTTAACACATTTTTTTTTTTAATTTTTTAATTAAAAAATTTTTAAGAAACAAAAAATTTTTGCACACTTGTCGCGCGTTATCAATGGAATGATATAAATGAATGATTGTGCTATAGTTATGAAACGCAAAACCATGTGGCTTTTATGACTTCAAGTGAATTTGATAACAGTAAATAAAATAGAGGGGAGATAAACATGCATTTGTTTTTGTTCTTAAAAGAGCATTAACTAGTAACAATTATTGCATTTAAAGAAATTGTAGAACAATCAGTTGAAAGCATAGCATAGTTATGCGACGCACCTTATTCTAATTATGATCAAATTATATTTATATTTGCGACATGTAGTTAGATTTCAATGTTCACATGGACAAACCGACGGACGGAGGGATGGACTGACAGACATCACTAAACTGCTTAGAAAGTGATTCTTAGTGGATCGGTATAACGAAAGATCCAGCTAAAATATTTTTGTAAGCGCCTTTAATAAACACGACATGTCCATTCACTTTCACGGCTAATAATTTATTGCCTCTTCATTTTTACAATTAGAAACTTATAAACTAGGACTTATTCTATTGCCATAATATGTATAATAAGTAAGAATAGGATACATCTAGTTCAGTGGTGGCCATCGAGAGAATTGAGTTAGTAATAGTGTTTATGAGCATGTGTTAGTTGTACTACACTGATCGAAATCCATGGACTAACACAATGCCGATATTAAATGGGTTTGTGTAGATTTTGTATTAATGTTTATATGAATGACTAAAAGGGAAAAAAGTTGGGTTCACGAAAAATATGGTAAACTTTTAAATATATTTTGTTGTTTTACAATTTTAAATCTTAGATTCTGAAAATGTAAAACAAAATGTGAAGTACATTTAATCACTTTTATTCATAAGTTTGAGTTTATTAAATCAAATAAGTAATAATAAGCATTTCATTTATTTAAAAAAAAAAACTAAAAAATAGCAAAACTTAAAAAGATAAGAAATTTCAAAAGTTAATAAGTGGTATGTTACCAAAAACTAAAAAAACTAAAATAAAAAAAAATAAATTATAAAAGACAGCTATAATGTTGTCAAATGGAGGCGACGTTTTTACACGGTCTTTTTTTACACGGTTTTGATATAACACGGTTTGAAAATTGAATATTTTTAATTTTTTTACACGATTTTATTCCATTTAGCACGATTTGAAATTTTATGTACCTAAATTTTTTTTGTCAAATTTAATTTTTGCGAAGTATGTTCATATCACAAAAAAGTATTTATGAAAGACAAAAGTCTGAAACCATCGATAGTATCGATAGTGCTATCGATAGTTTGCGAACACTAGCTTAATTTAAGTGAATTCCCTTTTAGCGCGTACAAGCAATTTTTACTGGTCAAAGCAAATGTGAATAGCACTAATTTAGGGGAATTCCCTTTATGTGCATACAATAAAATTTACTGGTCAGAGCAATTGAAACGTGTTAATATTTTGTGAACTGTCAATGCAATAAGACGTGTTTTGTTAAGAAATTTTTTGCAGGCAAATTTGATTTTCCATTAAATTTAATTTTAACGCATTAAGATAAAAGGTAAGCCAAAAAATATTTTGTATTTATTCAGTTATTTATGTTTTTTAATTTTGTAAAATATTTTATGTATCCCTAAAAGAAAATGTCAGATATAAAACTAAAACGGAAGGCAATTTCTTTGGAATCCAAGATTGAAATTTTAGATCGCCTTCGAAATGGAGAAGGCTCAACTGCTCTTGGTAAAACGTTCGGTTTAAATGAAGCCACAATAAGAACTATAAAGAAAAATTAAATTGCTATTAGGCAATCGGTGATTTCTGGAACGAACCTATCTGTTAAGTCTTCATCATACACTAGAGATGCTGTTAAAGAAAAAATGGAAAAAGCACTCATAATATGGCTGGAGGAAAATGCCCAAAAAAGAATTCCCGTAGACGGAAACAATATCAAACAGCAAGCATTAAGGTTCTATAAAATGATAAAAGACGAACAACCGTCTACATCCACACAAACAACTGCTGAGAAGAGCTACGTATTTTCTGCAAGCACAGGTTGGATGAGGGGATTTCTCCATAGGCATGCGCTTCATAACATAAAAATCAAGGGCGAGATTGCTTCTGGAGATCAGAAAGCCGCTGAAGAATACCAACTAAAACTTAAAAAAATAATAGCGGATGGTGGATACAGTCCAGATCAGGTTTTTAACGCTGACGAAACCGGTCTTTTTTGGAAAAAAATGCCGAGAAGAACATATGTGTCCAAATCGCAAAAAAGTGCTGGGGGTTTTAAAGTTGAAAAAGATCGAGTCACATTTTTATTGTGCAGTAACGCTTCTGGAGATCGGATGTTAAAGCCCCTGCTTATCAATCGTGCATTAAATCCTCGAGCAATGAAAGGTGTCGATTTTGATACATTGCCGGTTAATTGGATGGCCAATAAAAAAGCATGGGTGACGACTACAGTTTTCACAGAATGGTTCATTAAATATTTTGTGCCAGAAACTAGAAAATATTTGAATGAAAAGGGCTTAGAATTTAAAGTTCTTCTGTTGGTAGACAATGCACCCGGGCATCCTCAGTTGGAACACCAAAATGTACAAGTTTTGTTCCTGCCACCAAATACCACATCCCTAATCCAACCACTGGACCAAGGAATTATCGCAACATTCAAAACTTATTATATCAAACGAACATTCCAGTACATTTTGGACACTTTGGATAGGGATAAAACTCTAACAGTAATTGATGCCTGGAAAAAGTTTTCTATTAAAGATTGCGTTACACATGCTGCTTTAGCATTGTCAGATTTACGACCATCAACCTTAAACGGATGTTGGAGAGCAATTTGGCCAGAATGTGTAAAAAGTAAAAATCCTGTGGAGAAAAATACAAACGAATATCCCAATATAATTGCTTTAGCACACGCAGTTGGTGGGGAGGGTTTTGATGACTTGGTATCTGATGACATTGATGAACTGATGATTGATAAAGTTCTTAGCGAAGACGAAATATTACATTTTGCCTCACAGAATGCTGATGTTATAGAAAGCAGTGATAGTGAAGAACCTGTAAAATTAACTGAAAATTTAATTCAAGAAGGGCTTCAACTTGCAAATAAATTAGGACACCATTTCGTCAAAAATGATCCCAATGTCGAAAGAGCTGCACAATTCCAACGTGAGCTGAATTCTTGTATGGCTCGTTACAAGGAATTATACAAAGAGGTAGCAAGAATTGGCGAACAACGGCTCATAACAGAGTTCATTTTTCAAAATGTAGATGCCGAACGAGCAAGAGAAAGTCCAGTTCAAAATTATTCCAGCGATGATAGTGAATGTATACGCGTTCGAAGCAAGCGAATGCGAATAACTGATGACGACAGCAATTAAATTTATGTTGCTGTATTTATGATTATCACTTATTTTATTTTATTTTTTACTTTAAAAATTGAATAACCTATTCTTTTCGTTCACAACATAGTTGTTTAGTTCCTGAACTTGCCATACATTTAATTTATATTATGTACTTTTAAGATTAGAGTGCATATCTTTTTTATCATTAATTACTATGCTTGTGAAAATAAGCATTATATATTTGATTTAATAAAATAAACATGAATTCTTGTTCTTAAAAATTCTTGTTTTTCACTAATTTTAATAGGTTTTAGAGATTAGGAACAAATCACCCATTTTTGTATACGATCAATGTCTTTTTTTACATGGTTTTTTTTTACACGGCTTCTTCTGGAACCAATCTACCGTGTTAAAACAGACTTAGGTGTATATGCATGCGTTTCCGGTTATATGACATAACTTCTCGTTTAATTTCCTTTTTTCTAATTAAATAGCTCGCCCTAACCTCCATTGCAAAGGTAATGGTTGTGGTTGAGGTTTTCTAAAATTCATTGAATTTAAATCAATGGTTTCTGTAGTCCGATTTTGTAAATTTCAATGATCCGACAATCGCAAAATATATAGACAGCTATTGTTGTTTGCACTAAGGATTAAGTGATTCACTAAGTACAGACATCTTAACCACAGTCGACATCTCTATTTTTCTATTTATTTAAATTCTAAAAGAGTGGCATCTCTGTCAAAATAAGCGAAAAACACAAAGAAGAATAAAAAGAAACAAATTACTTCGTGTTTGACAGGATGATTTTATGTTTATGTTTGATATCTTTATTTTTTTTTTACTAATATTTCTGTTTATTTATTTGAAAATGAAATAATGAATTGAATATGCTATTTAATTTTTTTATTTATATAAAAAAGTTTTTTAATAAAAGCAAAATATTTTCACTATTTTATGATTTTTATTTATGTATGACGACATTTCAACCTAAAAAATTAAGTTTTTATCGATTGAATAAACAACACAAAAATGGTTGTCGTTTAGATAACAACAACAGCTCACTTTAACAACAATAGCGAATATTGTTTAAAAATTTTACTGATAATATTGCTATTTTCTTTTTTTAACGATTCGACTATCGTTAAAAGAAGCTATTATGCCAATGCCAATATTTTTTTTAAATGTAAACATTTTTTAAATGTAAACATATTTGGTGTTTTCTTTGGAATTTCAATTTGTGTTTAACGAATAAAATTTATATATTAAAGATGCAATGGATGTCTTCTAAATTTAAAATTATTATTTCCGACGTTTTGATATGATTTTCTGAAATTCAGTTAATATTTTCTAATTTATAATTGGAAATTTTGGAATTGATATTTTCTAAAATTTGAATGGAAAATTTAAAAAGTGCAATTTTGTATTTATGTGAATAATAATGCTTTAGTAATTATAAACAATTTTTAAAAATTATATGTAATCGCAATCAGATATTTTGTAGGTAAAGCAGAATAATAATTCTATATAACTATGTAGAACTTTTTTGAAAGCAAAAAACTCATTGGTAACTAGGTAACTCTATTTTGTAAAGACAACAAAAAGTTAATATGCTAAACTTATGTTCACATTTGTAAAAGAATAATGAAAAAGCGTATGAAATAAATGACCAGTCCGTGTATACTCTTAACACTGTGCTGTATGATATCTGTTTGAAAATATTGACATTCATGTTAAAATAGAAATAACTATGTATTGCAAAGCTAATTAGAACAAAAATTCTGGCGCCATCTACTGTGGCATAGCCACGCTGAGCAAAATAAAGTGACACTCTGTTAATGCAAAATAAATGTATTTTCCCCACAACAAAATATTGCAGAATTTTATGTAAATAAAATAATATACCGATATATTTCTAACATGCAGTTATTATGGATATACATATATAGAATATATGTAAATTATTTGTATTATTTAATATGTGCATGTATGTATATGTAAATATTACACATAAAAAATACAACATCAAACGTTATTTTTGAGTTTTTCTCTTTAAATAAATTAATACATAAAATTTTTTTTTGCTAAATTTACATTGTTTTTTTTTATTGACAACTAGGTATTTTAGCATTATTTGCTTTAGATGCTGGTGAATTTTTACTCCCTTTATATTAACACGTAGTGTCTGCTTGTCGAAAAAATTTTGGATCGATTTTATCCCCTTTCCCGTGACCCAATCTATCTGAAAGTTTGAAGGTAGGCTCGTGGCAATGACAGAAACGATCTAATAAATTTTTTTAGTGGAATGGAAACTGTTAAATTTTTCTACCAGAGTTGATAAAAAAATGTACAAAGGGTTAGTTTTTATTATATTATTACCACAATGACCACCAAAACAACAAGTCCAGCTATGACAACAATAAAACATTTAGAATAACAACAAGAACAATATAGAAACATCATATTTTTAATTTTTTTTTAATTCAGAGATTTCCCTGGACCTGTTCCACCGATTTTAATGATTTTTGAAATAGGAATATTCCCACAAATTTGTTGAATCATTCTCACTGAAAATGATCACCTTAGCTATCCTATTGAGTGCGTGATTGTGACAAGAACAACATAGAAAATTATATTTTTTCAAGACTATTTTTAGTTCTTCATTCAAATCTCGGGCCCTAATCGACCGATTTAGACGATTTTAAATAGAAAACTTCTCAGGATATCAGTGAATCATTTTTTATGTCATACAGCACCCTAGCTGCCCGATTGATGCCGTCATCGTGATTTCCACAGACGGACAGACGGACATCGCTATATCAACTCCAGTTGTTATAAGGATCACAAATATATATATTTTATGGGGCCTAATTTTTTTTTTTTTAATTATTACAAACGGAATGACAAACTTATATACATATATCCTCTGCACACTGGAGTGGAGGGTATAAATATAGTGTGAGTTACAATACGATGAAAACTTTTCACAAAATATATTATTGATCATAAAATTTAAAAATCTATTATTCATTTAAACATTTGTATTTATTTAACGAAGAAGAAATATTAACAAAACTTCAGAAAAAAATAAAAAAACTTAAGGTATTAATTTTTATGCTGTTGACAAAATAATGGAAACCTTTACTATACAATAACACTGTGGAATAATATGATGGTCATGGTCTTGGGGGTGAATGATTATTATTCCAAACGATTGTATTACGTTAGTGTAATAGAACCTCCAAGCGCTTGGTCCTGTATAGGCAACTTTTATTGCCGTTTTAGTATTTATTTGTTTTGCCAACACTCTTCGTAAACAATATTATAATTCCAGTTCATGTGTTCTTTAGCAAGATTAATGCCAGCCAGACGATGATTTTTCTCTGATATCAGTGGTTTCGTCACAGAACGAAACAACCAAGATCAGCCTCAATTGCTTGTCGGGAAGCAGATAAAGCACATAGATTTACTTCCACTTGGTTAATGGCCTCTTTAAGATTATCTTTAAATTATCCTGTCTTCGACTCATTTTATTGTGCCTGCGAAACAAACTGAAATTATTGATTTATTCATAGAATATTTCTCACAAATATTCTTTTGCTTACGACCAGCACTAAAATCGTCATTATATTTAAATAACGGTTAATATTTTTTACATTTTCTATCACACCTTCTTCTGATTTTATTGTTTTAATAAACTCTGGTAAATAAGTTTAAGTGTTTCCACTGTTTTGGCATCACTAAAAAAGATATTTTAATTTTAGAAACTCATCTCAAATTTAATTTGCACAATTTTCAAACGTTGCGCTGCAGTTATAGATAAAGTTTGAATAAGTTAAGTTCAAAAGTTAAGATGGTTCCTTGAAATTTAAATTCTATCTTTGCATATAAGTTAAGGTGACAGCTTTTGCATAAGCTTAACATGCATATTTGAATTTTCGAAACGTTTTGTTCACACGCGTAACGAACATTTTGCTGACACAATGTCTACAAAAACGGGAACAATTGTAGAAGTGAACAATAATTACAAAATAATGTAAAAAATTATATAAAAATAAAATAAAGAAAAACTTTAAAAACCTAATAATGTGGAAAGGATGTAACTCAAATTTGCATATTATTACATGGGAAGGAAAAAAATTATTAAACATAAAAACTTTGGTTATACCAGCTATTCATTATGGCCACTTAGTGGTATAGGCTATAATTACTTTGTGCTGATTCTTGTAGCTACCAAAAATATTTGACGTAGATCTATATTTTATTATACCCATCGACACAGAATCACTTTCTGGGTCGACTTAGCGATCTCCATTCATCTGTCCGACTGTGCGTCTGTGTAAAACTTTTAAACAAACTTCAGGTCGCAAATATGAATATAATTTGAACAAATTTGGTGTATATACTTCTACCAGCCACAGCAAAAACGCTACTGAAACTAGCGAGAATGGGTGCATGTTCAGACCTAATCCCCATTCAAATGACCCCTATGAGATCGACTTAACTTGCCATAAGATCCAACTTATCAGATAGAACTCAGTTAAATTGGCTTTGTGTGTGTTTATTACACCCATTAATGAGTAGTCCAAAAATAAACTTTGTAGAAGATTTCACAGTCACATCACCCATATAGCTCTGCTTCCCGATCTTCACTTAAATCTATCAAAAGCAAAATATTGCACAAATTTTTCTTAAATTAGGTTTCTTTTTGCAAAAAATAAGTGACTACTAAGTATGGTCAGGAGCGGTCCATTTTCCGACCTAGTTTCCATATAAATATAGCAGCTGATATGAACTTTGTCAAATATACAGACAAAAAATTAATAAAAAATCCACTCAGATTTGGTTTATGCTTAGTTTGACTTAAGACCTTTTCTCTAAACGAATCGTATAGGGTATCGGCAGACTATAATTGTCTCACTTTTTTTTTAAAAGAAAATGTACTTTCAAATGAAAAGTTACCAGTTGAAAAGTACCAGTTTTCCCATTTTTTTTGCCGTTTTTACCCACCAAAAACTCGAATTAAAACAAATTTTATTTTTGTCCGCTGTTTATGTCTTTGGTGGAATCTACATATCAAAATTTCATATTCCAAAATAACTTTCTAAATAAGATACAAAAAGTTACCCTTTTAAACCTACGGGCCGTTTTTGCCTCCGAAACATCCTAATTTCCAAGAGTTCCCCTTATCTGCTGTTTCTGTTTCCAGTGGAACCCACATACAATATTTTAAATTCGCTTGTTTAGAAGATACCAAATATAAAATTGTTCCCCGTTTTGGTCGTTTTTCCTCCCCTAGACATTGCAATTACCAACAAATTCATCCTTGACTGATGCCCACGTATGCCCACGGGTGTACTCTGTATACCAAAATTCATATACATGTATATGAAGATGCAATAAGGTAAAATTTTTACCGTTTTTGGCCGTTTCCCCCCCTTAACATCTGAATTTCCAAAAGTTTTCCCCTAATCTGATATTTCTACCTCTAGTGGTATCCAGAAACTATATTCGATACTCGTTTATTTACAAGATACCAAATATACAATTTTTCCCCTTTTTGGCCGTTTTCCCTCCCCTAGGTTTTAGACTTAGCAATAAATTCATCCTTGGCTGATGCCCACCTTTTGGATAGATTCTGTGTACCAAAATTCATATATATATATAGATTAATATGTAATTAATAAGAAGAAAGGTACCATTTTTACCATTTTTACCATTTTATATATTTAGATAGCAAAAACATAAGTTAGAATGGAATAGATATAGCTAGTTATAGTTACATAATAATCTGGAAAACGAATAAAATATTCAATCGTTATCCTACAATTTAAAATAACACATGGTAGGTCATAATAATGACAAGTACACTGTGAATAAATAAAATAATCATACAGAGTAAATATAAATACATTGCTACAATTCGGCCATCCTGACCACGAGATCCCCTGATCTCATATTATTTACTTTACATTTCTCGTCCTATTATCCAAGGTCATATATTGGATACCGCCCAAACGCCTTTATAGGGAGTACGTGACTGTTGGAATCCTTCTAAATCCTCAAGCAAGTAACGATCATTTCGTAATATCTTTGATATTTTCTATGGACCCTTATATTTCGGTATCAACTTGCGGGATATGCCAGCCGTAGAATCAAAGTTTTCACCATCACGTAGTCACCGTCCTTGTATCGTATAGGTGGCTTTCTTCTACTGTCAACATACTGCTCGATGTAGTCTTGTAGTTTTTTCTGTTTTACGGATGCCTTTTCCCTAAATGCGCCATGATCATCTAGAAAAGCGTCTGCATGAAATAGACATTCTCTCAATAAATCAACTACCATTCCCTTTTGCCCCTTACCAAACAACATTATACTAGGATGCTCGCCAATCGACCTATGTATCGTGTTGTTTAAGGTATATTCCACCTGCTCAAGCACGGTATCCCAATACGTTCCCTTTTTATGATCCACCAATTTCGCCAACATTGGACCTATCGATCTATTCACTCTTTCGACCTGACCATTAGCTCGAGGTGAACCAGTAGCAATTAAAACATGAACAACATTGTTTTCCTTTAAAAAATCTGCAAAATCTTTAGAAGTGAAGCAAGCTCCTCGATCACTTATCACACACCTGGGACGACTATATGACCTAAAATAGTCCTTTAGTGCCAACATAGCCTCTTTTGTATTAGTAGTCTTTGCCTGATACAATCTAACAAACTTAGTACAAGCATCAACCACGACAAGAATATGTTTCACCGCTCTACCATTATCCACTGGGCCGTAATGGTCAATGTGTATAACATCAAACGGTGTATTCGACTTCGGTATACTATGCATAAAACGCTCTTCCCTACCATGTTTAGAGGAGTATACAATACAATTTAAGCAGTTCTCTATGTGTCTAGCCGCCTTTGCCCTGATTTTCTTAAACCAGTAACTCTTCAGTATGATCTCCATCATCTTATCAATACCAACAGGCCCCATTTCATTGTGATATCTTTATAAAGTATGATCCTCCATATCCTCAGGAACGTAAAACAATAAATTTTCACCATTTGTTTCCCTATACAACACGCCATTTCTCATTTCATACAAACTATGTTCACCTTTCTGAAGATTATTTCTTATAACCTCCAACTTATGATCCCTGTTTTGGCAAATTTTCAAGTTCTCCTCAAATGCATTCGACTCAACTATCATTATGTTAGTACTCCTACTTAACGCATCAACATGTTGCATTCGCTTGCCCGACCGATGTTCCAGCTCATATTCATAATTCTGGAGTTCCAGAGCCCACCGCGCAATCCTTGGATTTAGTTCTCTCCTTTTCAGCGTCATCGTAAGTGAATTACAATCGGTGATAATTTTAAACTTTCGGCCCTGTAAATATATTCGAAAACGCTTCAATGCCAACGTTTCAAGTTCAAAACTGTGATATTTTGATCCTTCGTCCGTCGTCCTCTTTGAAAAATGAAAAATTGAATGAAATTTACCGTTCCCTTTCTTCTGCAGTATTACAGCGCCAAAACCAATTGAACTCGCATGACAATGTAGTTCAGTTTCATCACTAGGATCATATAATGCCATTGCCATTTAATTCGACCTCACCGAACACAAACTTTTTATCCTTTTTCATCAAATAATACAACGGTTTCACAATTAGTGAAAAGTCTTTAAGAAATCTACGAAAATAAGAGCACAAACCTAAAAAACTCTGTACCGCATGTGGTTTGTCGGGTATAGGAAAATCCCCTATAGCTTGTAGTCCCTTCTTGTCAGCGCTAATGCCATTCCCATCAATAGTGTACCCTTATTATTTCACTGATGTCAGTAAAAATTCACATTTATCATGCCTTAGCTCCAAATTATTCTCCACCAAGCGTTCAAAAGATGATTATAAAAGATGATTTTAAATTATTTCAAAATATTATCAAAATAAAACAACACTTGTTAATTTTAGTGAAGTTTAAGTCAGATTTATTTTATTTTTAATTAATACCTTCTCTTTTATTAAAGTTTACAATTTAGTTCATGTATGTATTCAATACTTAAAACAACAACATGTACATTCATGTGAGGCGTGAATACATTCATCATTGACTAAATAAAGTTATCGTCCACCTTATGAATGTAATCACGCTACAACGCCTCTTAAAATTTTTAAATGTTCATCAATATTAATCGTGGCTACCATGATGTCATCTAAATAAATTATAATTTTATCCTCTTTCACCATATCAGCAAAAACCTTATTCCCAAATCTCTGGAAAACAGATGGTGCATTTTTTAAGCCAAACGGCATTCTCAAAAACGAACAGACCTAAAGGCGTCACAAAAGACGTGTACTTGACTGAATCCGGGTGAACAAAAACAAGAAAAAATAATTTTTTCAAATCTAATTTCGTAAAGAACTTTTTTCCTGAGAGCCTATCTAACAAATGATCAATCAAAGGAATAGGATAATTGTCCTTCACAGTTACCTTGTTTAAAACTCGGTAGTCCACGCATATCCTTAAATCTCCTGTTTTCTTTTTTACCAACACGATTGCTGATACAAACTCTGATTCACTTGGTCGTATGTATCCCTTTTTAAATATTCATCGAATAGACTTTGTAACTCAATTTTCTCTGCATACGACTATCCTCTAGGACTGCAACTAAAACATTTCTCATCGTTTAATCTCAATTAAATCTCGCTATATATATTTGGTTTAGAGGGGCACTCAGGTCGTATATAATAATCATTATACAACCTACTTGATTCATTCTTATCAGTATATTCAATATTGTTTCCTACAATAAAATCAAAAGAATCATTATCCCCAGTATCAATAGACAAAATAGCCCTCCCAAAATCTAATTCATTTTCCTTTACATCATCACCCACGTGAGATATTAATTTGAATTCAGCACTCACTAAAAAATTCCTACCTAGTACACACTCATATGCAATTGATTCGTCTGATACCACCAACATTTCCAAACCAATAACTCTATCATTAACTTTCACGAAACACTTAAATTTACTATAAACGTTTAATTTAGACTTATTTATACCAAACAATTCAATATCAGAACATAAATGGTTATTTAAATTCACTATTTTTATAACACTTGACCTCCTCACAAAACTGGCCACACTACACGAATCGATTAGGCATTATATTCGTTACTATCTGCTAGCTGGACTGCTACCTTTCTTTCTGGACAATCTGCAACATGATGAGACAAGCTTCCGCATCCATAGTACGCTCCCATTGGTCGCTTTGGCTTTTGACATTCAGCTGCGAAGTGGCCGAACGAATTGCAGTTAGAGCATCTGTATTTGTTTCATCATTTAGCTGGTCACATTTTTTCTATTGAAATTGTCTTGGCTGTTTCAGCTGAATTTTTGAAAATGCTTGCAAAAGTTGAGCTTTGTTCACGAAACATTGTAGACTGGCCTGCATTCTTAGTTGTTCATCAGGAATACCTTCGATTATATTATCAATTTTTTTTTTATTTATTAACCAACCCTCAGGGGATGCCCCTACAGATGTAGTGCATTGTGTTGATCTCAGGAAAATAGGTTATGGGAAGGAGGAAAGATGGAGTAGTGGTTGTGGATGTTTGACTCAAATTTTATTAGATTGTAACTGTCAGGAAAGACCTCTGCGGGGAGTTTATTCCACATACGGCTAGTTCGACTGATAAACGAATTCTCTCTGTAATGAGTTGCGCTGTCAACTGGAAAATAGACTACAAACGAATGTGATCTACTGGAGAAGCGGGTAGAGCGAGCCGAAACTCGGGCACTTAGAATAATTTCGCTAATCTCAGAAGAACATTTCCCATGGTAGTATATATAGAACCCACATTCCGACGATGTTCCAATGCGTCCATAGAGTTGGATACCCTGCTGTCATTGATGAGCATCAACGCCCTCCTTTGCATACGGTCCAGTAGCTCCAAAATAGACTGTGAAGATCCTGCCCATATTTGAGAGTTGTATTCCATGTTCGGTCAGATGTAAGTGGTATAGATTTTAAGGAGATCAGAGGGAGTGAAGTAATTTTTGCACCATTTGAGAAAACCAAGACAGTTGAATGCTTCTCTCGACACTTGAAAAACACGCTCGTTCCAGCGAACATCATATTGAATTCTCATGCCTAGAACATCAATAGTATCCAACTCCTCAGTACCAATACCACCCATATATACAGATTACATTGTTGAATCCATGGCCCTATGGGTCAGCATAAAACATTTAGTCTTCAGCGCATTAAAATCAATCCTATTCGCTTTAACCCACTCGGAGAATGTTAACAGGTCTTGATTGAGTGTGTAGTTCATTGTCCGCCTTTTGCCTCCAACCTCCAAGAGGCTTGGCCTACAATTAAAGGCAAACTTATGACAAGTGCTGTGTAATCTGCGAAAGAGTATATAGAGTTAAAAGTTTTACCAAGAAGGTCGTTCAGAAAGATAAGGAAAAAAGAAGCAGAAAGAGCGGAACCTTGGGCTGAAACTCATTATATCAGACCCCATCAATAACAACACGTATTGTTCGATCTCTGAGAAAATTCGATATAAATCGAGATAAGTCATTACCGACCCCAAATGCAATAAGCTTTGATATGAACGCACCATGCCACACACGAGCTAGCAGGTCTCCCGATTCCTACGGAAGCCATACTGTTGATCATTTAGAAGTGAGTTGGCCTCTAGGTAGTTCACAAGATGAAAATTGATCATGCTGTCCACCACCTTTGAGAGCGCTGAGCAGATTGCAATTGGACGATAATTTTCAGGGATACTACCCGCACCGTTTTTAGGGATTGGTTAGACATTAGCAACCTTCCAGCAAGAGGGAAACACTCCCGCACGGTACGAAAGGCTGAAAAGTTTGGGCAAAGGACTGGCTAGCTTCGAAGAGCACTGTTTCAGCACCAGTGCTGGTATACCATCCGGTCCCGGAGACTTATTAATGTTGAGATCCGAAAGAACCTTTTTAACTGCACGTGCTGGGAAGAATATTTTAGGCATAGCACAAGATACACTTTCGAGTTCGGGCAGTGGTTGATCGCTATCCGGCAAAAAAAAATTTTTTTGCAAAAAGTCCAGCTAAAAGGTTAACCTTATCAATTACCTTTTGTAGCAATACTTTTTCACTCTTAATAATTTCTAACTCACTTTTTAATAACTCAAATTCACTTCTATCCTTGTCTTCTATACGTTCATTTAGTTCACACTCTTTTGTTGCACATCCATTTGATTCTCCTTCATTTGCTTTCCAATCATTTGTATGTTGTTTTCTTGCTAAATCATTTTCAGCACACTCATTTTTTTTGTATCCCCGCAAAATAAGTTTCTGCACACTCATTTTCTACGCTTCCAATTCGACTTGTTCGGTCGCATAAGTTTTTGGGCATTCCCGTCTTTTCTGCCGGAACTTCAGTTAATCTGGTATGAAGCGTATTCTTGGTACCTGTAGACGGCAAGCGCAGCTGTATAATTTGCGCTCACATTCTCCCTCATAATGAATACTTTTCCTTATATATTTTTCGGAACGTTCCAGACTCAAGATATTATGCTGCGGTGATTTAGTTTTATTTTCTATTAAATTTGTAGTTTTTATTTTATTTAATACAATTTTTATTTTACCTTAATTTTCAACCCAGGTTTCGAATACGCTGTTGATGGTTTAAATTTATTTTCTTTTTGTTTTGTGCAGTTTTTTTTTATTTAATATAACTTTTATTTAATCGTACAGGTTAGATGGTTAGATCAGAAAGAAAAATTGTATCTTTTATTCTTTTGCGCTTGCTTAGCGTTGGTGAAACACAAAAGAATAAGTTACTTTTCATAAAAGTAGTCGGTATCGACTAACGTGGTTGCTACATATATTTTAAAATTTTCTTTATATATTTTAGCTTGTCTTTATATATTTTTAATTTTGGCAAATGTTTCTATATTTTTTTCTTTTTTCTTCTTTTTTTCCTGCTCTCTTCTTAAACGTTTAAATTTTCATTCCTTTTCCATATTTTTCTTTCTTTCTTTGCAAACCACTCAGGCCGAGGCCCCGCAATGAGCGGCAGAGCGGCGAGAGCGGGAAATGACTTATTACTGAGCGGTTAGTTGTCAAAATGCCATTGCCAATGTTATTATTTATTATTTATAATAAAAGTTTTTATAATAAAAGCTAAATTTATTTTATTTCACTATTTTATGATTTTTGTTTATGTATGACTACATTTCAACCTTTTTAAATTTTTATCGATTGAAAAACAGCACAAAAATGGTTGTCGTTAAGATAACAACAACAGCTGACTTTAACAATAGCGAATATCGTTTAAAAATTTTACTTAATACCAAAATCGATAATTTTGTTATTTTCTTTTTCTAACGATTCGATTTTCGTTAAAAAGAAGTTACTGAATCGCGCTACAGATTGACAAAACAAATAAAAGCCATTTTTTTTTGCCATTTTTATTCTTTGCCGCGCAGTAAACATCTAAAAATTAGAACAAGTTCTATTCCTGAGCGGCGCCGCTTAGACGCTCAGAAATGCCGCTCACATGCCGCTCATTGTGTGACCACTTCAGTAGTATCAATAATGATTAGCTAATAATTTTCAGCTGTCAAAGTGTTATATTTATGTGTATGTTTATACATAAATAATAACATTGTAACAGTGGGACAATTTATTACTTTTCTCCTAAAATTATTTGTTAGAAAAAAAATTTTATTTTTATAAATTTGCTAATTTATTTTAAGTTCACTAAAAGACTAAATAACATTTGAACAAAAATTTAATAGTTTTTAAATTAAAAAATCTTGTAAATAATTGATTAATATGAGAAATTTTAAATATATTAAATAAAAAAACTATAGAAAATGTTAAAAATATGTAAATGCAAAAACATCACACGAATAAAAGATTATTACTGTAAATCGAAGCTAATATTCATCTTAAATGGTTAATTGAAGAATAAGCTATTGATTCTCGCAAAGAAGTCTGGTTTAATCCTCTTAGAGTTCTAATTAATCCTGGTAAAATAATTGAGATTATAATTAATAACTTAAAAATAACATACCAAATTAATATTAAAGGTGCAATTTTTTGTCAAGTTATTAAAATTAATGCATTTATTCAAGATAGTCCTGCTATTACACTAGAGAATCAAAAAAGAAAGGGGTCCGACCCTCTTTTTAAGATAAAAAAAATATATTATTTTACTAAAATAATTTTGATTTATCTTTCTTGAATTTAGCATAAATAAAAATACTATACTAAATTTATAAAAAGATCTATAATTATAAAAATTTAATCAATTATTTTCATAATGATTTAATATAAATGCTCTATAACATAATCGTCAATAAAAAAATTGATTACTATAAAAGTCAATAAAAAAATTGATTGATAGTTAAAAAGGCCATTGTTCCGTGCTTTAGAATAGGTTACTTAACGTTTTTATACTACGTTTTTATTTTATTAAATTTCCTCTTCCGTTTATTGGTATTTTGAGCAATTTCGACATTTAGTAACCTTATTCTAAAGTACATTCTTCATCTGAAAAAAGTTTTTCCACTTTTTGCTTCTAACAAATGTTTTTTTAAATATCCGCTTGTAAGCAACAATTTTTCACCATTTAATTTTAAAAATATTTCATCTCACAATTTCAACGTTTGCATTAATGAATTTGATGGCTTACTTAAGCCAACTTCACTTAGGTGATTAACCCATGAGTAGGTCGAGTCCTCTAAAGGGTTCCGAATTTGAACTTCATTTGGAATTTCAACTTCATTTGGAATTTGAACTGGATTTGTAATTTTATTTCAAATTTCAATTTCATTTGCAATAGCGCTCTCCTCTATGGTCGGAACTGCTCCCTGTTTCAATTTTCGTGTACGTTGATTGGTAAATCCTATTCATAATTATTAATTAATGAACTGTTAAAATTACATTTGTGATAACTTACCCATTTCAAATTTCATATTTCTTTCAAAAACCTCCTGTTTGAAATGTAAGGCACAAATTCTTTCTTTTTCAACATCTATGGAAGTACATCGATTGCAAAACAATACCCAAAGCTTCCTTTGTGCTGTATCTTTTGGGAACTTGTAGAAGGATACAGCTATAGTAAAAAATATAATCTATTCATTGAAAACACCCAAAATGTTACTTTTTCGCACAATTTCTCACTTTTTTTTATGATTATTTTGCTTTTCTGCTTTTTTGTTTTTTAGTTTTTCTTTATGCTGCAACTTATTAACACACTTTACTGAACGTTTTAATTAATTTTAATTATTTTGATATTGTTCTAAATCAAATATAAAGCGAAATATGTAATTTATAACAAGAACTGATTTAATATTTTTTTTGAGAACTGTCAAAGTGATTTTAATTGCAGGGTTGCCAACTATCGCATAAAACATACATTTTCGCAAAATTTTTTAAGTTTCACATACGAAACAGACTTGGTAATCCTTGCGGCAGACACGTTACGTCATCTAACGGGAAAACATTCGGATGGCGTAATCTTGTATTCTATCATTCTTGAGTAGTATTTCATGTTTTAATTTTTTCCGCTCATCGTTCTGCCGCTCGCCGCTTTGAGCTCATTGCGTGGCCTCGGCCTTAGGCATTAACAAAAAAATATATAATTATTTTTGTATTGTTTCAATTTGATAAGAATTTTAACTTTTGGGTATATAAAAAGTCTATTTTTTTCGCGATCCAACTTCTGAGATTGTAAGCGCCTTTAATAAAACACGACACGTCCATTCGCTTTCACGGCTAATCTTTTATTGCCACTTAATTTTTCGAATTAGAAACTTATAAACTACGACTTATTCTATTGGCATAATATGTATAATAAGTAAGAATAGGATATATCTAGTTATACAGAACAATCTAGAATATGTACAATAGTAAAAACATAAGTTAGAATAGAATAGATATAGCTTGTTGTAGTTACAGAACAATTTAAAAAACAGGCAAAATATTCAATCGTTATTCTAGAATTTAATATAACACATACATACATATAAGTTCATAATAATGACAGGTACACTGTGAATAAATAAAATAATCATACACAGTAAATTTAAATATATTGCAACATTTTTGTAGTTACAAACATTAACACAACCTCATTATACCCTCACTTCATACTGCTATAGAGCAAAAATAGGTCATCTGAAACAAGGTTTATGACAACTTGAAATAAGTTTTCAAACCTAATAAATTTTTGTACCTCCACACCACCGTGCAGAGGGTATATATCAGTTCGTAAATCCATTTGAAACTCATCCAAATAAAATCCGGAGACCATATAACCTTTATATGTTCCTGATCCTTATAAAAGGAGAAGTTGATTTGACAATGTCCGTCTTTCTGTCAGTCTGTTGAAAACAGACTTTTATTTTACCTTAATTTTCGACCCAGGTTTCGAATACGCTGTTGATGGTTTAAATTTATTTTCTTTTTGTTTTGTGCAGTTTTTTTTTTTTTTTAATATAACTGTTATTTTAATCGATCAGAAAGAAAAATTGTATCTTTTCTGATTTTGCGCTTGCTTACTGTTGGTGAAACACAAAGAATAAGTTACTTTTCATAAAAGTAGTCGGTATCGACTAACGTGGTTGCTACATATATTTTTAAATTTTCTTTATATATTTTAGCTTGTCTTTATATGTTTTTAATTTTGGCAAATGTTTCTATATTTTTTTCTTTTTTTCTTCTTTTTTTCTTGCTCTATTCTTAAAAGTTTAAATTTTCATTCCTTTTCCATATTTTTTTTCTTTCTTTGCAAACCAATCACTTAGGCCGAGGCCACGCAATGAGCGGCAGAGCGGTGAGCGTCAGAGCGGCGAGTTTTAGCGGCAAGTGACTTATTACTGAGCGGTTAGTTGTCAAAATGCCATTGTCAATGTTATTATTTATTATTTATAATAAAAGTTTTTATAATAAAAGCTAAATTTATTTTATTTCACTATTTTATGATTTTTATTTATGTATGACTACATTTCAACCTTTTTAACTTTTTGTCGATTGAAAAACAGCACAAAATGGTTGTCGTTAAGATAACAACAACAGCTGACTTTAACAATAGCGAATATCGTTTAAAAATTTTACTGAATACCAAAATCGATAATTTTGTTATTTTCTTTTTCTAACGATTCGATTTTCGTTAAAAAGATGTTACTGAATCGCGCTACAGATTGACAAAACAAAGAAAAGCCATTTTTTTTGCCATTTTTATTCTTTGCCGCTCAGTAAACATCTAAAAATTAGAACAATTTCTATTCCTGAGCGGCGCCGCTTAGACGCTCAGAAGTGCCGCTCATTGTGTGGCCACGTCAGTAGTATCAAGTTTCACCCACCAATTCCGTGGATATTGTTAAAAAAATGTGAAAAAAAAATTTTCAGGTCAATCGGTCATATTTTCACATAATGTCCGACTTTTATGTCTCATAGCTTATTAAATATTATTGTACACAAAAATTGTTTAGTCAAAAGTTGTTACTATTAAAGTTACCAACAATTATTTATTTGAATTACATTTATTAAATTTTGGTAAATTATATTTTTATTTGCAGATTTTCAATATTATTTAATTAATTTTTCTTTTATGCAGCCTGAATACTTACGTCTATAATCGTACACAACTTGTAAAACAAATTGTTTTTGCTGTTCATCTTCTGTGAAAAGTGTATTATATTCCTCCATCAGCTTAACACCCCTTTCAGCTGTGTGATTGACTACCCTCAAGAGACCAATAATTTCTTTTGCTGTGGTAAAGTCAGTAATTTGATGCCAATTTGTAGAGTTGAATATTTTATCAAATAGATCGTCTAACTTTGCAATCCATGATTTTGCTTTTTCAATCTGCATTTGATTTTGCCTTTTTGAATTTTTATTTAAACTTCTCCATTCGGAATGAAATTTTTCTAATTTAATGATGCAGTGCTTGTCTCTAGTTGGGATTCTAGCCCTCGCACAGAAAATGAAAAGTTCTTCAATTACTAATTTTGCAGTGTGTCAAGTTTCAACACACGTAAATTAAAAAATAACAACTTTAGCAGTTCTCTGGTTGATAGTAGTTTACTCCAACCTAAACTTGTAGAAAAATTTTTAAGGACATTTTCTAACATTCACTTCGAACTGTTATCTTCAAATATCTAAAAATTTAACTAGAACAATACAATGAGCAAATGCACCGTTAGGTCATATGTGTAAAAAGTTGGAGCAAATGTTTTGTTGTTGCAGCAAAGCCTATTCTGTTTTTTGAAATTTACTTAGATTTAATTTTATAATTTATTCCATTAACAGTAGTACTAATTCAATATTTACTTTATATATCGAAGGCTTATATTCAAAAAGTGCTATCTACATTTGACAGCAATATTAATTTTTGATTTCAAACTGTTCTCTGATATAATTGTCAAATATAATGTTAATTTTGATATCAAACCTGATTAGTTCGACTATTTTTTAATAGATATTGTAGCTAATCGATCGACAAATACTTTCAGATCTTATTAATAAATTAGTTTTACATGCTCTCTTTAAAATAATTATAAATGCAGATAGCACTTTTTGAATATAAGCCCTCGATATACTATTATATTTGAAATTTACTTTTATTTAATAAATTATTTAAAACTGGGAAATAATTTTCAAGAAATTTTCACTTTCACCAAAAAGCGGGGTTTATTCGATATTATTTAGTTTATCTATATTCTTTTATTAGCGTTGGGTTATTTGTGGGTCTACTTATTTTATTTTGAAAAATATAGATAGTTATTTTACATAAAATAATTTTATAACAAAATTGGTTAAAAGTTGTTTTAATTTATATTCGCGAGCAATAAGCAGATAATTGCACCAAAGATATATCACAATGGATGATTTTGATCCCAAATTCTAAATAGTGGTTTCATCGAGTTTAACAGAAAAACTAGTTTTCGGTCATTTTTATTTAAAAATATCTTAAAATACAAAGCTGGCCTTGCCAAATAATGGGTTAACGTTCTCGGATTTATACCAAATTTCAGGAGTGGAAGTTCTATATATCTGGCTAATCTATTTTAAGTATCACACCTAAAAATTCAACAGCACTTACAAAATCTTTGATTTTTTTGAATAAATTGTCTTTTATTGGCTTGGGGTCCTATGTGACCCCAATTACAAAAGGGTTAATGGGATCATATTCTTTTTTCCGAAACCCTAGGCTATTGAGATAAAATATAACATTTAAAAGTAGAAAAGTGATGAATTTTTGATACAAGTTATTTAAAATCCCATTTTTCTCGAAATCCGCAAAAATAAAATCCTTCTCAAAAAAATCCTGGCATAGGGATTTACTTAAAAATTTTCACAGTTAATCTGTAGCATGTACTTAACAAAAACATTACTGCCGTTTTCTTTTCTGACAAAAAATGTCGCCCCTTTTTTGCCCTTTTTTCGAAAAGTGTATTTTTTTATATACTCTGAATTAAGGGCAACCTTGTCTTATACATCAATCGAAAGGTCTCAAAGTCGAGCCCTCGTAAATCACAAAAAATTCCAGCCATTGACTTCTTTCAGGTCATAGTGTGAGAATATTTTCCCATTGTTCCCCTTTTATGAATATTTTCACCCTGTGACTTCCAAGAGGATAAAAATCAAAATTTTTTGCATTTATGAACACAGCACTTTGAGACCTTTCGATTGATATATAATATCAAGTTGCTCCTAATTCAGAATATACAAAAAAATACACTTTTCCAAAAAAGGGCAAAATAAGGGCAACATTTTTTGTCAGAAAAGAAAACGGCATAAGTTTTAGATCCTGTCTTTTAAATTTTGTTAAAGAAAATTTTTTAAAACTTGAAAAAGGAGTTTTCAAAATTTTATCAAAAAAATTTCCCATTATCGGCCTCAATGCGCAATAGCTTAACAACATGGTAATAAAACAATACTTCATATCTGAGTACTTTTAAGTATAGAGACCAAAAATAAATTATGGCTTTAATCAATTTCTCAAAGTTGAAAAAAGTAATCAAATTTAATGAGCTAGTTTTTTTTTAGCACAAAAGTGGTCTGGGACATTTGCTATTTCCTGGCGAGGTTTAATTCGATTTTGAAGTTTTATAGCTTTTTGAAAGTATAATTTAATACTGAACCCGAATTATAGAACAACTTGTCGGAAAAAGTAAACTATAGAACGAAATTTTCGTAAAATATGAAAACAAAGTCATATTTTCCCCATATAAACACACTTGAAATTTTCAATCGCGTTGAGGCACGACTAAATGTTCATTGATTCGCCCAAAACTTTGTATTTCTCAGTTTTTTGGCTATTCGCATATATCTAGGGGGTGAGACCGAGAGCTTGAACACTTTTTTTTTACTAAGGGCCACCCTAGACACCATCATGCATGCCTAATCAAGCGATTGCGCCAGCTGATTGAGCGTGTATGGGCCTGTGGTGTGATTGTGCCAGCCGATTGTGCACAATCAAAGTGAGTTCGATTTTTTTGTGATTGCACAATCATGCTTGTGTCGTGCTGGGTTCGCGCATGGATGATTTTTATGAACGAATTTTATGATGAACATAAAAAAATTCATTTTTAGACTTAATAATTAATATTGTATAATTTAGATATATAATGAGATATGTATTTAGTTAATAAATGTTAAAAAGAAAAAAAAAATTTTTTAAGGTCACTATCCGTATCAATGTTTTCAATATGCTATTTGCAAAGAAATGATGATTGTACCAGAATGCTGGTGTGGTATGTGCTCAGGGCCGTCTTAAGGCATGTCGGGGCCCCTGGGCACAAAATAATTTGGGGCCCCACTGGAAAGTAAAAAAAACGAATGACAAGAATTTTTTGTTATGATTTTAAATTTATTATGTTTAATACAAATTTAATACATGTTATTTAATGTTATAAGAAATATAACCTATGTATATATGTTCTGATTTAAATTGGCTACGCTAAAGGTTTTTTCGGGATTTCTGTGCTGCAAAATCTTCCATTATATCCTCAAAATCAATTTTTTTTGAAGAACATAACTTTCAATGTACATAAGTTAGTTAGGCGTTCTTGTAACATAGACGTTCGTAATTCATTTTTTATTCTCTTTAGCCGAGAAAATAACCGCTCTCCACTACAATTAGTGATCATTAAACAAAGAAATATTCTTGTAGCAACTTCAACATTTGGAAAAGTTTCTTCTAACTTAGCGGACTTTATTAGGTTATGTAAAGCTGAGATACTCAAATCCGATGATTCCGTTGCTATGATCTTGAGGTACTGCCTTAAATGAAAACATTCTGATATGAACTCCTTAGCATTAATGTCTTTGTGGTAGAATTCGGCAAAGTCTTTGCATTTTTTGACAACTGCTCAGAATCAACGTAATGTGTCAATTATGGGAATAAACGTTTCTACGCGGAATTTTTGTTTGCCATTTAACTGTACAGTCTCCGCTGATCCGTCAAAAAATTAAGACGTGTGCTACGAATTTTTTTTCTTTCAAACATATCTTTGTAGTCACCATTGCGTTTTTTTCTTTAGCGGCCGATTCGTACTGATCGAAATTATCGCGTGCGTTACTGACATAATCGATTAAAGATGCGTAAAGCTTTGTTGCAACGTCCAGTGTCAAAGTGTTTTTTGTAAACTTACGCTTGTTTTGTTTATAACTCCTAAAAGATCATTCCAAATCTCCGTTAGAAGCATAGTCTCAAATTTTTCCATTTTTTGGCTAGGCTTTGAGCTTCGTTTCTTGTTTTTCCTGGTTGATTGATGTCATTTGCAATTAATGTTAAAGCTTCAGATATATGAAAATAACCATTTTACAAAGCATTAATAGCATTAGCACGTGCAGACCATCTAGTATCCGGGAGAGACTTCAAAACTTTATTTGTTCCCAAATTCGCTGTCATAATTTTCCATCGTTTGGTCGAAGCCGAGAAAAAATTAAATAATTTTTGGACGAATTGGAAGTAGGATACTGCATCTGAAACACATTGAACAACTTCAACACCTACCAAATTTAATGAATGTGCCGCACATGGAACAAAAATGGCAAATTCACATTTTTCTTTTATTCTTGCCTGAACACCAGAATACTTTCCTGCCATTTTTGAAGCATTATCGTAACTCTGCCCTCGGCAATCTTTTATAGGAATATCAAGACTTTCAGTAAAGTTTAAAATGGCACCTGTTATCTATTGAGCATTATGTTCCTCCATAGGCAAAAATTGCAAAAATCTCTCAATAGGCTCTCCGTCTTTGACGTATCTAACGATAAAGGTGAGTCGGTCAACATGTGAAAGATCTGGTGTAGAATCCATACTAATAGAGTAGTATTTTGCAGCTTTTATTTCATTGACAATCACTTTTAGCACTTGCTGTCCCATTATATTAATAAATTCATTACAAATATTTGCAGAAATATATGATGTATTTCCTTTTCCACTGTTGCCGCAGTTTCGCATGTGATCAGCAAGAAAAGGATTAAATTCTCTAATTAGTTCTAAGCATCCCAAATAATTTCCGTTATTTTGGGACCCTAATATTTCATTATCACCACGAAAAGCAAGTCCTCAGGAAGTTAAAAATTTCACTACTGCAACAATTCTTTTAAGTACATTCTTCCAATAATTGACTTGTGTATTATATTGGGACAAAAACTCGCTGTCAATGCGCCCAGTAGTTTTGCTTCTTGCGACATATTTCATCATTGATTCCCTGTGTTGTAAACTGTTCTCATACTCCATTAATAAATTACTTATATGTTTTCAGTCTTTATATCTATTTGGAGAACTCAAATTATGACCAGTACCAGCAGTATTATTAAATAGACGGCAGCAATAACAGTATACAGAGTTCTTTGACGGTGAAAATAGGAGCCATTTTCTTTCTAAGGACTCACCATTCGTTAATATACGGGTGAACATATTTTTAGTCAAGTATCTAGTTTTTGTTTTACCGCTTGAATCTGGAAAAATTTTAGAAGTTTCGGAGAAGTCACACTCTTTATTTTGAGAAAATTCTGGCCCTTTTTGAGTCCAAATATCGCGTACTTCTTCCGTTAAAATTTCATCACAGTACGTACTAGGATCAGGAGATACACTTGCTATGCTCGTAAATAATAAGTCACAGAAGCTTGAATTGGAGGATTCAGCATCTAATGTACCTGTTACTGTCTCTACATCTGGAACTTGCATAATATTATCATGATGATGAAGGCGAAGCATCAGTCATCCTGTTTGTTTCTTCCACCGTAAAAAATGAAGTGAGTTTAAGAAGTTTTTCGGCTATTTCTGTTTAAACACAAATACTTAATTTTGTATATATTCTTCAATTTATAACATTTTTAACGGTGACCCCTTTTTGGGTTAATAACTAGTTAAAATCTATTTAACTCCCCTTTTTAACATCTTTGTTAGGAGTTTTTACACAGATTGTAACTAGTAGAACCGTTAACGGTACTTGTAAACATTGTCTGTCACCCTCTTACATCCTTAACTCATAATAATTAGTCTAGTCTCTTATCGGCTTTTCATCGTACCACTACGAGAAACCTGCGACTTTTTCTTCTCTATATCATTTTTGTACAAAAAGGTAAAGTTTAAATAAATATATTTGAGAACTTTTATCTCAATTTTAATTAATTGAAAAATTTATGTGTTTTTTATTTATATTTTTTTGCATTTGACGGCAAACATTTTGGTCCTTCGTCGAACCGGATTCCTGCAAAGTAAATCGGATTTTAAAAGTTTTTCTTCTTGCAGACTCCAACTTTAGCAAATTCATCCATCATCCATCTTTTTAAAAACAGCAGCAGCAAATTCAGCTTTAACAATATTTATTTATTTC
Organism: Cordilura impudica; assembly: GCA_963682025.1. NCBI lineage: Eukaryota > Metazoa > Arthropoda > Insecta > Diptera > Scathophagidae > Cordilura > Cordilura impudica. Next base: position 128,025,729 of record OY821521.1, read on the forward strand.
TTCAAATTAAAAAAGGTACGTATAGTTCAATTTTAGTGTGAGCTTTAGTGAATTAAAATGGCGTATTTTTTTTATTAACAAAATAAATTTCGGAAATAAAAAATTAATATTCATATTAAAAATTATTTATTTGTTAATACTTTTTGATTTATTGCGATCGTCTTACAACCCTTCGAAAGTGTTAGTTTATACAGTACCTTTGTTTGACACTTTGTCATTCCTTTCGTTTTTTGGTACAATTTTGATCAACAGTGCGTTTGTTTACATGGACGGACAGATTTAATTTTTTTCCTTATAAAAATTTTTTAAATCAATTTGTTTTCGGTATTAAAGTAAACTTTACACCGTGTAAAAATAAAGTGAGCGTTTAAATTATAAAGTGAATTTATCTCTTTAATTTTATTGTGAAAAACAAAAGCCGTCGGGTTTGTTAAAGTGATTATTTTTTAACACTTTATATACATACACACAGTGTTTTTTTACTTATTGTTTTCTTTTGTGCTTTATTCGCGAGTAATACATTGTTTTTTTTTTCATACGCATCTCACAAGCTGTTTTTTTTTTGAACAAACCATAGCTTTGTATGAATATAGTGTTGTTGTTGGTTTTTATTAAATTACATATTATCACCCTACTGTCCGTCATAGTTGCGACTTATTTAGTGTGTTTTTTAAATTTAATATTATTTTTAATATTTTTATATCGGCATTTTTTTGTGAAATTCATTTACGAATTTAAAATTGATAAATATTTTTCGTGGATTTTCGGAAATTTTCGTTTGTTTAATTTTATTTGATTTTTAAATTTTTTTTTAAATTAATTTAAAAAAAATTGCCTGAAACCGCGTTGGATATTTTCATTGAAGATTCGGATGTTCTCGTTAAATATGAAGCGAGATTTAATGATATACGCGAAGAGCTTCATTCGGTCTTCAATCTTGAGATAAGAGGGAAGGAAGTAAACTTGTTATGGGAACAAGCAAAATCTTCTTATCGCGCTTGTCTGAGTTATTTAAAAAATGCGAAAGATACCGAACCTGACGATATTGACGCCGCGGAGGCAAAATACGAAGCCAGTTTTAATGCGTTCGTTAATTGTTTATCGCGTATTAATGAAAAATTATGTAATTTGGAAGCATCTTCTAAGCTTCACGAGCAGCCGCCGGCTGTTAATGTCAATTCGACTGACAATTTTTGCCATAATTTAACTCTTCCACCTTGTGACACTGACATTTTTGAGGGTGATTATTTGTCTTGGCCCACTTTTAGGGATCTTTTTACCGCGGTCTACGTTAATAACTCCCGTCTTAGCAACATCGAACGCTTATGCCATTTGGTTCGTAAAACCAGTGGTGAGGCGCGGGAAATAGTGTCGAAATGCCCTCTTACCAATCAAGGGTTTGATGTGGCATGGAAAAATCTAAGGGAAGCGTATGATAATCCTCGTATGCTTGTCAATAATCAACTCAAAACACTTTTCGGGCTTCCTTTTCTTGATAAGGAAACCAGTGTTGGGTTGAAATCTTTACACTGCGGTATTAATGGTTGCCTTACGCGATACTTATGACATTTCGACAAATAGCTGGGATCCGATATTAGTGTTTTTATGTATTCAACGGTTACCGACCAATACTGTTAATCTTTGGGAGCAGAGTATAAAAGACAAGTCGGCCTTGTCTCTCTGGAAAGATTTGGACTGGACTGGACTGGACATTGGACTGTCTTCGGGACTTGAGAAGTTCAGAACCTCCCAAACGGTCGACAGATCATAAATTTAAAGCGCATCATACAAATGCTGCTTCCCCTTCTTCGAATGCAAATTGCATTTTGTGCAAAAACCAGGTGCATTTCTTACGATCTTGTCATCGTTTTAAAAGTCTATCTGTTTTTGACAGATATTCTACCGTGAAAAAGTTTCATTGTTGTGTCAATTGCCTATCAAGGACACATGAAGCGAAAAATTGTAGTAGCACACATAATTGTTCGATTTCTAATAAACGTCATCATACAATGCTACATCGTGAGTTGCCACAGTCTGACAGCTCAGCTAGGGAAAACAATTCAAATTTCGGTGCGAATTCGGCTACGACCTCTCGACTGACCAACGCCTTTCCTACGAATTCTTTCCCCTCTACTTCAAATGGTCATAATAGTGCTCCTTTAAATCGCCAGGTATTTCATACCTCGGAAAATAGGACCGTGCTTTTAGGGACAGCAATGGTGAATCTCGTTCATCAGGGTATTACGTACCCAGCCCGGGCACTTATTGACCCGGCTTCTGAAGCGTCGTTTATTTCTGAACGGCTTCAAAATCGCCTGAAACTTTCGACGCATTCTACGAATGCTCAAATTTCAGGTGTGAATCAGGCTGTCTCTGCTACTTCACGGAAAATTTGTCTTATTAAAATTGGGTCTCCTTTAGACTCATCATTTATATTGGAAACTATGGCACTCGTTTTACCAAATATATCGGGTAACTTGCCATCCTTTATAGTTCCTTCGTTTATTAAGGAAAAATTGCCAAACCTTCGGTTAGCTGATATCAACTTTTATGATAGCAGACCTGTCGATCTGTTATTAGGTGCTGACTTGTATCCGAAAATTTTGTTAGGAGAAATTCGTCGAGATCTTTTGGGTTCATTATTAGCTCAAAATACGATATTTGGTTGGATTTTTACTGGTCCAATATACAAACCCGAAGTTCAAGTCTATTCTACTAAGGTAGAATTTTCGGAGGAAGATTGCCTGAATAGAAATCTTCTTAGATTTTGGGAACTGGAGGAGAATCCTAAAAAGCAAATATTATCTACTTCTGATAAAATTTGTGAGGAGAATTTTAAGAAAACTACGCGTCGCGGTTCAGATGGTCGTTATATTGTGACCCTGCCTTTTAAAACTGAATTCCCTCAACATTTGAATTTAGGTATATCTCGTACGAATGTGCTGAAACAATTTTACAGAACTGAAAATACCCTCCTACGAAAATCTGAAATTAAGGAAATGTATGATAGCGTCGTTAGGGAATATTTAGACCTAGATCATATGAAACTTGTTTCAACGCCACCCACAGCAACTACTTTTGCATGCTATCTACCTCATCACCCAGTCGTTAAACCCGAACGAAAGACAACAAAATTACGAGTCGTTTTCAACGCTTCGAATAAAACTTCGAACGGTAATAGTCTTAACGACTGCCTTTACGTCGGACCTACCTTACAGGCTGACTTAGTCCTCTTGATTTTAAGATGGAGACTTTTTAGATTTGTTTTCAATTGCGACATCACGCAAATGTATAGACAGATAAGGGTTGATTCTTCTCATACTCCATTTCAACGCATCTTGTTTAGAGATTCTCCGACGGCGGACGTCAAGGACTATGAGTTGCAAACAGTGACGTTTGGCGTTAATTGCGCTCCTTATCTTGCCATTCGGACATTGCTACAATTAGCGGACGATTCTGAAGCTGAATACCCTTTAGCATCACACATTTTACGAAAGTGTATGTACGTTGACGACGTTTTGACAGGGACTCACGACATTTCAACTGCTTTGATCGCTCGTGATCAACTTATAGCGGCTTTGTCTTCTGCTAAATTTGAACTACGGAAATGGACATCTAACGAACGGACAATTTTGGACAGATTTCCTCCTGATCATTTAGTCGACGCTAAACTTTTAACGTTTGTGGAATCTAGTAGTTCTAAGACTTTGGGCATTCAATGGAACGCTCAACTGGACTCCTTTTATTTCAGTGTAAATCCTATTACACATAAATCGAGCCATACTAAAAGGGAAGTTTTATCTACGATCGCGAAGTTATTTGACCCTGTAGGTTGGTTAGGTCCAGTTGTTGTTGTTGCAAAGATGATTATGCAAAAAGTTTGGTTGGATAATATCAACTGGGATGATTCTCTTCCACTTTCAACGGAAAGCGAGTGGCAAAAGTTTGTGACTTCATATCATAAAGTCAACAGTATACAAATTCCGCGCTGGGTTCATTATACACCTGATTCGTCCGTTGAACTTCATGTCTTTTCTGATGCCTCGGAAAAGGCATACGCGGGGGTGATTTATATTCGCATCGAAACCTCCAGCGGCGAAATTTATACCCACTTGTTATCTTGTAAGACGAAAGTGTCACCTATAAAATCGATTTCAATTCCGCGGCTTGAACTTTGCGGAGCAGTTTTGGCTTCAGAACTTTTGAAGACAGTGCTTAGCGAAATCGATATACGACTTAACCAGGTTTATTGTTTGACTGATTCTACGATAGTCCTTTCGTGGTTAAAAATGGACCCTTGTTCTTGGACCACCTTCGTTGCGAATAGGGTGTGTAGAATTCAAGAAAATGTAGGCAAGCATAATTGGTACCATGTTCGATCTGAGGACAATCCTGCCGATTTGGGTAGTCGTGGTATCTCTTCTTCGGAGCTTGCAGATAATGACCTTTGGTGGCATGGGCCAAACTGGCTTCGTCAGAAAAAGACAAAATGGAATATCACTGATCTCTCTACTCTTGATACTGATATTGAAGGTCATCGTGTAAAGACCCATGCTTCGTTCTTTACTGACTCAAAAGGAAAGGATATATATGTTGATATTCTTGACGATTTTTCTCGTCTTGATCGAGCGCTTCGCGTTTTTTCATACATTTTTCGTTTTTTCTATAATAGTCATCCAAATCATAAATCAGGTCGTCATATATATAAGAAAAGCTAAATTACGTTTAGCCATCGTAGCTCAAAAGTATCATTTTGCGAATGAGTACAAATGTTTGATAGAGAAAAAACCGTTATATTCGACAAGTTTTCTGATTCCTTTGAATCCATTTATTGATGAGGAGGGTGTTATAAGGTTAAATGGTCGGTTGGTTAAGTCCCCATCTTTATCTTATACTGAACAGCATCCAATTGTTTTACCATATTCTAGCAGATTTACTCTACTTTTGACTGAATTTGTTCATCTAATTTCCATTCACGGTGGAAATAACTTAATGTTGCGAATACTTCGCATCGAATATTGGGTACCACGTTTAAAATCGAAAATTCGTGGAGTCATTGGTCGTTGCAAACGGTGCCTAATTGACAAAAGACGGTCATGTAGTCAGATTATGGCGGCACTCCCCCCTGAAAGAACTACTCTTGATAGGCCCTTTACTACAGCTGGCGTTGACTTTGCAGGCCCTTTTGATATTAAGAGTTTTGCTGGCAGGGCTTGTAAGATTACTAAAGGCTACGTTTGTATTTTTGTATGCTTTTCTACGAAAGCCATTCATTTAGAAGCGACTTCAGACTTATCTTCGGCTACATTTTTATCGGCGTTTCATCGATTTATATCGCGACGGGGATGTCCAAGTACTATTTTCTCCGATAATGGTACAAATTTTGTGGGCGCGTCGCGTGAATTGGAAAAAGATTTTCGAAATTTTCTTCGGGAATGCCAGACCACCATATGTTCTACATATGGTATCCAAGGTCTTACATGGCGTTTCATCCCTGCAGGTGCTCCTCATATGGGTGGCCTATGGGAAGCCGGGGTAAAAAGTTTTAAGATTCATTTTCGAAAAGAAACGCAGTCTTATAAATATACGTTTGAGGAACTTTCGACGGTTTTTACGAGAATAGAAGCGTGCCTTAATTCGCGTCCGCTCTGTCCTATGACCGATAATCCTCGGGGACCGGTTGCGTTGAGCCCTGGTCATTTTTTAATTGGCTCGCCAATACTTGCTCCCCCGGAACCAAAAATTGATGAATCGCCTATAAGTTTATTAAATCGGTTTAGAAAAATGAAGGCAATTTCTCAGCATTTCTGCCAACGGTGGAAAGAGGAATATTTAATGACCTTGCATAAACGTTTTAAATGGCAACATCCGAATCGTAATATTCAAGAAAATGATTTAGTCGTAATTCGTCATGAACAATTACCTCCAACTTCATGGAGATTAGGTATTATCGTAAAACTTTAGCCAGGTAGTGACGGACATGTAAAGGTGGTAGACGTACGCACTGCGAATGGAATTGTAAGACGACACATCGCAAAGCTGGTCCTTTTGACCGCCTAAGAATAGTAATTTTCTTCTTCGTCGTTAACCTACGTTATTTCTTAGAATTATGGACGCATTACCACATTTTTTTGATGATGCTATCTTGGACGATTATGAAGAAGTAATGGAAGTAGAGGAATCATTACCGGCTGCAACCCCTATGGCTGCTCCTATAGAAACTTTATCGACGCCTACTCCCATAGATGAACCTGCTCCTGTTGGTGTTCCTCCTCCAATTGTTGCGCCTGAAACTATCGCAACACCAACACCATCGCCGATCTCCGAAACTTTGCCAAAATCTTCGAAAATCGCGGGCCCGAATAGTAGAAATAAAATTGAAAAAATAACTGATCCAATTAATCGACGTTGCAGAGTTTGTCCAAATAAACATTCTCTACGTTTCTGTCCGGTCTTCCGAAAGATGAGTCACGAGCAAAAACTTCGTATGGTAGTTCTTCACCACTACTGCTCTCGCTGTTTAGCTCACTCCCATACGGCTAAAGATTGTGTGAGCACCTTTACGTGCCGGGAGTGTAAAGGGGACCATAACGTTCTTTTACATTCTTATCGGTCAAACACTTCTTCGAAACCTTTTAAATCCTCCGGATCTAAAAAGGACACCTCTGCACGTACAGTTTCTCACTCTGGTCAGTCAGATACCCATAACAAAATTATATCTCTGCGCACCCAAAACTCTATGTCCTCCGTTTGCCAACCGAGTCCACTACCAATAAGGCATGTGGTATCCTTTTCCCCCACTCTTATAGGAAGATTGTATCTGCCAAAAAATGTAATCCCTGTACGAGCAGCCTTGGATCCTTGTTGTAAGGTCAGCTATATATGCGAGTCCTTGGTCCATCAGCTCCGTATACCAGTTTCGAAGGTGGATAATGACGAATATTGTCGTCTAACGATTGGCTCTTCCTATGACGCAAAAAAGACGATAAATTTTACGGCGAAGGTGTGAAGGATGAGGGGTATTCCAACTCCTACGGAATCCGTTCCTGATACTCTAAAGGAACAGTTTGTTGGATTTCAACTGGCTGATCCAAATGTTAATATCGCGGGGCGGGTTGTTTTGGTTTTAGGACCTGAACTAACCCCTCAAATTATACTGAATAAGATATATTCGAGCCCGGGACTTCCATTGGCCCAACTAACCATCTTTGGCTGGATAATTTCTGGCCAATCCCCTCTATAAGGGTCAGGTCTCATGGACCTCTTAATAAAGCTCCACTTCAGCTTTGCTGGTCAGGTCCCTTGGACCTCCTAATAAACATCTAGCTTGCTAGTCAGGTCCCATGGACCTCCTAATAAATTTCCAGTTCTCTGGTCAGGTCTCCTGGACCTCTTAATAAACATCCAGCTTTGCTGGTCAGGTCTACCGGACCTCTTAATAAACTTTAATAATAAGCATTTTTTGAAAAAATAATAATAATAGTAATAATTATGAATTAATAAACAGAAAAGCTCACTTGCACTATACGTCTCTTTTCTTACATAAAGTATGCTATATTATTTTTAAGTTTACTCTTAAGTCTGTTGCACCATATTTGGATGCTGCAAGGTGGCCGGCAATGTTTAAACACAAATACTTAATTTTGTATATATTCTTCAATTTATAACATTTTTAAACGGTGACCCCTTTTTGGGATAATAACTAGTTAAAATCTATTTAACTCCCCTTTTTAACATCTTTGTTAGGAGTTTTTACACAGATTGTAACTAGTAGAACCGTTAACGGTACTTGTAAACATTGTTTGTCACCTTCTTACATCCTTAACTCATAATAATTAGTCTAGTCTCTTATCGGCTTTTCATCGTACCACTACGAGAAACCTGCGACTTTTTCTTCTCTATATCATTTTTGTACAAAAAGGTAAAGTTTAAATAAATATATTTGAGAACTTTTATCTCAATTTTAATTAATTGAAAAATTTATGTGTTTTTTATTTATATTTTTTTGCATTTGACGGCAAACAATTTCTTTTTGAGCTAGAACTTTTTTCTTTTTTGTGAACCCCTTAAATATGTTCTTCTCGACATAATTAAATTAATTATAAAACAATATAGACAAGTTGTTTACAACTAAGACGTCAAACTGATAAAAACTTCTTTTAAATAAGTTCAATAATTCACATTAAACACTTACACGCCTTCACTGAGTTGACCTTACACTTATCGACTGCGTTAAACTTTGACATTCATATGGGAAATCCCCTAAATATACACAACTATTACTGTCTGCACCAGTCAGGGTTGCCAGTTTTTTTGTTTGTATCTCCAAATACAGTTGAAAAATCGCCCAAATACATTTTTTTAGTATTTGTTAATATTTAAGTTTCGGTTAAATTTTTTTTTCTATTCCTTTTTGTTTTTGAAATTAACAAAAAAAAAATTAACAGAAAAATTGCCGAAAATCACCAGAAAAATACAAAATATTTAACTTCTTTCTTCCGTGTAATCGAATATATTGGCCTTTCGGGGCCCGCATGAGGTCGGGGCCCTGGGCACGGGCCCCGTGTGCCCTTATGCCAAAGACGAAATTGTATGTGCTTCGATCTTGGTTGTACAATCATTTGTTATCGTGTATGGGTCCTATTAGAATATTCCTCTTTAAAGATTAATAAGAAAAAAAAAATAATAAATATATTATCCATTCTATTTGTTTCTAAAAGGATTAAATATTGTACGTGAACCTGTTTATTTTATACATATTCAAATCAAAAACTTAAAAATACTGTTACCTTTCAACGCAAAAATCGATATATTTTCATATATAACAGTAATTGGAATGTGCGATTTTAAAATTATTTTAAAATCTCTCAGCCATTTCAATATTTCAACAAAAAAAAAAAAAAAAATCATCACCATTTGACGATTCGACTAACAAAAATCTTACTTTTTGTGATTTCTTATCTTGAAGTTTTTATACACTATACCACTCTCTTGTGGGGGTATATCGAGTTTACACTGATAATCTGTTCGAAGACTCAAATCTTACCGCTATGATGTCGATGTTTAACTTGTCAGCCGTCAAGACAACGAGACCTACACACTTCACTTCACGTGAACAAATACCACTTTGCTTGATCTTTTCTTCACCAGTAATGAAAGTAAAGTCCCTAATTATGATCAATTAGCAGCAACAGCATTTTCGAAGTATGATCTATATATTTATAATATGATTTTGCAATAGAAACCCGGTCCAAACATTTACTTATAATGATTTTGATAATATTGATATCTTGGCTTTGGGAAAATTGTACCAGTACCAAAAACGGGTAACGAATACCCCCGGATTGCAGTTCCTCAATATCTCTCAAAAATTTTCGAGCACCTTTTACACAGACAAATTTTTAAGTATTTAAACGACAACAACTTACTTACAGAGCGTCAATCTGGTTTCAGGCCCAAAAATAGCTATGTATATAACAGCTTTATCTGATGTTATTGAAGAGATAAGAAGCAACTTGCATGATGGAAAAATATGTGTTTTGGTTTTATGGGACCATCAAAGGCATTTGATTCTGTACACTATTCAATTTTATGCCTCAAATTGAAGAAGCTTTTATCTTTTCAGCATTAGCAGTTAGACTCATGTCGTCATACCCCACAAATAGGTCCCAATCTGTTGTAAATAATAGCTCCATCTCGAATTCCCTGCAAGTTGTAAGAGGGGTACCAGAGGGCCCAATCCACTACTTTATTCAATATATGCCAATGATCTTCCACAACAAATTAAATTCTCTAAAATTCAGATGTATTCTGATGATAAAATGTGTTATAAGAGCCTTGGTGGCTCTAAAATTGACATCGTGGACTCTGTAAAATATCTCGATGTTGTGTTTAGTGGAATTCTAACTTGGTCAGATCATATTTATCAATCCTGTGACAGAATTTATGGTACGTTAAAAAGCTTATGGTTAACGCAAAACTTTACTCCACCGAAAATAAGATTGCCACTTGCTAAAACATGTTTACTTCCAACATTGCTATATTCATCCGAGGTTTTCACAGGTTGCAACTCTAGAGATAACAGGAAACTAAACGCAACTTTCAACAAAATTACTCGCTATATCTTTGATTTAAGAAAATTTGATCATGTATCCGAATACTCGTGCCATGTTTACTCATGTCTTTTAACAAATACATTAAATTCAAAAACATTATGTTTCTACATAAAATTATTATGACAATGGCTCCAAAATATTTTTTGAACGATTAAAGTTCGGGAGATCTTCCATAGGAAACTTAAATACCGGGACCATGCCTCTGAATATTAATTTTCTAACTATTCGTCTCTGGAACCAACTTCCTAATGTTATGCAAAATCCAAGAAACGCAATTGGGTTTCGAAAATTATTATACCATTTCTTTAATTGATTTTATTTGTCCAATCTAATTGGGTTTTATTTTAATTTTTAAATTGTAATTTATTATAATTTAAATATAGATTTAGAGTTAATGATGTTAAGTATGAGGAATAACTTATCTGATTCCACTACAGTCTTGTTATAATAGAAATTTAAAAAATAAATAGATACTAAAAGTATGTTAATATGTTAGTTTGCAATAACCTGCAATAGTGAAGAGACGTGTTGGCTGTAATATGTTGAAATATTTAAAATATAAACAAATGGATTAGTAGGATCAAGTACGAAATATAACTAAATTCAGAAGTAGGGTAACCAAAGAACCTTTATCTAGGTTTTATGTTGATTTGGATCCTCATTCAAACAACAAAGATATATTTTAGGTGAGGCATATCACCAACGCTATTAGTAATGTTGAGGCACAAAAAAAAAAACACGGAACAAGTACAATGTCATAGATCTCAGTTTTTGTGGGCATACATTTAATTGTGTAAAATATGGACTATGTCACCATACAGCAGAACGCAATAAAAATATTAATCAACCAGCACGATGTGTTAATTGTTTAAAAGACAATATTGCGAATAAAAGGAGATTGCACAATGGATTAACATACAGTGAATTTAACATACATGTCATCTTGCTAATTATTCTGAAATATATAATGTTTTCCCTGAACTAAATAATAAATGTGGTAACAACTTTTAAAACGCCCACCATATCAGTGGATAGAATTGCAGTTATTTTAGGTAATGTTTTCGATATGATAACTACGCTTTTTCAAAATTATGCAAATAAATTTACGTTTAGGAATATGGAATGACAACAGGCTTCCAAACCATACAAGAGAAATCGAAATATTTATGCACTCTCATCAGACCGATGTATTTCTAATATCAGAGACTGATTTTACAAATAAAATACTTTTAAAAATAAATGGTTACGATGCCATTTCATGTAATCATACGGATAACAAAGCACACACTGGCTCAGTTATTTTAGTTAAATCTCCTCTAGAATACGCTTCACTTCACCCCGTATTGAAGCTGTTGGAATGCAAATTAAATTTGACAACTGTAACGTTTCTGTTTATTCCATCTACATTCCACCACAACATAAATATACATGAGAAGATTATGAATCGTTTTTAAAAAAAATTTGGGCCTAAATTTATCGCTGGTGGAGACAACGCCAAGCCCTGCTAACCCCAAAGGCATAGAACTTTACAAATGTGTAATGAAAAACAAGTAAGAGTGTTAAATTCGGCTGTGCCGAATCTTTGATACCCTCCACCTCGGTTTGACTAATAATAATAAATGTAAACAAAATATTGTAAAAAGTAAACAATTTGTTAAACTTAATACCAAATTATTTCAGCAAATTCTTCAGGTTGGTTTTCGTCTTTTCTATTATTTTGGATTTATTTCGGTGTTTGCTTTTTGGTCATTGTGGTTGCTGATCGGCATGTATTTAGGTTATATATCTTTATGCATGCGTTTCCGGTTATATGACATAACTTCTCGTTTAATTTAGTTTTTGCTAATTAAATAGCTCGCCCTAACCTCCATTGCAAAGGTGATGGTTGTGTAGGGTGGCTACATGCATTAAATCGTGCTAATTGGAGATGGCTATATAGTTCCTTTAAATGGCCAAATATTTCTTCATTGCGGCGATATAGGTCGGATGGAGTAACAAATAATAACCAAAAAAAAAAGCTCTCTCAACTTTTTTATTAAAATATTGCCATATTTGGAAAACATAGAGAATAAATTTATAATAAAAAATCAATAATCAAATTAGGGATGCCAAACGCAAAAAACCAAATGTCCCAAATATTTTAAATAAAATAATTTGTTATCTTTATTTTCAGAAAACTTCAAATTTTCATCCAAATAAAATTGTGAAAAATAATATATAAATAACATTCCCATCAAATTGCGTTTATTTATGTAACAATTTTCGTGTTCACAATTCTTAAATAACATTTGAGGTGTTCTAAAATTCATTGAATTTAAATCAATGTTTTCTGTAATCCGATTCTGTAAATTTCAACGATCCGACAATCGCAAAATATATAGACAGCTATTTTTGTTTGCACTAAGGATTAAGTGATTCACTAAGTACAGACATCTTAACGACAGTCGACATCTCTATTTTTCTATTTATTAAAATTGTAAACGAGTGGCATCTCTGTCAAAATAAGCGAAAAACACAAAGAAGAATAGAAAAAACAAATTACTTCGTGTTTGACAGGATGATTTTATCTTTATGTTTAATATCTTTATTTTTTTAATAATATTTCTGTTTATTTATTTGAAAATGAAATAATGAATTGAATATGCTATTTAATTTTTTTATTTATATAAAAAAGTTTTTTAATAGAAGCAAAATATTTTCACTATTTTATGATTTTTATTTATGTACGACGACATTTCATCCTAAAAATTTAAGTTTTTATCGATTGAATAAACAACACAAAAATGGTTGTCGTTTAGATAACAACAACAGCTGACTTTAACAATAGCGAATATCGATTAAAAATTTTACTGATAATTTTGCTATTTTCTTTTTTTAACGATTTGACTATCGTTAAAAGAAGTTACTGAAAAGCTATTATGCCAATGCCAATATTTTTTTTTAAATGTAAATAAACATTTTTTAAAAGTAAACATATTTGGTTTTTTTTGGAATTTCAATTTCAAATTTATATATTAAAGATGCAATTGATGTCTTCTAAATTTAAAATTATTATTTCCGACGTTTTGATATGATTTTCTGAAATTCAGTTAATATTTTCTAATTTATAATTGGAAATTTTAATTCCAGTTTTTAGAATTGATATTTCCTAAAATTTGAATGGAAAATTTAAAAAGTGCAATTTTGTATTTATGTGAATAATAATGCTTTAGTAATTATAAACAATTTTTAAAAATTAGATGTAATCGCAATCAGATATTTTGTAGGTAAAGCAGAATAATAATTCTATATAACTATGTATAATTTTTTTGAAAGCAAAAAATTCATTGATAATTCGGTAACTATATTTTGTAAAGACAACAAAAAGTTAATATGCCAAACTTATGTTCATATTTGTAAAAGAATAATGAAAAAACGTATGAAATAAAAGACCAGTCCGTGTATACTCTTAACATTGTGCTGTTGATATCTATTTGAAAATATTGACATTCATGTTAACCCTTTAATGCATACCATATCATATATGATATGTTAAATTGAAAAATTTATCTAAATTCTATATGGTAACCTGTCAATAAAACATATGTTAAATAGTGCAAAATAAGTTACAAAGTCGTTTACTAACACTTATTTGTTTTTTTTTATAAAAGTGCCGTTATTTAAAAGTGTGGTTCCTATAATATGTGGTGTTCGTTTATAGTTGTGTCAAACTCTACCTTAAAAAGAGTTAATTATTGTTTGCCCATAGTGAAACTTACTGTTTCTTATAAATTTGGAGTATACTTGACAATTTTAAATCTACTTTCGTGAAAACAAAGCGTAAGTGTTGAAATTATTGCTGAATGAATTATATGTATCATATATGATATTTCATGCAACCGATGCCTCAAAAGCATCGATATCATATATGATATTAATTTCAAATATGATATTCTATGCATTGGTACATAATTTTTTTTAGACGATGGCACAGCGGAAAAAACCAAATATATTATCTGACTGTGATATAGAGGCAATTTTAGACGAATGGGATGAAAGCGAGGATGAGTTTGGAAAAGAGAATGATTGCGATGAAGTTTATGACGATATAGAAATTGCTGACATGATCGATTGTGAAGAAGTTTATGGCGATGCTGATATTTCTGACTTGGTCGAAGAAGTCGCAGATGAAAATTCCAACGTTCTCGTTATGGACGAAGAGTCAATACCAGTTATTTGTGCAGACGGTGTTGCAATTCCATTCACCTCTCCAGAAGACCAATTAAAAGAAATAAAAAAACATTATTCTAAATTAATTTGGAAAAAGAAAGCGTTCCAGTATGAACCAGTAGAGTTTAAAGGATATACTGCATTATCAGAAGAAATTATGGATTTGGCTACCCCGTACGCCTGTTTTAAATATTTTTTTGATGATGCAATTATTGAAGATATCGTCAGCGAGACAAATTTATACTCATGTCAAAAAAATCCCAATGCAACATTTTCGGTTACAAAGGCTGATATTCAAAAATTTGTTGGAATTTGTATTGCAACATCAATAATTCAAATTCCCAACATTAGAAGGTATTGGAACGAAGTAGTTGGTAATACTTTAATCTCAAATTCCATGCCTATAAACAAGTTTGAAAAAATAAAACAATTCCTACATTTCAACGACAATGAGAAAATGGTACCAAGATGTGATTCTGGACATGATCGATTGCATAAGATTCGCCCGCTTCTTCGTAATCTAACAAAACAATTTCAAAAAATTCCATTCGAAGAAAATGTTTGTGTCGATGAACAAATGTGTTCGACATAGGCTCGCAATTATTTAAAACAATATCTACCAGCTAAACCGCACAAATGGGGCTATAAGCTTTTTGTTTTGTGTGGTGTGTCTGGATTTGCTTACAACTTTGAGATCTACACTGGTCAAGAAAACAGTAATCAAAATCGACTTGCAACTGAAAAAAACTTAGGATCAAGCTCCAATGTTGTAATTAGATTGCTACGGAATGTGCCATCAAATTGTTTTTATAAAGTCTTTTTCGACAACTATTATACATCCATTCCTTTAATCGCTGAATTGTATAAAAAAGGCATATACAGTTTGGGTACTGCAAGAAAAAATCGACTGCCAAATTGCAAACTACCAGACGAAAAATATTGGAAACTACAGCCTCGTGGGAGTTCTTATGAGCTTGTTGCTAGTGTAGATGGAATGGATGTCGTCGTAGTTTTGTGGAAGGATACGAAAATTGTAAGCGTTGTATCCAATTTTGTTGGAGAATCGCCCATTCAAGATTCGGAACGCAGAGAAAAATCAAAAGGAAAAGTTGTTGTAAGTTGTCCTGCAATAATAAAAGAGTACAACAAATTTATGGGTGGAGTAGATATGCTGGATTCGCTAATTGGACGATATAAAATTAAATTGCGTTCACGGAAATGGTATGTGAGGGTGTTTTACCATCTTTTGGACATGTCACTTAGCAATTCATGGATACTATACCGGTAATATGAAACAATAACGAATTAAAACCATAATATCTAATATTATTCTATATTTAGCCGAATCGAACAACAAAGAAATAACGATAACAAAAACCTCTTATCGCTGGCGGATTTTAAAATACAGGTAGCAGAAGTGCTGTGTAAAATGGGCGATTTACGAAGAAGCACTGGAAGACCATCGACAGAGATGACAAAAAAAATAAATCTGAAAAGAAAAAAAGCAACTGCGTCTCATATACCTCCACCTGAAATCAGAACAGACTCAGTTTCTCACTGGCCAGAATGGATGGAGAAAAGGATACCTTGTAAAATTCCCGGTTGCAGCAAATTAACTTACATTAAATGCGACAAGTGCAACTTAGCCCTGTGTATTAATAAAGAAAGAAATTGTTTCAAAAAATTTCATTTATAAGTAATTAATTATAAAAAAAAATAAATTGAATTCTTATTATTTTTAAATTTTTATCAATTCTTTTCCTTGTTTGAAACAGAAACTTTAATGACTATGAATGCACGATATATCGTATATGATATGAATGGAAATTGGCGTCCTCTGGAGCGTCCGTTGAACCAAAAATTTTTTTTCAAGCGGTTTTAGGCTTAATATAAAGATAACTATGTACGAATAATTTTTTTTTCCAAAAGAAAAAAGTCATGCATTAAAGGGTTAAAATAGCAATAACTATGTATTGCAAAGCTAGTTAGAACAAAAATTGTGGCGCCATCTACTGTGGCATAGTCACGCTGAGCAAAATGAAGTGACACTCTGTTAATGCAAAAGAAATGTATTTTCCCCACAACAAAATATTGCAGAAATTTATGTAAATAAAATAATATACCGATTTATTTCTCACATGCAGTTATTATGGATATACATATGTATATAGAATATATGTATATTATTTGTATTATCTAATATGTGTATGTATGTATATGTAAATATTACACACAAAAAATACAACATCAAACGTTATTTTTGAGTTTTTCTCTTTAAATAAATTAATACATAAATTTTTTTTTTTGCTAAATTTACATTGTTTTTTTTTATTGACAACTGGGTATTTTAGCATTATTTGCTTTAGATGCTGTTGAATTTTTACTCCCTTTACATTAACACGTAGTGTCTGCTTGTCGAAAAAATTTTGGATCGATTTTTACCCCTTTCCCCTGACCCAATCGATCTGAAAGTTTGCAGGCAGGCTCGTGGCAATGACAGAAATGATCTAATAAATTTTTTAGTGATGCTAAAACAATAGAAACTGTTAAATTTTTCTACCAGAGTTAATAAAAAAAATGTACAAAGGGTTAGTTTTTATTATATTATTACCACAATGACCACCAAAACAACAAGTCCAGCTATGACAACAATACAACATTTAGAATAACAACAAGAACAATATATTTTTTATTTTTTTTTTTTAAATTTTTCAGAGATTTCCCTGGACCTGTTCCACCGATTTTAATGATTTTTGAAACAGAAATCTTCCCATGAATTTGGTGAATCATTTTCACTCAAAATGATCACCTTAGCTATCCTATTAAGCAACATAGAAAATTATATTTTTTCAAGACTTTTTTTAGTTCTTCATTCAAATCTCGGGCCCTAATCGACCGACTTGGACGATTTTAAATAGCGAACTTCTCAGGATGTTAATGAATCATTTTTTATGTCAACAAGCACCCTAGCTGCCCGATTGATGCCGTCATCGTGATTTCCACAGACGGACAGACGGAAAGACGGACATCGCTATATCAACTCCGGTTGTTATAAGGATCACAAATATATATATTTTATGGGGTCCAAAAAATTATTTCTAATTATTACAAACGGAATGGCAAACTTATATATACCCTCTGCACACTGGAGTGGAGGGTAATAATAATTACTTTGTATAATCTAGTGGTAGACCCATTTATTAGCCAAGCAATCCCAGAAAAATACCAGTCTTACTGGATTTTATTGTTTACGGAGGCATTGCTAATAATTGCGAGATATCTTATAAACTGATGAACTAAGATTCGACCATTCAGGTCTATTGGTAAATTTTAATGTGAGTTATTTACCAGTTAACAAAATATATAAAGTTATTACAAACACATCTTATTTACATTAGAAAATTGATTTAAATTTTTTTAAATACTATTTAGAATGAAACATTAAACGTAACTAGCAGATTCCAACACTCGAAATTCGAGTGCAATTTCTAGGCAAATTTATTTCTCAAATTAGCCAATTCACAAACCAACACCTATTTGGTTTATTATTATTGAGAATGAAGATAACAAACTCATTAACAAATACATTAACAAATTTAATAAACACACACATAGCATGTGTATAATTTTATGTATGTATTAGTAATTTTATGTATAGTTAGTAGTATGTGTTAGATGCAATTTAAAATAAAGGAAAAAATTTAAAAATCTGCAAACCTGGCGAACAGCTAAAAAGAAATACCTTTCAAATAAAATACATTTGGTCAAGATCCTGATAAAATGGTAGAACAAAATATCGGTAACAAGAAATCGCCTAGCATATTTGTATTATAGATATTCGAACTGAAGATGGGAATGGGCTGGATAATGCAGTAGAAATTAAACGTAATGTACGAACTGAAAATGGGAATGGGCTGGATAATGCAGTTGAAACCTTCACAAACTTAATACATGAAGCAGCGTGTTTGTCAACACCACAACTGTACCAGCTAATGATCGAAATAAAGTAATTATATCTGCTGAAATTAGAGATTCTATACGAATTAAAATAAATTTAGAAGGACATGGGAACAAACCAGGAATCCGGTACAAAACCTAATTTGAATAGGGCCATAAAGGAATTAAAACAACGCTTAACTCAAGCAAAAAATTTACAGTTTTACATTACAAAATAATGCTACAAAATTTTTAAAAAGGCTTGGCCGTTGGCTCTTGGCGTTCTTACTGCCGTTTTCACATGTTGTATACCGTACTTTCCGACGTACGTTTCGAACTCCTTTGAAGTATACGCTGTACCTCTGTCGGTTACGATGTTATGTGGTAACCCAAAAACATTAATGGCATCGTGGATCAATATTATTACTTGAGTTGTCTTTGTATTTCTTACCGCCTTAAGGATCGTGTACTTATTGAATGCACAAACAAAAACGATTGTATATTGATTCCCCCTTTTAATGCGTGGTAACGGTCCAAGGTGATCCATGTGTATACACCGGAATGGTAGAGATGACGATCCACGTATATACAGCTCTCCTTCCGGTTTGCCAGCCTTCAATTTATTTAAACAGCTGCTATGTACGACTTAACGTATCGTCTGACCCTTGGGAACCAAAAATCCCTTGCTATTCGTTGCACCGTCTTCTCTAGACCAAAATGACACCAGGTTCATCATGGCATGTACGAGTAACCCTCCATCTAATGGCATATGGTATCACAAGTTTACGTTCACCATTAACCTTTCTGTACAAATGACCACCGTATAACTCATAGTCCTAGTAGGCTTACTTGAATTCTTTGCGATCGGGATTTCTCAAAATCTTAAAAATTTCATTGACCTTCTCATCTTGTAGTTGTATAAATCGCACATACGGCTCATACCATCCACATGTCCCATTTGAGAACCAGCTCTGTGTCGTTTTTCAAAATCAAATTCTTGTAACTCAACCACCAACGTGATATGCGAGAAGGTAAAGGTGTCGTGGTTTTCGTTGTGGCTACGGCGTTACAGTCCGTCACTATTATAAAATGGAAACCCAGCAGGTATATTCGAAACCGTTCGAGCGCCTCCACAATGGCGAGAACCTCTAGTTCATGATTGGCGTATTTACCTTCATCTTCATTGCAGTGGCGGCTGTAAAAGAAAACCGGCTTCATGCATGCGTCCTCTATCTGCAGAAGTATATCTGATAAGCAAATACTGCTGGCATCTGTATGCACCTCGTGTGTTTTACCAGGATCAAACAGTACTAATACAAGTTGACTTGCAATTGCTTCTTTCAAAAATTCAAAAGCCTTTGTCTGTTCATCCTGCCACTTAAATTCATTACCCTTCATTAAAAGCTTCGTCAGGAGTTCAGCAATATGACTATACTTATTCACGAATTTTCGAAAATATCCAGTTACACCTAGGAATTGACGCACTTCAGTGACACTGGTTGGGCTCGGAAAGATCCGTATACACTCAGTCTTCCTCTCACCAGGACGTATACTTTCCTCATTTATTACATGGCCAAGAGAACTTACCTCCGTTCCAACGAACACACATTTGGACGGCCGAAGTGTTAGACCCTCATCTCGTACGGCGGCTTAGAACTTCTCTAGCACCTTTATACCTTTATCAGCTGTAGGTGCAGCTATAATGACCTCGTCCACATAGCTGATTATATAATTACGGTTCTGCAAAGGAGAACCGTAATAATCATTTTCTGAAAGTAAATCGGTGCATTTATCAGCCCTGACGGCATTACGTTGTGTTCAAATAAACCATCGTGCATCATAAATGATGTGAATTTCCGACTGCCCTCCTCAAGAGGAATTTGGTAGTATCCAGAAGTCATGTCCAATGTTGTGTTGAATCTGTTACCGGAAAACTTTGCCAGCTGTTCGTCGACGACAGGCATTGGGAACTGTTTCTTTACTCGAATTAAGAATTAAGCACCCTGTAATCTACGCACATATGAGGTTCACCGTTGGATTTCTCAACCAGGACTACTAATGCTGCATGGGGGGGAATTACTGGGGCGTATGATATCACACTGTAGTAGGTGGCCAATAATACCACTTAAAACATTTCTTTGTGAAACTGGAACGGAATACATTTTCCCAAAATTGGTTCCTCCGTAGTTACATCAATTTTCATTACGCTTGATTTACTCTGACACAAGTTGGTAACATCCTCGGAGAAACTTTCTTAAACTCGTATAATATTTCGTGAACTTTTTCATATTCATCTTCTTTTAGAGAATAATTTATATTAAACTCCGAGCTAGTATCACTTTGATATAAGAGTATCTTATTCATTTCATCTTGATTCAGTTCATCATTTCCTCCGCTTTGAATTACAAGAAAACCTGGGCCCAAGTTCAAATTAAAATGAAACAATATGTCCCTGCCGGCTAGTATGGGGTGTAGGATCATATCGTCCGGCACTACATTTAGTTCAACTTTCAAGTCGCATCCCTCAAAATTTATTGTTGGCCTAATAACCTCTACAGATTCTACAACAGCACCACCAAAACCATGTAAACGTGTGCTTAATGGATCTCGTTGTACATTCCTTGGGACTGCAGATGATCAGATCAACGAACAGACACTACCCGTATCTATGAAGCCTTGCAGCCCTTTACCACACAAATGAACTGGTTTCACAACTTCTGGGGTAACTTTAACTAAGTCCATATTCTCAACCTTGCTGATGTTACGTGATGGTTTAAAATCTTTCGCCTCATAACCAACTTTCTTACACTTATCGCACCTTGGTCTTCGTGATGGCTTTGGGCAGTTGGCCACTATGTAACCCATGTCGTTGCAGTTGAAACATTTAACTGGACGTGAACCTCCAGCTTTTTCCTCACCCCGAACGTTATTTGTTTGAGGCCCATGAGCGCCACGTGTATTGTTGTTTGATAGCTTCTGTAAGGAAAGAAAAGGATCATTACAAGTTCTAAAATTATTCGACAGTAGCATTCTCATTGTATCAGGGTCATTGACTCCGTTTATGATGTATGAGATCACAGATTCATCATCAATGTTGCCTCGACCAACGATTCATTGTAGTGCCTCTTTCTGCCGATAAGTTCACGGTGTATATCAGTTAGTGATGTCTGGAAAATGTCTTTTAAAAGCCACCAAAAATGCGTTTAATGTATTAAAGACTCGTTGGGAATCTAACCATTTTTAGCATGGCCATTCATCTTATGTTGTACCGCGAATAAAACAATTTCATCATTCCATGAATAACCTCTTTGTAATTGCTACACTTTATTCAAAAATAGATCCGATGTGGCCGATCCTCTAACTGGATCGAATTCGGGAAGCATTCCAATAATATCCTGCATGTTATGCTGAAACCGTGTAAAAACAGATTGGGTACTAACATTAGCCTCAGCCTCGTGTGCATTTAACACATCCGCTCTCGATTCACCACTCTCACTATTCGCAACATCGCCAACAATTCGTGTTAAATTTCCAACCATATTTTTCAGCTCGATTATTTGCGTTTCCCATGGCTCTACCTCCAACTCATTCTCATCCACCTCGTCGGATTTTAATGCTTCTGACAAAGCCAAAATTTTCTGTGCCTTTGTACCAGTCACCGCTAAATTATAATTTCTTAAAAGACTGTTTATTTGTTTTATTTTCAAATTTTCCAATTTTATTCCCATTTTGGTGTTTTTCCGTTCGTATTAAAAATTTTTCATTTACACTTCAGTTCGTTGTTGTTTTTTCCTCTTTTTCCGTTTATCGTTTTACAACCTTCTTTCTTCAATGTCAATCATCAACTCTCCTCTCGGCTGCTTTGATAACTTTCAAATTTTCTAATGTTAACGTTGCACTTATGCCGTCCTTTTCTATATTTCCTCAACTTGCAACTGTGTACTCTCAAGATGTAGCCTGCTTTGATAATTTTCAAATTTTTAACGTTCAATTTGAGTGTTTATATATCATTATATATTAATATCGCAATTACGTTGAGTATATTGTTCTCTTCAAACTTCATACGTTGAGTTCGTTTATGCGTTGAGCTGGAACGTTGCTCTATTATACTTGAGTGTTTTCTTTCCTCCCTGATGTCGTCGTTATGTCTGTACAAAAGTTGTTTTCCTTGGTGGTGATCCCACTTCTGATTTGTCAAGGAGAAATGCTGAATCTTACCAATTATGAAATATATGTCTTTTATTGAGTAATTTAACAACGAGAAATAGTATTTAAAGTAAAAATGGTGTGTAATTGTATTTTCAGCGTTGTTCGACCGTTCGCGAAGACTGCTATCCAACGACTGCCCTTGACATAATAAACCAGAAAATGACTTAAGGTCTTGTAGGACGATAAGTCTATTGGTTACATTATATGGGTACCACACATATAATAATATGGGGTACGACATAAATCGATTTTTCATCGAAATTTTGGAGGGTTCCAAAATGATTTGAGAGGTATGGTTCCTTAGCAAATATACCTGATATGGCCCATATTAGCAGAATCGCGATGATCCCATGTAATGTATACATATATATGAATGTTTTAACCTCATTGGAGATTAAAACCCTTGTAAAGACTTAATTGGTTTATGCCGTTTTCTTTTCTGACAAAAAATGTCGCATTTTTTGCACTTTTTTCGAAAAGTGTATTTTTTTATATATTCTAAATTAAGAGTAACCTAATTTTATACATCAATCGAAAGGTCTCAAAGTGCTGTATTCATAAAATGCAAACAATTTTGAATATTATTCTCTTTGAAGTCATGGGCTGAATATATTCAAAAAAGTTGAACAATGTGGAAATAGTTTCACACTATGACCTGAAAGAAGTCAATGGCTACAATTTTTTGCGATTTACAAGCGCTCAACTTTGAGATTTTTCGATTGATGTATAAAATAAGGTTGCTCTTAATTTAGAATATATAAAAAATACACTTTTCGAAAAAATTGCAAATAAAATGCGACATTTTTTGTCAGAAAAGAAAACGGCATTAATTTGCTTATTATTGTAAAATTGATTTAAAATATATAAGTGAAAAAAATTTAATATGTTAAAGATTAACATTTAAAAATTTATTTAAAATTTGTTTGTAACAATGCTAAAATTGGTATACTTACCAACAGAAGTATTTAATTATCGTATAAGTTAAAAATAAACTTTTCAAAAGTAGAAAAAACAAAAAGTAAGAAGACTGTATTTGATCTAGACCCGATACCCTATACCATGTCTTAGGTAAAATTAATTGAATGTAGCACATACCAAATTTGGGTTACGTAGTGTTATGAACTTGTATTCCACAGATATAAAAAAGTTCATATTTTATATGAAAACCAGGTGGAAAAATGGACCGATCAAGGCATGTTTAGTTTTTTCACTTGTTTTTCATATATGCTATATTTTTTTTTCATATCGGGAAGCAACTTCATATGAATGGTTCTACAGGGTTTATGTTTGGGTACAATACACATACACAATAAAAATTTGACAGAGATCTTTGTTATTATCTGGCTTTGGGAAGCAGAGTTCGTCCTACGGCACACAAAAGCTTTTATACAAAATTTTACCAAAATATATTCATATTTACTAACTGTAGTTTGATTACAGGTTGTACATGAACACAAGGACAGACAGACAGATGGTGTAATAAAATATTTTCAGATATTTTATATATATATATCTATATTTTTTTTTTGTGTTAAGATAAATATTTTAATCATTTGTCAACAATAAATAACGTCATCGAAATACTAAACACTGACAACAATTACATACAAAATTAACAATCCGGAAGAGTTCCTATTTAAGAAATATAATGATTTTTCCAAATGTGCAACAGGTTGATAAAATCGCATGTGGACACCATAAATTGTCATTACGAGTATATTCATCAAAAGGATATCAATTCCGCAGATTATTTGGGGAATAGGGTGGGGAACTTTCCTTCGTCACTAAAAAAATATTTGATATGATATCATTAAAAATCGACAATTAAATCTTTTTAAGAATCATTGCAAGTCCCGTTATGGGGATGCACATGCGAGTTAGCATCTATACAATGATGAATATCCCCAATATAATTCGCATATATTCTCGATAAAAAATCTATAAAAATAAAATTACAACACAAAACTTTATTTTTTTCAAAAAAATATTTCTTTCTATCAACTTCTTGGGAAAATTTTGTATGATCTTTTTTTTATGAAATAAAATTGAGTTTTAACCTTTGGACGAATATTAAAAAAATATAAATTAAAAATACTTATTTTTAAATGCGATCTTTATTTATTTTAAATACGATAACTTTTAAGCCTCTTTGACAGTTTTATAAGTTCTCTTGTATTTTAAATATACACACATATATTCATACTCGCCTTCTTCATTATCATATCTTTTGATAAATTTTAATTTGCAATAAGACATAACGAAAAAAGATTTAGATTAGGTCTCTGTTAAAATTATATACGTATGTACAAATTAAATTTTAATATATGTTTTTCCGTCACATAAAAATCACGTTCTCTACATAGAACATATATAAATACAGATAGTGTTAAAATAAAAATAATCCGGAGATAGTAAAACTTGTATATATACGAAGCAATATATGCAAGTTGTTACCTAGAAAGAAACCCGCTTGGGGTTTTCTGAAAGAAATATAATTATACTTATATCTATTTTTTAAATAATATCTTTGATAAGATAAATATCCAGAAATACTTCCATTACCAACGGTCTTCACTGCTTATAATGTGGAATTTTTTTATATTATATTTACATGCGATGTGCCCAAAAGAAATTGCACGTAAATATACTTATGTGCACGATTTCGAAAAAAGGGAATTAGTGGTTATTCGCATGCTTAAAAATAAGTGTTTCTAAAAATAGATTTAAAAAAATAATAGGTTAAGCCGAGCCAGCTGCCAGCTCTAAGCACTATATTTCAAAAATAAAAATGTAAATAGTTTTCGGTGGAAAGAATCGTAATTTGCTGAACCTATTTTCAATTTAGTTGTAATTTTTAATGCATTATTTATTCCTCAAAGTAATGGAGAAGATAGGTGTACATTTTTACTATCAATTGTTTAGTTTGTTATTTAACCATGGAGATGATTTCGGAGAATATTTGGAATGAGTCGAACAATTGTTTGTTATAAATAACATTGACGAAAAAAATAACATGCTTTATTTCTAACGTTAGTGGGTCCAGTACTTAAAAAAAAATTAAGACTGTTTTATTACCAGAAAAACCAACTAGCAAAGTGTTCAAAGACTTCGTTAAAATAATTCTACCTCATTTTAAACCGGAAAAAAATGCCATTGTCCAACGCTTTAAATTTTATAATTGTTCACAGCAGCCTAATGAACCCGTTGGTGAATATAAGTTAACGAAAAAAACATCAAATTGCGAATACTGCTAATCACTATACTTACACTTACCTACATTGCATATTTTAATACACGCGCCGTCCACATAGCAATTGCTTGAGTTCATTCTTCCCATAGTAATGTGACCCAATTGCGATTTATATAATAATGTGTGTCGCCATATAAGAATTTAAACTAAATTCTATTAAAAATGTTGACAACATGTCTACCTTTTGTTTTTTATAAATAAAAATTATTGACAACCAACAGTCAGTTGTAGTCAAGAACTCAAACCATAATTGTATCTATTAATTGGCGCCCAACAAAAAACAACAAGTCCCTAAACTTTTACGAATAAAGCAAGTCCCTAAAGAAGTGACAGAAGTGTATACAATTTTTAAGGGAATGGACTAAAGTGAAACAAATTAAAAAACAATGAAAGCGTTGTCTCAACTTTTTTGTCGCCGATGGGAGGAATATTTAATGACGTTAAATAAGCGCTATAAATGGAAATATTTGGAACGCGAGCTACAAGAGCATGAAAATTTACCTCCGACTTCGCGGCGTGTAGGTCGGGTCATAAAAGTTTATCCCTGAGATACTACGGTTCGCACGTGCGTGCGATGGGCCTAGCTCGCCGGACGGGTGGGATCTTGTTATGACCCAGGGAAACTGCACTACAGATTTTCACGTGCGATTTACAAAAACACTGTCAAAAAATACGGCATCTAAGGGATGGACGGACATACTTACGTTTAGGTGGGGACTAGATGTTAGGCCCGTTAGCCCTCCCTACCATGTTACCAGGATTCCATCTTAATTGGAAGGTAACCCACTTAAATAAAAAAAAGATTGGTTGGCTTCGGTTATCTACATTGGGTTAATCATATTTTTTTGTTTATTGATTCCAACTCATTTTTGTGAATTGTTTAGTTTAATAGTAATTTTATTTATAGGTTATGTCAATTCAAGGGAGGTTTTGTAACATTATATAGTTAAATGTAGTTGAGGGATTGGAAATTTGGTGTAAAAGGTTAACTTGGATAGAGTTCTAATATACATGTTATAATTTTTCTTTTCAAGTGGTTGCACTTTATTTTGTTGGGAATTTCATGAAACTTGATTTACTGATATGAGAAATGTTAGTAAACTATGGTCAGAAATTCGTATATACAAATCAGATGGAAAACTCATATCAAAGTTTAATTTAACTTTGCTTGTAATCCGTATTTAAACCTGGAGTCCACTTTGGGTTAAAATGGGTATTCAAATCCACCTAAAATTTTTGTTTAGATCAGATAGAAATTTGTTCGAAACCTGACTTGAATTTAAATTTAGAGGAAAGTTCCTTAAAGGCGTTTTTTTATTTTATTTTTACTTTACTTTTTGGCTCGTACTGTACTTGGATTTTCTACCATTGTACAGTTGCCCAAAGGAACAGTCACAGGTTCGCTTCGGTATATGGCTTCATAGTCATATTAGAAAAAAATTAGCGGTAAATTTACAGCTGTAAATCTACCAGCGAAGCCACAATTAACGTGATTTATATATAGGTATGTATACTATTTTCTGTCAAACCGTTAATTTGTAAATGATTTAGGTATGACAAATGTCTTGGGAAATTTCCATACATATTGGAGAGGAATTAAAATTGCTTAAAATTGTAAGTTGTAATTTGAATTTGGTTGAAATCGCGAATTTTCAATCCAACCTGCTACACACGAAATTTCTAATTTAAGTTTGGTCATTGCCATTTAACTTCGTCGAAATATTTGATTCTGATAAATTTCAATTGGGAGAAATTTATAATTTAAATTTAAATGGGTAGAAATTTATAATTTGTATAAAACTGGTTAATATAACGGTAAGTATGTAATAAGGTTATAATTTAATAGTCGTTCCACCCTTATTCATTTATTATAATTATATAAGTAAATATTTAATAAATAACTATATACGTATATATTTACGCCGAACTGCTTCTGATGGCCTATTGTAATACTGCATGCTGGATTCAGGATACAAAGGCTGGGAACGCACATTTCGCCTGGAGTAATCATTCACAAATTAGACTGATATTCTTGATAATTCTTCACTGGACAGATTATAAAATGAGTCTAGGTTGTAAGGTTTAATTTAGATTTAAACAAATTTTCAAAAAAAAAAATTAGGTTTAGTATTAAACGGGATTTCAATATTTTCTGTTCACAATTTACAACTTTAATCAGTTTCGTGTTTGCGTTTTAGGCTAGATCTCTCCATTTCAGTGTAACAGTCTTCGTTTATATAATGATTTACTAATATTTCAAATTTATATAGTGCAAATTTAGGTTATTTTACTGTAGTAAAATCTATAATTTTCTGAGTTTCAAGTGTTTACATTAAGAGTTCAACTTTATGTTATTTTACAATTTCCACGTTTTACAAAAGTTTTAAACTTTCCAGTTTTCACCTTATTATTCCAGCTTGATGTTACTTTACAATATTGCATTATTACACAGTTTTAGTAACACGTTTGCAAAATTTTTAATTTAACCTTCACGAAAATAGTATGTATTTATCCAAGTTTCACCTGTTTTCAATCCTGTGGTGAATCATCCATTAGAAGTTACACCTGCTGTTGAGACTATCGTTTTACAGACAGTTTTGTCGGTTAAAGATCATATCGATATATGACACGACCCAGCGGATTACTATTACCGCTTGGGAAGTGAAGATGGTAGGAATTAGAATTCCATCAGAGTCAATTCCTGACGCGATAAGGGAACATTTCGTTGGGTTCCAATCTGCGTATCCCACCTTCAATCATTCCGGGCGAGTAGCATTAATTTTAGATCCAGAAGTCAATCCACAGGTGATGAAAAATCGGATACAGGCGAGCCCGCAAATTCCCATGGTGCAATACCCCATTTTTGGGTGGGTCATATCCGGCCCATCCCCATTGTAGTCGTTACTGGCTCAAATTGTAGACTCCCTACTGGCGCATACTTAATTTATAATCAAATTTCCATTGCGGTCCCCACTGGCAAACTTAGTTTCAAGTGTTTAAAAAAAATTTTGGTACCTTCGTACAATTCGTTCTACGCTAAAAACACAATTTGTGCTTTTTTAGGGATTTTCTGCTCTATTCACTCTGAAATTATTTTGTTTTTTTTTTGTATATTTTTTGCTACGACGCATACAGGGCACTTTTTCAGTATAAGTGAGGCGCCATTCATAGTGGCGCCCCGTAAGAAATTGCGGAGGTATTGGGAACCTGTGAAAATTTAAAACCGCAGTCTTGTGTATAAACTTGTATTGACGGTCGGTGGATGAAAATTTGTGGTCGGGGGCAGAAACCTGCTAGACTATGTTATAAATAAAAAGATTGATTTTTTTGTTTTTAATATATTGTGTTTTTATTTAGATTTATCGTATAGGTATATAGTTAAAAAAATTTACGTTATATTGTTGATAATATAGGTGCCTCATATTTGTTTGTTTACATATACAACAATTAAAATATGAATACCATCGCTGATAAGGAATTATAAATTTATACTCAGTTCACAACTAAGAAAATATGTGGTTAACTGTACCTCATATATATTTGTTTACATATACAAAAATTAAAATACAAATACCCTTAAAAATCTGACCGTTATCAGATATAAAGCTGATCGTTACCAGATATAAAGCTGATCGTTACCAGATAAAGAGCTGATCATTATCAGATATAAAGCTGATCGTTATCAGATATAAAGCTGAAGAAAAATGTGGTTAACTGTACCTCATATTTATATGTTAACATATACAAAAATTAAAATATAAATTCATTCGTTAATAAGGAACTATAAATTTATACTCAGTTCACAACTAAGAATGATGTTGTTAACTGTACTTCATATTTATATGACAGATACGATAAAAATAAACAATAACCCTATTTTTAAAATAATGCGTTACTTTTTGGGGAAATTTCACACCTGATAGTAGTTTATTTTTGAAAAAACACAAACAATGCATTTTGTCACATTTTTCTTAGTTGTGAACTGAGTATAATAAACCTATTTATATTGATTATTTATATTATTTATGGGTTTATGTTGTGACTCTGAAATGTTGAAAATGATAAAATCTAATTTAATGTTAATCAAATAGAAAAACTATAAATCAATAGTGTTTTTTATATATCACTTCAGATTCATTAAGATAATGACTCAAGACAGTTTCATTGTTATAGATATTCAAGAATTCTATATTAATATCAAAAAGGAAGCATTTACATGGATTGTGTTGGGGTGATGGCAACTCTACATTGGAAGAACTGAAAGTATATCTATAAGTTAACGTACGCGATGTTAACGCAGCAGTATAATTATTTTCCCATAGAATATTCTGCTGACGCCATGTCTGTATTGTGAATACCAGAACAATTATATTTTAAAGTAACCCAATAGGCACACGGGGCGCAGTGTCAGCAAGAATCATACGGTAACCATCGGTAGGTTTATCAGCAAATGTTTTTGTTTAAGTTAGTCTATAAGTGCACTCAATTAAAGAAAGAGCAAACAGCTCTAAATAAAAGAAATAAGTATTTAATTAATTGGCGCCCAACAACGTGAGGCTTATTTTTTCTAAATTAAAAGTGTATAAAAAATAAAAAAGGGACCTCAACAAAAAAAAAATAATAAAATACAAGAAGCCGAAATTTTCTAGAGCAATAAACAACCTGACGGAAAAATCAACATTGAGGAGTCTTCAGAGCTACGAAATAGCCTGAGCAGCAATAAAATAAAGAAGTCAACAGCAGAAAACATAAGTAGTGATAGCCGACCAACGATCATCAAATTTTTTAATAGAAAGGAAGAAAATGAAATTCTTGTAAGTAGAGCGTTAGATTAAATCGTTGTTAAAGAATTAAAAAAAAATCTTCGAATCGAATTTGAAAATGAAAATAGAACAACCTTTTTGTAACCTTTAAGTTGATCTTTGTACCTGTAAAATTTTATTTAATTTATCCGTTCTATTTTTGTAAATCTTTGCACGGGTTTGACTAGCTTTTATTAATTTGCTAAATTAAACGAAAAAATCTTCTAATCGAATTTGAAAATGAAAATAGAACAACGTTTTTGTAACTTTTTAGTTGATCTTTGTACCTGTAAAATTTTATTCGTTTTCTTTTTGCACAGGTTCAATTTGTTTTTATTAATTTGCTAAATTAAATGAAAAAAATCTTCTAATTGAATTAAATATTTGCAAAAAAATATTTTTATAGCTCTTAAAAACTTTTCAAGTTGATGTGTGTTTCTGTAAAATTTTGTTGAATTTATTTGTTTTTGTAAATCTTCACACGGGTTGTGCTGGTTTTTATTAATCTGTCCAAATTTTGTCTTATACCAAATTGTCTTTCTCTGATTTACGAATCTGACAACGAATCCGAATTAGAACAGGTCGTTTAGGGACTCAATAGAATAGGAGTGAATCGACTGGAGATAAATTGTAGGAGAGCGAAATGACTACGAATGCGGAACAATTACGAGTGTTGAAAGACACTGCCGTCAGTGCCGCACTCAGGACACAAAAACAGACATTTGAAAAACAAATTGAGGAACTTAATCATAGTTTTAATGAAATTGTTGTTTATAGCCCGTAGGTGGAGCCTTATAGGGATGTGACAATAATGCCGGGATGTCAGTGCGACGAGTCCTTGGACATTGTGAAGTCATTGCCCCATTTTGATGGCAAACAAGAGACTTACGTCTCTTGGCGGCAAGCGGCACATACCGCTTATAGGATTTTTGAGAATTATAAGGGTAGTTACAAGCACTACCAAACTGTCGCTATAATTGAGAACAAGAAAGACAAAGGGATCAGCGGATACGATGTTGGCCTCTTTTATCACTGCCCTAAATTTTAAGTCTATGATTGACAGATTGGACTTTGCGTTTTCCGACAAACGTCCGGTTTACTGATAGAATAGGAGCTTTCTATGCTTCGCCAGGGGGCATGACCCTCTTGCAATTTTACGATGAAATAGAGAGGAAATTTACTCTCCTAATAATCAAGACCATAATGACATATGACAAAGGAGTGACCTCCACGATTAATGAAAAGTATAGGGCAGATGCACTGCGCGTATTTATGTCTGATACTAAGAAAGGGTTAAAATTTTTAAGATGTGAGAATGTCAACTTCACACAGGTGGAGGACAAAAAGGTTCCGCACATAGTGTCGGATAAATTTCGGAGAGTATTAAAGGTGCTATTACATGTTGTGTTTTTTACATATGTACTGTCACTTTTTTTATCCATACGAAATTCTGCATGTCTGTCAAAATTGTCTTTTACATACGATTCATAATTTTTGCTATCACACTTGCATATCTATTTTCGTATGACATAACCTCTAAATTTAAACACCATTAATTCTGCCTTAAATTGTTAAAATTATAAAGTTGCTAAAATTATAAAGTTATAAAAAAGTGAAATGGATTTATCAACCGGTGGCGAAATAGTTGTAGTGTGCAGCATTATTACAATAATAGCTGCAATAAGAAACAAAAAAAAAAGGGAAGAAAGAAATAAATTAAAAAAGAATCGTTCTTTATGGAGTCATAAGTGGCTGCTTCGAAGGGATTCCGGGTTAGGCTTCGCATCATTGGCTATGGACGAGCTGCGTTTGGAGGACCCAAAGGCGTTTAAAAATTTTACGAGAATGTCGTATAGAACCTTCTCCGAGTTGTTGGAAAACGTGTCTCCCTTAATCTCGAAGCAAAGCCCTGTAATGCGTGAAGCTATTTCTGGTACTGCAAGGTAATGTTGTGTATAACCAAGTAATTGTAGACTTTACTGATCTTATTTAATAAATGTTTTTTAGGTTGCTTTTGACCTTAAGGTTTTTAGCAACTGGAGAAAAATACACGCAATTAGCATATGGATTTCGCATTTCTCAAGCAGCTATTTCCATAATCATACCGGAAACAATTGATGCCATTTACTCGGTCTTAAAAGAAGAGTTTTTGAAGGTATGTATAAATTTGAAATTTTAACTTAAAACTGTGTAACTTGCCAAACAAATAACTTTTCAAGGTTCCCCGCAATGCAAATGAATGGAAGGACTTTGCCGATGATTTTGAGCGGAAAAGGAATTTTCTCTTTTGTTTGGGTGCCATAGGTAATAATTTTATAAACGTGTAAAAATTTATATTTATATCATTTTAATAATTACATAATTTTTGTTCCCTTTTAAGATAGAAAACATATTGCGATCAAGAGCAAAATCGACTATGGATCACCCTATTACAATTATAAAGAATTCCATAGCGTAATACTACTGGCCGTTGTGGACGCAAACTACAACTTTATATACGTTAATGTTGGTTCCAATGGAAGAGCAAACGACGCAGCAGTGTTTTGTTTTCCTCCTACTCTGAAACAAAACAAACAAAAAAAAAAAAAACCCGGCTTTGCCTATTCTGTTTTAGCGCTGGCAAGCGCTGTCAATCGACGCCCAAACGGCGTCAATGTAGCTGTGGAAAAATGAAGAAAATAAACAAAACCAGATTCCGTACCAAACAGTGCGGCCTCTAGTTTTCCTCTCCTGCCTTATGCACTGTCTATACTTTATTTATACAAAATTCTTAAGATTAACTTATGAAAATAAAATTAATTGAAAAAAAATAAACAAACTTACAAACAAACAAGGAAATAAAATATCAGCAATAATATAATATAAAAAAAAAACAAACATTGACCATAACGCAATGCAGTTCATGGCCTACTTAAACTAACTTAACCAATAACAAAAAAAAACAAATAATAAATAAAAATAACATAAACATACCAGCGGCTTTTCAAGGCCACTACCTATATTAAATCATTTCGCTTGCAAGTGCTTGACAACGCACCCGGAACTTACTAAAAGAAAAAAGAAGTAATCAAAACTAAGTCAATGAATGCATTGTAATAACAACAACAAAATAAAAACAGAACGCTAAAAACAAAAACACAATTGAGTTACTCTAATTACACAAGCGTTCATATACAAATTAAATTAACAAAAACAAAACTAAAATCGTTACCCTCCACAACATTTAGTTAGGGCAAATATATGAAACCATGGTACATTGTCAAACACTTGAACATTATAGATTATATTATACTATTCATATTATGAATATTATTTTATATTATATTCTAATATTATTATTATTATTATTATTACTATTATTGTTATTATTATTATTATTATTATTATTATTATTATTATTACTATAATTATTATTTTTATACACGTTATTATATTCTCTATATTAAATTTAAACGGATCTTATACTATTCTTGTACAATTGTACTCTACACCCTATACGTGTGAAACCATGTTTCACAACATTCCTCCCCCTTTCCACGGAAACGATTCCCACATCGTTTACCAGCGACACTGAACTGGGACGCTGCTTCTGCTGCCGCTATTGTTGATTCTGCTGCTGCTGATGATGATGATAATGTTGATGCTGAAGATGATGTTGGTGATAATGTTGTTGCTGATGATAATGATAATGTTGATGCTGAAGATGATGTTGATGTTGATGATAATGTTGGTGTTAAGGCTGCTGATAATGACCAAACTGGTAAGGATGAATCCGGAACCAATGCTGATGATCAAGATACTACTAATGCATATTACCATTCCTGTGATTCGATTCCAATACTACACCATGACAATCGTTGGCCTGTTGCTTCATAAAACGAATTCTTAGCCACCTTCTTTGTAAAAAAAAATTACTTTGGCTGGCCGCTTCGTAAAACAAATTTTGGCCTGTCACTTGGATGGCAGCATTGGGGACAGTACTTTCAGCAACTCCCCTGATCACCTTCAATGATGAAACTTGTCGCAAACGGTGATCCAAGGCGAGAACCGAAAGTTTTCAAATGATTCGCAATGATGCAAATGGTTAGTCATCGCCACAGGAATCGGCTTGCTGCTTTGCCAAACGGATATAGTTCAGCTTAACCTTTCTCCTGACGACATCCCTGACAAACTAAACAGGAATGTTGTTTCGCTGGAACCAAACCAATAGCCAATCCATCGCATATAGAATTCTCGATGGATTCGTTCGCAATTCGCCCTTGCATCTGGGGTTGGATCATCAGCTCCGTACTGGCATTCACCCCTATGTCCGTCATGTGGCCACCCATCAGACCTGTCAGCCTACTGCTCTCTGCTGCCTCTACCGTTTTCTGGATGACTGTTGCTCCACCTCGTTCACCGTGGACTTGGGTCGGAATTTCCTAACTCTACTAATATATAAAAAAATTGAGTATTTCCTATACTATTTACAACTGACTAAACTGTAGATATATTTTCTACTCATATTTTAATACAATAATTCCGTTTTTTTTTTCTTGAACAATAGCTATTTAAGGATTAATTCCTTCCTCTCTTTTTCCAAATTCTTTCTTCTACTAATATAATATGTACATATTCTTTTTTTTTTTTTTTTTTTTTAAATATATTTCTCTCAATATGTGTATGCTAATAGTATATCTTAATATATCTTCGTTTTTTTTTTTTAAATATATTATTTTTTTTTTCTAAAAATGTATTTATATTCTCCTTTTTTTTATGTATGTTAATATATATATATATTTTTTAAATATGTAGTTTTTTTTTATATTTTTTTAAATATGTAAGTTTAATGTCTATATATTCTTTTTCCTTTAACAAGTATGTATGCTACTATTTTTTTTTTTCTTTAAAATATGTCTTTTTAAATAGATATGTATGTTTCTTACTTTTTATCTTTATCTTCTTACTTTTTTTTTTTTTTAACAAATATGTATGCTACTATCTATACATATTCGCTGTTTTGTTTTGTTTTTTTTTTTTTAAATATGTATGAATGGGGAGACCTCCAATTTTTTTTTTTCTTATTTCTCTTTTCTTTTTTACGGAGGGGGCCTCCCATCTTTTCTTATTGTTTTTTTTTTTTTTTTATACTTATATATATATATTTTTTTTTTTTTCAACCATTGTTTTTTTTTTTTTTTTTTTTTTTTTATGTGGGGGAGTCTTCTCTTTTAATTTTTTTTTTTAGGTGAGGAGAACTCCCATCTTTTCTCATTATTATTATATATATATTTTTTTTTCTCTTTTTTTTTCAATCGTTTTTAGTTTTAAAACGTGAGGAATCTCCCATCTTTTCTTGTTATTAATATTTATTTATTTTTTACATGGGGAGATTTCCCATCTTTTCTTATTATTTTTTTTTTTCTGTTCTTTTTAATATCTTTTCTTATATATATATTTTTTTTTTTTTAAATATATTTTCTCCTCCATCAGAGTGTCCGCTGCATTCGAAAAGTATCTCGTGGGCCTCGTCGGCCCAACCGTAGGAGTGCGGCGACCATCCAGACGACTCCAAATTCCAGTTATCTCCAACCTATGCTAAAAGAAAAATGTCATAGGGAAAAAAAAATTCTCAGCTAATACTATACCAATTCGCATTTACACCTTTGACAGAAAAACAACTCAAATCACTGTATTTTACTGAATGGTTACTTTTGCTCTAATAAATAAAATAAATAAAGCATTTTTCCCTAACAGCAGTACTCTTCCTATTTCTACGGCAATAAGGCCCCAGCAAGCCGATCCATCGGTGGTCCGACCGAAATCATATCTAAGCACCCTTGTATACACATGTCCAACCTAAAACTTCCAAAACACTTCAAAATAAATAACAACAAATTACGGCACGTGTCCCTTCTAGACACTGCCACCCATATAAGGCATGACCGCACACAACGCGTCATCCTTCTCTGGAGCAGAACGGTTTCCTGTTGCATTCCGCAAACCGGAACCGGGCCACTGTGAGGCTATTCTCGGCAAAAACCCTCCCCACAGTGTATGCCGCGAATTTTGCGAGACTCGCTTCTGACTCCCCATACCAGATTCAATCCGTTGAACCATTCTCAACCACTGAGGTGTGCCCGCTACACATGGCGTCACCCTCCATATAAGAAAACTGAGGCTTCCTGGTGGGAGACACTTGTCGGCGGGTTACGCGTAAACCCCCAACCTTCCCCTCACCACCTCAAATACACAATTACTAAAATAAACAACAAAACAAAAC
Organism: Cordilura impudica; assembly: GCA_963682025.1. NCBI lineage: Eukaryota > Metazoa > Arthropoda > Insecta > Diptera > Scathophagidae > Cordilura > Cordilura impudica. The sequence goes on from OY821521.1 coordinate 128,062,512, forward strand.
CTTCATCATGGACATGTATATTAAACGGAATGATTTCAGACCAAATAATGCGATCACTGGTGGAACGCCCGTAAATGGTTATTATGCCACTTACGATTCTTCCCCTTTATGCGCACCGTGGACGTTACTGGACTGTTTACCCCAACTACCTCATAAGGTCCAGTCCAAATGGGTGAAAACTTATTTTTCCTGGTGTTGTTCCTAACAAGCACCCTATCACCTACTGCAAAGGACACAGCATTTACCTTCCTATCATAAGCCTTTTTCGACAACAACTTAGCCCTCGTCTGATTCTTTCGCACTAGTTCATGCGAGCGCTGTATCTGATATTTAAGGACCTTGTTTGGGTCATCCGTATTGTAAAGTGGTGTACATTTTCTACTTAGGTTGGTCGGTAAGTCGATGTCGAAACCGTATAATGTCTTAAATGGGGTCTGCCCCGTAGATGAATGTACAGTGTTGTTATGCACATGCATCGCCGGTGCCAACCATTGGTCCCAATTGCTGCCATCCTCATTGACGAAGCTCCTCAAGTACTCCGCCAAAGGACGGTGACTCCTTTCCAATGAGCCGTTTGCCTGCGGGTGATATGGAGTGATGTTCAATTTCTTGACCCCTAACAGCCTACAGGTATCCGAAAATACCTTTGACATGAAATTTGTCCCATTGTCCGTGACCAGCATGCTTGGAACCCCATACTTAGCTATAATTTCGTTAAAGAAAACTTTCGCCACAGTACTAGCCTCCCCATCCGGCATTGCTGCGCACAACATAAATTTCGAAAAATCATCTTGAAAAGTCAATATCAATTTGTTACCCGTAGTGCTTTCAGGGAGAGGTCCCACCATATCCATATATACCTTCTGAAAAGGTCGACTAGAAGTATCCGTGAGGACCATTGGCATAAACGTTTTCTTGGCACTCTTATTTTGCTGACATTTAACGCACTTCTTCACATATTGTTTAATATCTCTGTGCATGCCGATCCAGCGAAATTGCCTCCTTATCCTTTTAACGGTCGCCTGCACACCCACGTGACCGCCCAAAGGACTATCGTGAAAATCCTTTAACACTGTCACGATCTCTTTAGGATCCTTTAGCACCACATACCTTGGTTCCCCATCGACCACTACCTCGACCGGTGGGTCATTAACATCGCTTGGTCCTTTTTCACTACTCTCTTTGTTCCCGCTGTGAACCTCTTTGTCCTTCTCGTAACCTGAGCTCCCCGCATGATTTTTTCCATCGCCCTTCGACATGGCTCTAGTTTTAACCATCAGTATTTCCTCCGTCGAATATGGTATCCTGCTGAGTGCATCCGCATTCTGATTCTTCTTGCCCGGCTTGTACCAGATTTCAAAATCATATTCTGACAGCTTATGTCTAAAGCGCGCCAACCTTGAAGTTTGATCCTTCAAGTTCGCAATGCCTTTCAGTGGTTGATGATCGGTAAAAATCTTAAAGTGCCGACCAAACAAGTATGGCCGGAAATTTTTCACCGCCCATACGATTGCCAGAAACTCCTTCTCTATCGTGGAGTATCGAGTTTCTGCCCCATTCAACGAACGGCTTGCAAACGCAATGGGCCGATTGCCCCCGCCACTATCCTGGGAAAGAACCGCTCCTATCGCTCCACCGCTAGCATCCGTGGTCAACACGAAAGGTTTTGAAAAATCAGGGTATGCCAACACTGGAGGCGACATTATCGCCTTTTTAAGCTCCTCGAAGGCACGCTGGCAGCCTGGTGTCCAATTGAACGCATGATCCTTGCGAAGCAATTTATTTATTGGCAAGGCAATGTTGGCCGTCCCGGGAATGAACTTACGGTAATAATTTACCAGTCCTAAAAACGATTGCACTTCCTTTTTGTTCCTTGGTGGCGGAAAATCCTTAACGCATTTCACCTTTTCTGGGTCGGGAAGCGCTCCATTCTCCGAACACTTATGGCCCAAATACACTATTTCCCGCCTCAGGAAGTTACATTTCTCCGTTTTTACTTTCAAATTATTTTCCTTCAAGAGCTGCAGCACTTTACATAGCCTTGAGTCGTGTTCGGCCAGACTACTACCATATATGACAATATCGTCCAAATATACAAAACATTCAATGCCCTGAAGACCTGTTAGCACATGATTCATTAATCTTTGGAAGGTTGCCGGTGCGCCTGTTAATCCAAATGGCATCCTATTGAATTCAAAGTGACCCAACGCCGTACTGAATGCTGTTTTTTCCTTGTCCTGTTTATCCATTTCCACCTGATGATAACCACTGGCGAAATCCAACGTGGAAAAATATCTACTGCTGCCCAACTGGTCCAAAATTTCATCCATCCTTGGAATGGGAAATACCTGCTTCAGAGTTGCTTCATTCAGTTTAGGAAAGTCTACCACCAGTCGCCAGCTCTTGGTCCCTGCTTTCGACGATTTCTTTGGAACCAATAGTAAGGGCGAATTCCACGGTGACACGCTATGTGAAATTATGCCATCATCCTGGAGCTTCTGGACCTGCCGATTAATTTCCTCACGATGCATCTGAGGTAACCTGTACTGCTTTTGATTAATCGGCAGCTGTCCAGGCTGCACGGGAATTTTATGTTTCACCATATTCGTGCAAGATAGTTTATCACCCTCTAACCAAAAGATATCATGGTACGTTGCGCATATCGCCTGAATGGACGACATTTCCTCACTATTCAAGTCGGCATCGGTCTTTATTGTGGCCATTATCCTACTGACCCTCTCCTTGACATCTACCTCCTGCACGTGCGTCACCAAACCAGCACCTGGATCTTTTAAATTTACTAATCCACTGAATTTTGGCATAAACCCATCCTTTAGGTAGTAGTCAACCTCAGTAGAATTCAGAAAGGGCGCTTTCACCACCCCATCCTTTACGTTGGTTAGCGCGGCCCCTAGATATACTCCTGGTGACAATTCTTGCTTCTCCACGACCACTGTAGTATGTTTGGTATTGATCCCCATAGTTGCAATAGACACTGACCTCGCCTTCGCCACTATGGTTTTCTCCACAATATTTACTGCACCCGAACCCGTGGCCTCCCTCAAAGAAACCAGAGGTAAGTTCCACTCACCTCCATTCGAGTACAGTTTCAGAGAAAGATTAATCGTATCAGTGACGGAGCGTCCCCATAGATTATCGCGACCTAAAATACCATCTCACGGCAAATTATCATGCTTATCCACACAATGCATATCGAACCCCAATTCGGCGATGTCCAAATGCTTAATCCTGACTAACCCTATAGTTCTGGAGAATCCTCCGAATGCTCCTCGCAGGTCCTTTACCACCGTCCCGTCCACACTAATATCCCCCGTAAGACTGCTGTCCTTTACCAGGCTGGTGTCTGCCCCTGTATCCACTAATAAATTCAGACACCCCGTCTTTGCCCAAGCACATGGCAATCTTACAAACACCGAATCTGCGTAACTACACCTAGCTGAAATCCCCCCTATATTCATATCCGACCCCGCAATGGGTCCTACCTCAGCCGCCTTCGCAGATTCCGATGTTACCAACGGTATTAGACTTTCGCGTGATCGAGTCGGTGGCCCTGCCCGTTTCCCGACACATTTCTCCCCTGTGTACATTGCCTACCAAAATGTCCCTCCTTGCCGCAATTATAGCATTTCCCTTTTGGTCTCGAACCTCCAGGTTGCCCTCTCTCCATCGTCGAGGGTCCCCTACCACAGCTCCTACCTGGCTCATGGCCGTATATTCTACATTCAACACAATATGGGGTATTTTTCCTCGTCCAGCATACATCACGAGTGTGTCCCGCCCTTTGACAGAACGAACAGGGCGGTGCTTTGTATGCATTGCCACTTGACCCAGTATTATTGTATGCATTGCCACTTGACCCAGCATTATTGTATGCCGTACCACTTGACCCAGCATTGTTGAGCGGAGCTGCCCTATCTGCCTCTGTCCTGCGCAACAACTGTTCTACGGCTGCCACGAGACCCGAGACTGGATCCTCGCGGGTGTACTCCTCGTTAAAATTTACACCCCTTAACGGAGGATCATCCCCCCGCCAAAGAGTTGCTTGAGCCGCCAGTGCTTCAATCAAGAGATCGTCCAACTTACATGAGCTGCTTGCCAACATCCTACCACGCAGCATTGGATCCCTCAGGCCAGATGTGAATGCAGATTTTACCTTTCTTTCTACCTCAATAGTCATTATCTCGTCCTTTCTCCCTTTATAGTTTTCATCAAGTATGGCATGAGCTGTTGCTGCTAATGTCTGAAGACGCCTAGCAAACTGTCTCACATCCTCATCCCTCCTTTGGCAGGCTTCATATAGCTCCCTTAGCACCGAGTCAAGCGACCTACTCTTTAAATATGTTGACTTTACAAGTGCCAACAACTCATCTACTGACGTAAAAGTACGTAACCTCACCAACTGGTATGCATCCCCGTAAAGCCTCTGTTTCACAATTTCCAAATATTCTTCCACCTTTTCCGGCGGTACCCCTTTCGCCGCCAACCTGCATCCATCAATGAATTTATACACTTCTGTTTGCAGGCTTGGCGATGGCTCGCCGCCGAACGTAGGCACTAACGCCTTGACCGTTTTCAGAATATCCTGGGAGGACATCATCTGTGTAGGCTGTTGCCCCCTAGGCTCCTTATGGTACAGATCCCCTGTCTGTATACTGCGCTCTTGTTGTGCTAAACGTAGCTGACCCTGCAACTCGGAAACTCTCCTATTGGCTTCCTCGAGGTCCTCGAACTCTAATCTTCTGACCGAGGACGCGCCTGTACCCGATATTGTCCTCCGTAGGGCCTCGTTCTCTTTGTCTAAAATCTCGGCCTCCTTTAGATTCTCCTGAATTTCGTTCTTAAGTCTCTTGTTTTGATTTTGGAGATCTTCCCGGTATTACACTCCTCTTGAGTTTCAACCAACCGGCACAATTCCTCTAGCACTAGATCGGCCTCTTCCAATCTAGTGATTTTCCAGGTACCGTCAACCTTAGCCTTTATGAGATGGAAATTCTCCTGGGTCTGGCACCGACGTCTGACCTCACCCCAAAGCCTTTCGAGGAAATAATCCGTCTTTGCCCTGAAGTCCGCTAGCAGCTGTTTCGCTTGTTCTAATTCGACCAGTGTTTGCTCCATACGAATTTACCAACCCAGTCCCTACTAAAGCGTAAAAAAAAATTATCTTTATAGTTCTAAATAAAACAAAAACAGAAAAAATTATATAGCTTTGATTGCTAAAATTATATGTTGAAAAAAATAAAAATCCCTTCCTATATGAAAACAATAAAATCTGAGAGTAACAACCAACCTATAATTAAACATTCATCTGTAATTTAAAATTCCTGGAAATTCATCAATAACCTAATGTTCACAAACAATTAAAAAAAAAACAATCGGACCACTTATATAAAAATGATGCGCTTTCGAACAAACATACTCATAATTAAAATTAAAATCGCAGCAAAAAATAAAAACCAATAAATATTCAAACTCATAAATATTCAAACCCTACTCGCAACCCATATTTAATATATGTGATATAATATATTTGATAAAATTACGCAATAAAAATAAAAATCAACTTTAAGACCATTCCCTGACTAAACATAAAAAAATTAACAAAATCCAAATTAAAGACGATCCCAAATTTGTAAAAGAAACAAAAAAAAAATATATATATATATTTAATACTCTACAAAATACATTCAATATTTCCCAGTGAAAACTAACTATCTGATAAATCAAAACTAAATTAAAATACACGCAAAAATTAAAACGCATGCAATATCCTCTAAAACAATCTATAAAACAATCAATGAAAATTAACTGCACATTTCGAAAAACTAAAAAAAATTCAAAAACAATAAAGTAGTAACAAACTAAACACACAAAAACAAAAAAAAAAAAAAAACAAAAAAAAAAAAAAAAAATTATTATTCTCCAAACGAATCCAATAATCTAAACATTAATTGACCCGAAAAACTAAAATAAATAAAACAACCTAAGACAATTAACTACCTACACCTGGTAAATAGTACAATAAAACAAATAATTAATTATCCTAACAACGAACGATTTTAATGTTAACCAATAATGTTGGCGTTATATCCTCACAACTAACTCCCTACACCTGATAAAAAAAAAAATCAAATAATTAATAAAACAAGGAACGATTTTTGGTCCGAAGACCGGCTGCGCCATTAATGTTTTCCTCCTACTCTGAAACAAAACAAACAAAAAAAAAAAAAACCCGGCTTTGCCTATTCTGTTTTAGCGCTGGCAAGCGCTGTCAATCGACGCCCAAACGGCGTCAATGTAGCTGTGGAAAAATGAAGAAAATAAACAAAACCAGATTCCGTACCAAACAGTGCGGCCTCTAGTTTTCCTCTCCTGCCTTATGCACTGTCTATACTTTATTTATACAAAATTCTTAAGATTAACTTATGAAAATAAAATTAATTGAAAAAAAATAAACAAACTTACAAACAAACAAGGAAATAAAATATCAGCAATAATATAATATAAAAAAAAACAAACATTGACCATAACGCAATGCAGTTCATGGCCTACTTAAACTAACTTAACCAATAACAAAAAAAAACAAATAATAAATAAAAATAACATAAACATACCAGCGGCTTTTCAAGGCCACTACCTATATTAAATCATTTCGCTTGCAAGTGCTTGACAACGCACCCGGAACTTACTAAAAGAAAAAAGAAGTAATCAAAACTAAGTCAATGAATGCATTGTAATAACAACAACAAAATAAAAACAGAACGCTAAAAACAAAAACACAATTGAGTTACTCTAATTACACAAGCGTTCATAAAAGCCAAAAAACAAAAACGACTTAGCATATACAAATTAAATTAACAAAAACAAAACTAAAATCGTTACCCTCCACAACATTTAGTTAGGGCAAATATATGAAACCATGGTACATTGTCAAACACTTGAACATTATAGATTATATTATACTATTCATATTATGAATATTATTTTATATTATATTCTAATATTATTATTATTATTATTATTACTATTATTGTTATTATTATTATTATTATTATTATTATTATTATTATTACTATAATTATTATTTTTATACACGTTATTATATTCTCTATATTAAATTTAAACGGATCTTATACTATTCTTGTACAATTGTACTCTACACCCTATACGTGTGAAACCATGTTTCACAACAGTTTAATGAGTCGTCACTGAATGAAGCCATAACTAAAAACCTTTTCGATTTTCCTTCGGATGAATATTTACCTGGGACAAACAAGAAAGTTCGCTTCATATTTGTTGCAGATGACGCTTTCCGGTTGACATCAAGAATGTTGAAACCTTATGGGGAGAGGTCAGCAAATGCAAATAAAATTTTCAACTACCGATTAAGCCGGGCACGCCGAATAGTCGAAAATACGTTCGAAATTTTGGCAAATAAATTCCAAATATTTCAAAGGGAAATAGATTTGTCAATCGAAAAAGTTGAAAAAATAACATTGGCTTCATGCGCTTTGTACAATTTCATAAGAAAACGCGACGGGTTTGATGCAAAGTTGTTGGATTCAGAAAATACACTAACTGGTAACTTTCAAAAAGGATCCTGGCGAAATGAAGTCAGCATGACTGATCTTCAAAGGAGCCAAAGTAACCGTTCAGGAGATGAGGGGAGGAAAGTACGGGATATATTTTCCGAATACTTCAATTCGGTGGGCTCAGTTCCTTGGCAAAGTGATGCTGTAAAAAAAATTCAATTTTTAATTTTTAATTCACGTTTATTTTCATTTTTTTAAATTTCATTAAATTCATATTTTTTCTAATTTTTAAAATTCATTTTAATTGCGTAATAATAAAATAATACTTATGTACGCTAATAAAAATAAGGAATAACAATAAATTATAAAAATATAAAAACTGTTAATTATTTCCTAAATTCGAAAAAGAGCCTGCAATAACATTGTCGAACTGTCTTTCCTTTTTTTTTTGCTTCCAAAAGAGCTAATGTTATTGCCTCCATTAGTTCATCCCTTATACATTCATTTTTCAAGTCATATAGCTCCGCTTTGATGTAATTGGCGAATGCTTCATGCTTTTCATTTACAATTTCCTTCACTTTGGTGTATTGTTGCAAAGCCTCCGTTGCTGCTGCAATTGCGCAGTCCTCTTGGTTACGGCTTGACAGTGGCGTATAGTTGTTCACTCGAGCCCTTTTGCAGGGTTGAGCAGGAGAAATGTCAACATCTGTCAGCTGCGATGAGTCACAAGATTCGTCAACCTGTTCCCGTAGAGGAATTGGTTTGCAATATTTTTAATTAAATATTTTATGTTACTTTAATATCTACGAATACTTACTACTAAATTCCAGCTCCCCTTTCTGATTTTTATAAAAGCATCCAAAAACGATAATTCATCATACCTGTACGCAGATGAAATATATACATCTTCAGCGCCTGCTCCACATCTCCTTTCTTTGATTTTGGACACTTCTAGCGTGTATTGCCCGCGCAAATACGTTAATTTATTCTGCAATTGCATATATAAAAATTTTACAAATTGCAGCCCGTATGTACAAAAACGTTAATTAGAAACAAAATTTACCTTTATATCGCTCGGTTTTATTTCTGGATTAAAAAGCTTCAAATTGTTGGCTATTTCATTTAACGCTTCGTATCGAGCATGTTTGTTGTGGTAAAATTTGTCTTTAGGGTTATACAAACACTCATATGTTTCCCACATACGTATCATTTCCATGACGGCTTCTTTAGTACAATCAAACTAAACCAATATAATGAAACATTAATTGTTTTATTAAAAACTGCAAAATACTTACTTTTCCTTGGTCTTTTTCCATGTCAGTATGGTTTCAAATTATAAACCCGAAAGAAACAAAAGGTGCAAAAAACTCTCAGGAAATATTAATATTAAACAACAATTAATATTAATATTAAACAATTTAGTTTTCTTTCAATATTAATCTTTTTAATTTACTCTTTGCCACAAGCAGTGTTGTATTTTCATAAGTTTGTCATATCAAAATAGAACCTGTTCTAATTGAAAAATGTACATGTGACTTTCTTCACGTATTGTACATAAACAATGTTTCATATGTATCACACGATGTGTACAACTTTTGTTGTTGGCAAATTTGACAGTACATATGTAAAAAACATATCATGTAATAGCACCTTAAGGGCTATTGAGTAGTTTCAACGAAATTGTAATTACAAATTATAATTTCAATTAAACAAATTTACTAGGTTTTGACATATATAGAATTTTAGTAAATTTTAACGAATTTACGAAATCTTAGTTTAATTTTGACAATTTGCTGATTTTTAACAGTTTTACTTAATTGTGATAAATTTATTGAGTATCAACAAATTCACTAAATTTTAACAAATTTGTTGAATAAAAAAAGTAGAGTTAACAGTTTTGTTAAATATGCTAAATAAAATAACGCTAATTTACTAAATTTTAACAAATTAACAAAATTTAAACGGTTAAAAAATAACAACAATTTACTAAACTTTAAGCACACTTAATTTTGATAAATTTACAATGTTGTAAAAGATTAACTTAATCAAAACAAAAGTTAACAGTTTTACGACATGTTAACAAATTTGGTAAGTTTTATCAAATTTACTAAATTTTAACAAATGTGCTAAATAAAAAAACATTAATAAATTTGCTAAATTTTAACAGATATGCTAAATAAAAAAAAAAAACATTAATAGATTTACTAAATTTTAACAAATTACCCAGATTTTAACGAGTTTACTAATTTTCAAAACAAATTTCAGAAAATCGTAAAAATATAATTAACCATAATTCACTAAACTTTGACAAGATTGTTATAAATATACTAAATTTTAACAAATTTACTATGTTTTAACAAACTTGCTAAATTAAAATAAAAAAGTTGACAGTTTTACTACATGTTGACGAATTAGGTAAATATCAACAAATTTACTAAAATAAAAAAAATGTTGAATGTTAAAAAAAAAAATGTTAAATGTAAACAAAGTTTTGACAAATTTGATAAATTTTAAAGAGTTTACTAATTTTGGAAAAATGTTTTTTTCAAAATCTTTTTTTAAAAATATATCATATTTAATTTTAACAATTTGGTAAGTTTTAACAAATTTACTTAGTTTTAATAAATTCAATAAATGAAAAAAGCGTTAACAGATTTGCTAAATGTTAACAAAACTACCAAGTTTTAACAAATGTTCTAAATTCTAACGGGTTTGCTAATTAAAAAAAAAAAATCCAAAATGTTAAAAAAAAAATATATTTAGTTTTAACAATTTAGCAAAATTTAACATATTTACTAAATTTTAATAAGTTTAAAAAAGGAAAAGAAAACGGTTAACTGTTTTACTGAATGTTAACAAATTTAATTATTTTACAGATTTACTTAATTTTAACAAATTCACTGAATTTTTTACAATTTTACTAAATTTTAGCAATTTTACGGAATTTTGGCTATTTGACCACTCTATATACGGAAGGGAGAATAGAAGCGGACCTAGGAACCACGGTTGTTATTGAGGGGAGGGTGGTCCATAGGGATAATCTGAGATGGGCTATACCCCTCGCAATTTTTCAGTGGCATCAATAATGCCGACATGTTTAACTTTAATTTGAATTGTTTCTCCTTTGCGATTTTTCGTAAGAGATTCTATCTAGGCTATAACACCTCGCAATTATTTTTAGGTTTTAATTTTTACTAATTATGTTATTTATTAGGGTTCTGATTATGACGCTTCTCACCCAGACAGCGACGGCAAAACTGATGGATTACTCTACCTCGGACTACATGCCAATTACGGACGGCGTCGTTATTATTTGGCAGAATTTTAATTATTTACAACATATGTACCACGAACTTGACGACGTACTATGAAATGATCGAAGAAACGAAACAACTAATAAGCCATTTCCCTTTATCGCATATGGTAAAGTTACTGGATTCTGACTTGGCCCATATTGGTGCACTCTTGGCGACACTGGACACTCACCATAGGAATGCTAGAAGCATTAATTTCTTGGGCACAGCTCTTAAGCTGGTTGCCGGTACACCAGACTTCGATGATTTTGAACAACTTAAATTTGGACAACAACAGTTAATTGATTCAGAAAACAAGCAAATTGTTGTAAACACAAAGACTCAGGCCCAGATAAATAAATTAACTGAAACAATTAACATAATAAATAAAAACTACAAAATCAAACAAATAGATACCGCTCACTTGTATGAAAGTCTACTCGCGAGAAATAGAATAATAATTTCGGAACTTGAAACTTTGATGCTAGCTGTCACCCTTGCAAAGATATGGATAATTAACCCTACTATTTTAGACTCAGAAGATTTAAATAAAATTATAAAGCGCTCTACAAATATAGCGATAACTGACTTAATGGAAGTGTCCCATGTAAAAGTTCTGAATGTAAAAGCTAGAATGTAAAAAGGTTACTGTATTTCCCGTACAACAGAACGGAACAGTCCTGCGCCTCGAGTATGACAACAATGTGGCTGACTGCGGAAACAAAGTAATTGCCGTTGGGAACTGCAGAGCAACTCTTACGTCAACATTCTGTAGGGAGCTATTTCATCCCACGTGTGCCCAGCAACTCCATTCCGGTAGCGTAGCCCACTGCAACACAAGACCTAGTCACCTAGAACCTCTGGTTGTGGTTGACGACGGCATCATAATTATCAATGACAACACTGCTGTAGTTAAAACTATCGAAAATTCACAAAAACTTATCACCGGAACGTATCTGCTTACATTTGATGACGAGATCAAAGTTAACGGAACTACCAACAAAAATCTGAAAGGAGAATTGAAAAAGGTACCGAGCCCAGCAGCCGCTACGATTCTAAACAACACTGGCCATCAAGAAATATTAAGCCTTCCGTACCTACGGAGATTAGGCATCGAAAATTTACAATACATTGGGCAGGTCGAAGACAAACTGATTGTGGGGCCGGCTGTCTCCACATTCGCCATAATTGGTATCCTACTCGTTTATTGCTTGATCTCCAAGATACGCTGGAACAGAAAGAAGAAGCGCCAAAGTCATATCATTCAGGCTACCATTGATAGTTTTAGGAGACTCGAGGACGGCTCTCACTTAAGTGGGGGAGGAGTTAACGTACGCGATGTTAACGCAGCAGTATAATTGTTTTCCCATAGAATATTCTGCTGACGCTATGTCTGTATTGTGAATACCAGAACAATTATATTTTAAAGTAACCCAATAGGCACACGAGGTGCAGTGTCAGCAAGAATAATATGGTAACCATCGGTAGGTTTATCAGCAAATGTTTTTGTTTAAGTAAGTCTATAAGTGCACTCAATTAAAGAAAGAGCAAACAGCTCTAAATAAACGAAATAATAAATAAAAGAAATAAGTATTTAAATAATTTATATAAGAAAGGAAAATAACCCAATTGTATATGTTAAATGACTTTAGAAAGCAAGTTGGTTAAAACAACTAATTGAAATAGAAATATGTAAACATAATTTAGATGATTTCTATTGATATTGATATCGATTTCTAAATATAAATGTTTGCAATTTTCATTGAAAGGATTATCCACAATTATGTGCTGAAAAAACTGTAATTTTGTAGAGAAATTTTATTAATTTATATTTGAATAAAGAGAACATTGAGAACGTCTAAACCTAACATTTTAGTATCAATTATATTTAAATTACTACATTCTAGTCAGTTGTGAACTGAGTATAATAGACCTATTTAGATTGATTATTTAAAAATGGTTTCATCAATTGGATTGGAAGACCTTTACATTTTTATAGTTGTTTTATTGACAAGAATCATATACAGTTATTTCTGAAAATTATTAGTGAGTTAAGATTATGTGATAACATTAGTACTCCGTTTATATATTATAATAACGTATATCATAAATATGATTATATGTTGTTAAAAAATGACGGTATGCGCATGTAGACTATATTAACATCAGTATATGTTAACACAAAAACTCTTTAATCTATATATATCAATCTGTACTACACATTCAACTCACCCCGCTACATTCACCTACAACAAATGTTACGAGTATATCGCACCTGTACCTCTAAAGTGAGTCAACTCAAAATTTACAAATTTTCAGTAGAGGCAAAAAAACGTTTTTTTTTAAGGCCTTAAGCCCGAAAAAACAGACAACAAATATTACAACACAGGCCGAATAAATATAAATTTTTTTAAAAATTTTAATATTTACTATAAAATTGAAAAAAACAGAAAAACATTTCATGAATTACGAATAATACATATATATCAACAGTAGTTGTTTTTGCGATTTTCAGTGATCATCAAAAATAACAAGTTTTTTGGGTGCAACTCAAAATAAGTCTTTTTAGTGGATTCTAAAGAAGCTACTCTTCTAACACAAAGAGGGTTACAACTGTATTTTTTTTACGAAAGACTAGAAAAATCGATGTAAGATTTTTACAGTGGATAGATATGACCACTGTGTATCGTTTTCTTGCAAAAAGTGAAAATTGAAAAATTTTGAGTTGACTCACTTTAAAGGTACAGGTGCGATATATAGTGCAACCTGCAACACAACCACAGTACACAATCAATTTACAATTAATGGAAAACATTTAATTTGCTATGCACAGAAAATATTAACATGAACGAATTAGTCCTCAACAGACAAACAAGCACGATCTACATCAAGGAGAACGAGAACATCATGGAAACTGATCCTTTAATCAAATTAATTGAATTGAAGGAGATATGTTACACATCAATTTGTAATTTAAGATTTTCATTGTGGTATAACCGTGTAATTAATTGCTTTGTACTTTAATTAGTATTATTAAAAAAGAAACAAATTATTTGTAAAAAAAATTATTTGTAATAAAAACATACATCTTTTTTTTAAATATTATAAAAAATGAAAAAATAAAAAAGGAAAATTTAAATATAATAAGAAAATAAATATTCATTAAAATAATTTCTGTTCACGCAATATTTATTTCTTTGGATTATCATCTCCAATTTAATTTTTAAAATAATATTTTTTCGAGAATATTTAATATAAAACCCATCCACAATACCCACACCTGTTTATATGCAGACGCTTTCCCACAATAGCCACCTCATTCCTATATAGTTTCTACTAGATGCGTGCTATGCACGGTAAAAATAATAAAACATTAGGACGACGACGACAAGCTCACCTAACTTATGCATGTTAAGTTTTCACTTGTATATGTTCAAGTTTTCTTGGGCCCGCTCGCTCGCTCGCTTGCCGAAACCACAGTCACAGAAAGGCAACACGGACAGATAGACAGACATCGCGACGTTCGTACGCCAAAGGTATTTGCACAATGTTCTTCAAATATTATTTACAAAGAGATATTTTTATTGCAAATGAAGTAAAAAAATGTTGCTCGAAAATAATCAGCGCTTTGCTCGAGGTACTTATTTAAAGTTTGTAGCGTGCGACATCGGAACTGTAAAATGTATAAATTGAAAATATTTTTTTAATAAATAAAATAAAGGGTCCGCCATCTAACGTTTTTTTTTTCAACTAGTACTTATTTCGTGAATGGTAACACTTAGCTCATGTCTGATTTGACAGATAATTAGTTTTATCCTTCCGCTGAACGAATATGGTTGTGTATACGTTGAAATTATCGTCAACAACAATACCGCCAGCCATAATATCAACGACAACAACAACTACACTGACCGTACAAAACAAATCTCGAACAACCTAGCCAGAAACCTCAAAGTATTGAATGTAAAAAGTATATATTTCACAACAATCGCGAATGAGTTTTTCAACGACACAAGATTTCTTCACGTTATCGATCACCAGCACAACACAAGACGTAGAGCGGAAGGAAGATTTAAGGTCGAACGATTTAAGGTCGAACGATTTAAAAATAACTACGTAAAGCACACTCTAACCGTAATCTTACCAACAATTTTAAATTTGCTGCCAACACATTTAATAAATACCACTAATATATATAAAAGAAAAAAATTAATGAAAGAACACTTTTTAAATTCACAATGAATGATTAAATGAAATTTACAAACTTGCCTTTCTTTTCCTGCAGACAAGCCTGATGGCTTCGCAGGTTAAAATTAAATAAAATGTATTAATATTTATATTTTTTCAATAAAAAAAAAAAAAAAAAAAGGAACAACGCTGGGAAATATTGCGACATTACTTTGAAAATCATGGTAATGTTGCAGAATGTGTGCGAAAATTGAGTACGGATTTTGGAAGAAGAGAAGCATCGTCAGCTCCGTATGTTCGTTATCTTGTGAAAAAAGTGAAAGAAACTGGCATCCTCATCGATAAACCAAAGCGTGAAAAGCTAAAAACAGTGCGTACACCCGAGAATATTGCTGCTGTGGCAGAAAGTGTGCGTGAAGCGCCATCAACATCAATTCACCGTCGTTCTCAAGAATTGAACATTTCAGAGGCATCATTGAGACGAATTTTGCATAAAGCCCTTGGTATGACGCCATACAAAGTCCAATTGATTCAGGAGTTGAAGCCAACTGACCATCCAATGCGTTTTCGCTTCGCTAAGTGGGCCTGCGATCGACTTACAGAAGATGCCGATTTTGTCAAAAAAACATCATCTCTTCAGATGAAGCTCATTGTGATCTTGGCGGGTATGTAAGCAAGCAAAATTGTCGCATTTGGGGCACAGAAAACCCGCACGCATACATTGAAAAGCCAATACACCCAAAACGAGTCACTGTTTGGTGCGGATTTTGGTCCAGAGGCATAATTGGGCCATTTTTCTTCGAAAATGAGCAAGGAGTGGCCGTTACAGTCAATGGCGATCGTTATCGGGCCATGTTGAACGAATTTTTGTTCACAAAAATTGAAGAGGAGGAAATTGGCAACATTTAGTTTCAACAGGACGGCGCTACGTACCACACAGCCGAAGCTACACTCGATGTTTTGCGCCTGTTTTTGAAGATCGCATTATCAGCCGCAGAGCTGATGTCGTTTGGCCACCTCGGAGCTGCGATTTGACACCGTTGGACTATTATTTGTGGGGTGCCCTTAAAGATGAGTGTTACGCCAACAAGCCAGAGACAATTGACGCTTTAAAGAACAATATTCGTGAATCCATTGGTGAAATACAGCTGCACACAATCGATAATGTGCTTAAAAATTGGACCGATAGTGTAGGCTACTGCATGGCCAGCCGAGGTAGCCATTTGAATGAAATTATTCTCCATTATTAACCGGAAGGATTGTACTTTCAAATAAAAAAAGAAATTTGAGATAACATTCAGTAGTTTCTTTTTATAGCATTTTCAAAAAAAAAAGTTATTTGGCGGACCCTTTATATATAACGGGTGATTTTTTTGAGGTTAGGATTTTCATGCATTAGTATTTGACAGATCACGTGGGATTTCAGACATGGTGTCAAAGAGAAAGATGCTCAGTATGCTTTGACATTTCATCATGAATAGACTTACTAACGAGCAACGCTTGCAAATCATTGAATTTTATTACCAAAATCAGTGTTCGGTTCGAAATGTGTTTCGCGCTTTACGTCCGATTTATGGTCTACATAATCGACCAAGTGAGCAAACAATTAATGCGATTGTGACCAAGTTTCGCACTCAGTTTACTTTATTGGACATTAAACCAACCACACGAATGCGTACAGTGCGTACATAAGAGAATATTGCGTCTGTTTCTGAGAGTGTTACTGAAGACCGTGAAATGTCGATTCGTCGCCGTTCGCAGCAATTGGGTTTGTGTTATTCGACCACATGGAAGATTTTACGCAAAGATCTTGGTGTAAAACCGTATAAAATACAGCTCGTGCAAGAACTGAAGCCGAACGATCTGCCACAACGTCTAATTTTCAGTGAATGGGCCCTAGAAAAGTTGGCAGAAAATCCGCTTTTTTATCGACAAATTTTGTTCAGCGATGAGGCTCATTTCTGGTTGAATGGCTTCGTAAATAAGCAAAATTGCCGTATTTGGAGTGAAGAGCAACCAGAAGCCGTTCAAGAACTGCCCATGCATCCCGAAAAATGCACTGTTTGGTGTGGTTTGTACGCTGGTGGAATCATTGGACCGTATTTTTTCAAAGATGCTGTTGGACGCAACGTTACGGTGAATGGCGATCGCTATCGTTCGATGCTAACAAACTTTTTGTTGCCAAAAATGGAAGAACTGAACTTGGTTGACATGTGGTTTCAACAAGATGGCGCTACATGCCACACAGCTCGCGATTCTATGGCCATTTTGAGGGAAAACTTCGGAGAACAATTCATCTCAAGAAATGGACCGGTAAGTTGGCCACCAAGATCATGCGATTTGACGCCTTTAGACTATTTTTTGTGGGGCTACGTCAAGTCTAAAGTCTACAGAAATAAGCCAGCAACTATTCCAGCTTTGGAAGACAACATTTCCGAAGAAATTCGGGCTATTTCGGCCGAAATGCTCGAAAAAGTTGCCCAAAATTGGACTTTCCGAATGGACCACCTAAGACGCAGCCGCGGTCAACATTTAAATGAAATTATCTTCAAAAAGTAAATGTCATGGACCAATCTAACGTTTCAAATAAAGAACCGATGAGATTTTGCAAATTTTATGCGTTTTTTTTTAAAAAAAAGTTATCAAGCTCTTAAAAAATCACAAAACATAACATTTTTGAATCTGTATTAGGCTCGCTAAAACTGGAGAACTGCTTGACCGGTTTATAAATCAATGTATGCGTTGGAAAAGTCTGCTTTCACTGATGGTTTAAAAGGAAAGAACATCGAAAAATGTCAACGCATATGAGTTTTACGCTCAAGTTTTTGCATCAATACATTGTTGCTATGTATGCAAAAATTTAAACTGAACGTTTAAAATATGTCATTACGGAAGACCTGATTTTTTATAACTTTCACGTTCCATCCGCAATGGAAAGAAGTTAAAGAACATTTATTTGAAGGTCAAGAGCCAGCAGACCGACATGATATAACTGCACGTGCATGGTGATGTACGTTGCTGAATGTATTCGATTGAATGGCAAAAGAAAGGACTCTTAATCAATTAAAAAACATTATTAAGATGCGTCAATGCATAATATTTTAAAATTAGTCGCACTAAAATATTCCTTCAGGTTTCGCTGAAATAAGTGTTTGAACAGTTCGCCCTGAAAGTGACTTCTGTTTTTGTCGCACGCGAATGCCTTGATTTTTTGTAATTATCTTGAAAAGAAACAATTGCCCAAAATCAACCTTAGCACCAATTATAGTGCTAATCAAGAGCTATAAGTTTTGCCTTTTGGCAAAATAAAATAATGTTTCGACATATGTTTTTTTTCCACTTTGAATGCGTACGAATGTCGCATTCGACATTGGAGAAATGCCTATATATAATTTAATGCGATTTATATATATAATAATTTTAAGATAAAAAATAAAAATTAAACAACAAAAATTATATTTTTAAATAAAAAACAAATCTTTTTATTTATTTCCATTTTTACCGGTTCCCAAATTATAAAATTAAAATAAAATTATTCAATTACAAAAACAAAATAACAAATCTTTTTATTAACATTGTCTCGCAGGTTTTTCTCCGATCCTCACCCCCGATCACATGTGTCTACCCCCGATCGCACGTTTTTATCCCCCGATCAAACACATAGACTAAAAACCCCTCCCCATACAACGCAGGTTCTTAAATTTTTACAGGTAAGGGTGCAGCACTGCCTGTACGAATACTTTTTTGTAGGTGAGGGTGTACATGGCACCGCGTTGGTAATGAAAAAGTGCGCTCGTAACCGCATTTCCTAAATTCTGCTACTTACATACAATGTGCGCAAAAATACTCTTCATTCAAGTTTGATGTAAGTTATTACTGCTGTAAAAAGCACCGCTCTGATTTTGCTGAAGTTGCTGGGTACAAAGGAATCTCTTGGCCATTCGTGATATGTTTATGTAATTTTCTTCATGATCCTGCCACCATTTTAGTGTACAATATTTCCACTCGATTTGTCTTTCATGTCCATATCTCGACCAGTCGATGTCAAGGCTAACATTTTTGCTCTGCGTTCATTTTAAAAATATGTCGATCGCGCATATTCTTCTTCATCTTTACACAAGAGCTCCTTCACTTCTTTTTCAACTTGGGATAAAAAAGATTAAAATGAGTTTCATGCTCCATATAATAAGTAGGATCGAAAAGTGTTGCCAACATTCTTGTTGTTACATATGTTGAGGACTTCAAACTAAAGCGACTTACCAATTCTGCCTTGACGTTATTTTTAAAAGAAATTGTCCAATCATCGTCGGTAATAGTTAGTTAGTTAGTTAAATGTTCTTTATTTCAAATTAATTTTTGTTTTCTGTATTACAACGTTATAAAATATAAATTTTAGAACATACGACTATGACATAATGTCGTCAGTCGGAAAAAGATAATACATAGTGTATAGCAAATTGTGTTTTATGGGGCATTTAAACTAATAATTAAATTCATTTATTAACATCTTCCTGTAACCTATAGCATTTATAATATATCGTGATAAATCTTGAAAATTTTCTTAAGCATTTAAAATATCAATCAACTCAATTTCTGTTAAGGTAGGTTTTATAAAGTTTTGGTATCTTATGTGTCTTAAAATAGGACACTTGGCTATAAAATGCAGGATATTTTCTATTTCATTTAAATTACATAGCGAGCATATACGAGGTCCATTCTATTGGAACCTTGTACCATTCAGCTCAATTAAGTCACATCTGGCTTTGAATATATAACTGATTGCTATTATATTACTGTTTTCAAAATAAGGTTGCGGCTCTCCGTAATTTAGTTTTGCATAAAAACGGTCTGTATTAACTGCTCTACGTAGGTATAATTCTCTTTCTTTGATTTTTAACCCAGTAATAATATTTATTCGTAAAAGTACCCAGCTCTGTCTTGTTGAGCATTCTGAAATTCGACTTGAATTAAAATCTAGAGACAACGATTTAATATGTTCATGCCAATATGCTTTTTGCTGAATTATCAGTTTTGTAAGCTGCTTTGGTAGTCGGCTATCATTTTATTCGTACAGAGTTTTAATAATGTATCGTAGATGCAAATCAAGTGTATATATATAATTATTTTCAGTACCAGTTTCCAGCATCAATGCATATGTGGGTGTAATTGGTGGTAATTTCAGAATTTTTTAAGAAAATATCGTTGTAGTTTATCTACGTCTTCAAATAGGGTAAATCCCCATATATGTGCTCCATATGATTGTATTGCACGGCATACCGATTTAAATAAATTCCATTTTGCATCCAGGCCTATATCTTTTTTTGCCAAAAAGTCTTTCCACGTTGCATTAATGCAATTTTTTGACATTTAAAAGACATTTTTGATGACAGTGTAACGCCCAAATATGTATAATAATTTGTGATTCTTATATGCTCACCATTAAATATCCATTGCTCACATGCAGACGTTCTACCTCCATTTAGAAAAATCGTCATTTCTGATTTACTCAGATTGACCTCCAGATTCCATATTGCACAGTACCTCTCAAGCTTATTGATCATATTTTGCATTGTTTCCACATCATCAGCTAAGATCACAATATCATCCGCATACATTAATAATCGAATGTGTATTGAACTGACGTTTATACCACCTCCTATAAATGAGTGCAAATCATTAAGATATATAGAGAAAAGAGTTGGGGAAAGCAAACATCCTTGTTTTACTCCAGAGCCTGTGTTAAACTCGTCAGAAATTTAGTGTGACTGTATATAGTTTCAATAATTTTTATAAGTTTTGTTGATAAGCCAGTATTATAAAGTTTATAAATCAGAGATTTTCTTAGCATATAGTTTTTTCTTTTCTTTAAACTTAAGATGTGCTATTGCTGCTAATGTGTACAAATTATTGACAGTTGAATAACCTTCTCTGAATCTTGCTTGGTACCTTGTAAGGATGTTATGTTTGTTCAGCCAAAAACTTAGTCTTTTATTTAGTATGCCAATGAAAATTTTTGCAACTGTATTCATAAAAGATATACCACGATAATTATTTACAAGTTCTTTGTCACCTTTTTTATAAATTGGGAAAATTATGCTTGTCGTGAATTTATCGTCTAATTTGGCGGATTTAAATATGATGTTGTATGATTTTGCCAGCTCTTCGAAAAACATTTTCGTTGCATTCTTAAAGAATTCGTAACTAACACGATCTTCTCCTGGAGCCTTGTTATACTTAGTTTTTGTTAGTACATTTTTAATTTCGTTTAATAACCCAAAAAAGTATTGTTTGAAATCATATGCTGAAATTCCTGGTTTCGACTGTATTCCTTTGTTTTTAATATCTTTCATTAGATTCCACCAATCTTCATTATTTTTTACCAGATTGATTTTCATTTCTATTCTTCTATAATGTTCTGCTTTACTTTTTTCGCATAAATCCTTGTATTGTTTGTTGTTCACTACATATTTTTCCTTGTTATCTTTTGACGGGTTTTGCCGGAAGACTTTCAAAGCGCTTAAAGATTTTCCCTTGCGTTATAGCATTTAAAATTAAACCATTTATTTTCTTTTGTAAATGGGCCTTCATTGTAATTTTTAGCTGGGTTTGAAACATTTATAACTTCTACAAGATGTGACGGTGATCTGTTTTGCTCTGCACTGTAGCAAAAAAATTTCTGTTACAAGCAGAATAAGAAAGAAGAAAAAAAAATAATAACCTTGATCTTGAAATTATTTTCAAGTTCAAGTATCTACATATAACCAACACCTTATATGGTAATATGTTGATGGCATTTTTTTTTGGCAAACTGATTTATGGCGTTTTTTTCTCTTCATTGTGTTGTATTAAATCATGAACACATTCATATGCAATCATGCTGGTCAAACCACGTATTTTCTTGTATTGATCTCACTTGCTCTCATAGTCATATATGAGTGGGAGTGTTATAAATACTAGAGAATATTATGAATGCATATGAATGTTCTCAATGAATTGGTGGTGATTTTGTTTTTTTAATAAACAGGTTTTTATCTGGACATGAGTGAATGAAGATGAGAAGGTTAATGTAGTAACTTTAAATTTAAATCGAGGAGTTGAATTTGAAAGTTGAAAAGGAAAGGTTGAGGAAAAACCTCGTAAGAATTAAAATTAAAATGTAGTGAAAGTAAAAGGTTGAGGAAAAACCTCTTAAAATTAAAAAATATAGATTAAGTGAAAATTTAAATGTAGTGTAAGGACGGTTAAAACAAAAAAAAAAATTTAGAAAGTAAGAACTTAAAATAAACTTTAAGAAAAGAAATAAAACTTTACATGTGACATAACTAAAGAAATTGTGGAAGAACATTTTTAAAGAAACTTAAAATTAAATTATATTTAAGAACCTAAATACTGTTAAGAAAAGAAAAGAAGGTTTAAAAAAAATAAATAATTGATAAATAATATAAAAATATAAAACAACACAAGTTGATTAAACCAAATTAAGGAAGTATAAACATTTTGTATGGAAATCAGCAACAATATCGTTATTAATACAGCTAGGGCCGATTTTTTTTATGGCATATTGCGAGACACAACCACGGCGTCCGGCGGCAGCAGCTTCATCGGTACCTCATCAACACCAGCAATAAGGCGGTAAATCTACTTTATACATATATATAAATTAAAAATTTTCCTATACATAAATTAAAAATTTTCCTATATATACATAAATTAATAATTTTCCTATATATATAAATTAAAAATTTTTGCTATATATAAATTAAATTTTTTGCTAAATATAAATTAAAAATTTTTGCTAAATATAACTTAAAATTTTTCCTATAAATAAATTAAAATTTTATAACATTATATATGTATGTAAGTAAAATACAGTGGAACATAAAAATTTGTCACCACTACCTTAAATTAAAATAAAATCTCTTGGAAATGAGAATTTTTTTTTCAACTTACCGTTAAGTAAAATTACTTTAAAATTCAACTATACACTTTTACAATGAAATTAAAAATTTTATAAATCTACAAATTAAAATCTCGCTAAGATGTAATTTTTTATTTAACCAAAATTTCTTTTAGAGGTTAAACAAAAATTTTTCCAAAATGTAAATAAATTTTCTAAAATTTAAATACAATATTTTTATGATATAAAATTGGACTAAAATGCTAATAAAAAAAATTTGCCTAGATATGAAATTGTCTAAAATTTAAATTTTCCTAAATTTAAAAATTTTTCCTAAAATTGAATTTTTATAATTTTAAAATTTTTCTAAAATTAAAAATCTTTAAAAAAAAATTAAGTTTTTTTTCAAAATTTTTCCTAAAATTGAAAATTTTCCTAAAATTAAAAAAAAAAAGTTTTCCTAAATTTAAAAATTTTCCTAAAAGTAAAATTTTGCTAGAATAAAAAAAAAGAAAAATTGGCTAGAAATTAAAATTTTGTGAAATAATAAAATTTTGTTCCAAAAAAAAAAAAGAAAAAAAAAATGTTGCTAACATAATTTGAAATCCTAAAATTTAAAAACCCTTAAAACGAAGGGTAAATAAAAAAGTTTTAAACCCAATGTAGAAAACCAAACCAAACCAAATCTTATTTTAGTGGGTTACCTCCAAGTAAGATGGAGTCGAGGTAACATGGTAGGTAGGGCAAAAGGGGCAGAACACCTCGTCCCCAATCCCAAGGTAAGTATGGCCATCCGTCCCTTTTAGCGTCCGTTTTTATTGACCGTTTTTTTTAAATCGCACGTGAAAATCTGTAGTGCGGTTTCCCTGGGCCTGAGCAAGACCCCACCCATCCGGCGAGCTAGGCCCCTACGCCAGCACGTGCGACCAGCAAAGGCTCAGGGAAACGGAAGCGGAACTTCCACCACCGCCGCACCATTACAAAGATCGTGCAAGTTCTATATATTTTTCTGTTACTTATATAAAGTAAGCTGTTGGTTGGAGTCTTCTTTTGTAACTTAAATTTTTCCTCTCATCCCATTTCAGTTTTGGTAGCAAATTCATTGGATGTTCTAAATTTCTCCCATTTATATTCATCTTCAGAGTTATTGGCATATGATCAGACTATATCTTATTTTCTATCTTAAAACTTTCAACACTATTCAGATTACCATAGGCTGAAGCACAATTATCATTGACTGATTCACCCACACCGCTTATAGAAGTGAAATTACCAAGTTCATCATCTTTTGTACACCCATTTAATATATGCAAACCGAAGTCTTGGCATAACTCAAGGAATAACTTGCCTTTTGCATTTATAGTCAGATCTTTAGACTTTCTTTCATCAAAAACCAGCTTTAAAAGTAGATTTTATAAATTCATGTAATGCTTGTTGCATATTACCTATCCGAATATTTAGATCACCAATTAATATGGGGTTTTCTGTATCTACATTTATTAAAAATCTCCTCACATCTTCAAAATTTTCGTTCCAAGTAGCTGCCCTAAGGTATAAAGGTATTATATTAATTGATTTGTTTGAAGTTTTGATTATAATTATTTCAATTTTTTCAGTTATTCTGAACTCATATGAGACTTTCTTTTTTTGTAGATCTTTCTTAATACCATAAACAGAACCTGCAATTCCCCTTCCCAATCTATTGTTTTTTAATGCAGGCTTCCAAAATGTTTCATAACCATCGAAATAGTTCTTAAACCTGTCTACCTTCTCCTCAGATATATGAGTTTCTAATAATATAAATAAATCATAAGTTTTAATAAATTGAAAAAAATCATTATATAAGAATTTGTTTTCTAAGCCATGTTTAAAGATACTACATTTTTTCTTTCATTATATATGCGATTAAGCTTTACATTTACTTTTTTATTTAATTTATTTATTTGTGAAATATTATTTAGGTTTACAATTGTATTTTGAAATAATTTATTTCTTTCAGATTTTTTTAATAGTTTTTTGAAAAAAGGTTAGATAGAATTTCATAATAATTTAATTTAACAGATTTAATACCAGGCTCATATAGTCCTTCAAGAACAACATTTGTATCTTGGTTGCCACATAATAATTTTTTGTTTTTATTCCACCAGAATCATTTTCGCCAATTTTCATTTTTTCGTTACATATCAAAACATGCTGTTTCATATTTATTTGTTGAAGTCCTTTTTTCAGCTCTAACATCACTCGTTTATCTTGTTGTTTGTCACTGTTCAGATCACGTTCCAAAATTATTTTTGAGCCCGCTAAATTTTTAGTGCGTTTAAAAATTTCTCCCACAATGTCTCCAGAGCTAAATTCTGCCACGACACCGATTTTTCCATCTCTCTCATACAATTTTCTCGTCGATAATGTTTGTATTTCTTGCTGAAGTTTCAAATTTTGTTTACAGCAATCTTTTACAGCATCTTCTAATGTGCCTTTGGTTTGAATGCCCTTGAAAATAATGTTATTGCGTTTAATGTGTTCCTGGAAGTACATAATTTGTTGATGATCTTTCTCTTTATCATCTCTTAGCTGTTTAACTTCTTTCTTTAATAATTCATTTTCCGATTTTACCTCGTCCATTTTGTACGAAAGACCACTAACACTCGTTTTTATCTCATCAACATCTTGTTTCATATATAATAATTTTTTCATACTCCTCAAATCTTTTACTGCCAATGCGCCAACAAAATTTTCATCATCGTGTTTACTTGGTGAAAGTTTTTCCAGTTTTCGTTTTGCTGCTTGTGTATCACTGTCTTCTAGCTTTGGCATTTTTAAATAACTTTAAAACGATTCAAGTATTTCCACCTCTGCTTTAATGTTTTTAAAGCAGATTTTATTTATAATTATTTTTATGTGGAAAAAAGTGTTGCCTACTTTCAGGCGTTAGTTTCTGAGGAATTATATTGTTCGAGAAAGCTGTTCTTATAAGCTCTATTTAGTTTATTCGGAATGTTGAAATTTGTAATTTTTAGTAGTATATCTTTGACATTAAAACTAAATATGTATTTTAAGAGGAAAACAAAAACAGTCTGCAGCAAGTCTCCAACTGTAACGGACAATCCTGGTGATTTAAGTTTCTGAGTTTTTTTTTGTTGTTTGCGAAAATGTCCTACTGTTTGCCAAATATAATATTCATACAATTTGGTTGATTATGATAAAGAAAAATTAAAATACTATAACGTTAATTGTTTAACAATTTCCAAATTCGTGTTATTGTTTTTATGCTATCGAAAATCTCGTTTATAAATAAATAAATAATATTAGAAAGAAAACTTCTACAAAATCTGCTACGACAACTATACCCAGTATTGACATAAACATTTTATGTTTTAACATCACGATAATTAAGTGCTGCCAAATTCCACAGAATAACAACAAACCCTCGTTGATCTGTTTAATAATCTGCAATTACATGGTTTTTACTCCGAACAGCATAAGGTACAAAGTACAAATGAGGTTCTCAGAAAGTTAAAGTAATTAGGTAAAAAGGAAACGAGCGTTCTTTCCTGTTTAGAGTGTGGTACTACATAGCAAACTTAAAATTCATATTTCTGAAACTTAAATGTAAAATTAATTTAAGTTACAATAAATTATAACTTTACCAGAAATGGTTCTTACGTTTGCGGATTTTAAAGATAATTGGATGGTTTGTTATTCACTTAAACCTAAAATTTGGAATTAATTAAAACCTAACCTCTCCGTTTGATATCACAATTTTTCTTATTGCTAGTCAACTGGATAATTAGGCGTTAAAAGGATTGCCCCAGAAGAAACCTAAATCGGTAAATCGATGCTTAAGAAAATTCTGCAAAAAGCCCTGAGTCTTATTCCGAACCGAAAATTCGTTCCAGGCCGCCTCCACTTTGTAAGGTTAATTTCGTCGACAATTACTGTGTGTAAATTCATCTTCCTATAACTCTTGGTTTACGAAAAGAGATTCGTAGGGAGCAGGAAGGAGTCAACTCCATGAGACAAAGGCTTACCAAAAATGGACCAAAAATACATTCGTTCAGTTTTTTCCACGGTTTGCTGTCAATCACATTCTGGTGCTGAATTAGAATTGTAAAGCATCTCAACAGTCTTTAAGTAGATCGCGTCTCTCATAAAAACAAAGTGAAAACTAATAAACTTTAATTACTTGCTGTTAAAAAAAAAAAAAAAAAAAACTCTAAAAATGATAAAATTTTTATTTAAGTTAAAAGCTAAGTTAATTGCAAAAGAATAATTATAATGATTGTACGTGTTCTATTATTTGCACAGTGTCGCGGAATGTAAGAAAAAAAAAATATATACATCTATAGAAATCGTGCACCAGAACATGGAAAAAGAAATTTTGACAAAGTTGTTTGTTTTGTATAAAAACTAAAAAAACAGTTTTTGGAAGAAATCTTGAATTCAATAATTAAGCTCAGTGCCATAGATAAAAAATAATTACAGTAATAGTAATTCAATTTTTGTATTAACTTTTACAAAGATTTTCACAAAACCCAGACCACTGTGCTATAAGTAAAAGCCCAAGAAAAAAAAAAAGAAAGAAGAAAAAAAAAACGGCATGTATTTTGTATAAAATGAAATAAAAGCGAAATCAAGAACATCATGTTAAATCTTAAGTAATACAAAATCAACAACAACAAGCACTTCGCCTAGGAGATAACAACAACTCTCTCTCCTCACCTGGCAGCTCTATGGAAGGCCTTCTATCGCTCTGCTCTGTTTTGTATTTGTTAAAAAAAAAAAGAGAACATATCCAAATTTATAATAAGAAGACGAAACTGAACAACTCTTTGATTATTTTTGCTTTTCCCTTTAATTCGTTTGTTTTTGCGGTGTTAATGTGTACATGAAACTTTATTATAAATGACATGAAATTAAATTTTTGTTTATTTATTTGAAATTTTCCATGATGACTACTTAGAACTGTTTATTTATAAATTTTGCCTTTAGTCCTGCATTATTAAATTAAATGCCGGGAATATATGGATACCTTTTTTAAAATTTAGGAAAAATGTTATTTTGTTTCGTCAACATACATATACTAATTTATTAAATTCCTATAATGGATCTAAATAGGAATATTTGTATTCAAAAACAAAAGTTAAATAATCTAATCCCAAAAAGGAAAAAAAAAAAACAGTTCTGAATACCAGCTATTTTATTTGTATAAAACAACATGCATTAAAATTTTTTTAATTTTTCGATTGGAGAATGAATTCTTTGGATCTCCTTCAGAGACCAAAAGTATGAACAAAGCAAAATATTCAATAAAAGCTTTACACAATTGAAACAAATTTATGAACCAAAGGCAAACCAATGTTGAAAAAAAAAATTTTTTTTTACAAATAAACAACATTGACAATAATTATGTGCACCCTACATTCCAGTTTAGTGACTATTAATTCGCAATAGTTTTTTTTTAGTTTTCAGTATTACAAGTAGGGAACAAAACTAAACCGTATTTAATCCTGTGCAAATTTTAAAAGCGCGTACAATATACATATGAAATAAATTCGTAAATCTATTAATATTCAAGCTTATTTTAATTTTTGGAATAACATAAACAAATACATTTTATATCCCAAAAATATTATAACGAGTAAGCTAAATAAAATCTTAACTTTATTATGATTCTGTATTGAATTAATATGAAAAAAATCTTTTAAGATGTCCGAGTAAATGACCATAGACTTTTCCTAAAGGGTTGAGAAAATTAAATTTTGGGTTCTTCTTAAAATTATTTCGTGCTTTGAAGCACATTGGTTGGGAGGGTTTTGTACACGGGTTCTGAACAACGTGACCCCTTTCTATTGTTAATTCTCTGTTACGCATCATTTAAGTTTCAAATTCCGTTGCTTTCTATATTTTCATTGGGGAATCAATAGATGTTAGATTTGGTCCTTATATTCATTTTTTAACTCACTCTAATTCCGGGACTCTTTGATAAAATGGTAATGGTGATTTGTTTGAGAGGGTTCAAACCTCCCCACACCATTGAAGCTAGCGGCTGAGACAGGTCCCGCCGACCCTTAGTCACTCAATTATTACATGAGATAGGAGACTGAATTATTTATTTGGCCACTATTTTATTTTAGGTAGTGTCTTATATCTGACCATCGATTTGGCTCTATTGGTGGCATCTGCGCTGTGCTAATAATTTTATTCACTTCTTCTCATAATTAAAATTTTATACTTCATAGTTTATGAAATACTATTTCTGCCATCATCTGACTTCCATTACAAAAATGGCGCCCAACGTGGGGCATGATTATTTCGATAGGTTATGTCTCGAAAGAGGGATACTTTTGTCGAAAAGTCATGTCTCAACTAAGGAGATTAATTGTAAGAAATTTTAGTAATAAATCTTGTTGTTGGTCTCCTGTGTAGCAGTTTAACTGTGTTCACAAATATTCCGTTAATTTGTTTCAAATAATATCAGATTTTAAAAATTAATGTTCAATAAAATTATTTTTTTTTCGCAATAAATGTTGGCACCTTCGTGGACTTCGACTATCTGTCGTTAAATTGGTATGTATAGTTCCAACCAGTTGGCTGGTTAATATTCCTTTACGATCAATATTTTTTTTTTTGCTACAATATGTTTTTTTTATTTCTGAGGATTCCTGTTTTGTGTTTGTGTCTCATGTTATGATTTATTAGATAGTTTTCCTGGAATATTGGACGTTGCTTTTTAAGGCGATTACCAAACCGTCTTACGATTCTAGTACAGAATATGTGAAACAAATTAAAATCAGCATGTCAGTATACAATAACCTATTTTTCCTGTCAGCGTTATATAGAGTATTTTCAAGGAGTATTCAAAGTGAATTAAGAAAATTTGAAAAAAATTATTCTTAAAAGTATTCATATTAATTTCTCAACCTTATAATAGGAAAGTCGTCTATAATAATTATATATTTTTTAGATAAATTTTAATTATATCTTTCAGTTGGAAATTTGATTCAGAAATTTCCCTTTAGTTTATTTTAACAAATACCTGCAGATCTTGCGATTAATACATTGAATTTTAATAATTCTCATGAAATTTAATTTTGGCAGAGAATATATTTCAATAAAATCTTATTGCTTCTGTTTGCCAAAAGTTTGGTAACTTAATTGATTTATTTTTTTCCTTAAAGGGAAATACATATATAAGTAAATTATATTTAAATTTTACCTGAATTTTCGAATTTTTAGAAATAGTTTAAAATTTTTTTCGCTAGTAATAATTTTATGCTCCCAGCATATCATATTAACTTGAAGGCAACATATGATTATTGAGTTCGAATTGCTGCTGTTTGCCAAAAGTTTGGTCGCTTCAAGTTTCAGTTTTCAGGAAATAAATTTTGATACTTTTTAAATTAGCTTACTAGCTTACCTTTAGTTTCAAAGATGGCTGTTATGCGTAGTAACGAATATATAGCTGCTTTGTCAGATCCTCCGTTAGATCTAGTTTGTACTGTATGCGAACAGCCGATGTCAATTCTTAGTGAATATTTCACTACTAAATGCAACCACACGTTCAATAAGGATTGCATTTCAAAATGATTACAGGACACACCCGAGTGCCCTGACTGCAAAAGATTATGTCACTTAAAAGCTTTAGTTCCACCTGGTTCTAGGCCAACGAACAAAGGAAAAGAAAGTAGTTATCGCGGTAGAGGTCGTGGGTCCGCAGTCAACCGATACGATACTAGAAGTGCTAAGCTACAAGATGAGACAACTATTTCACATGCTTCTCAAGGTGATAAGCTAGAAACCGCTAGTGCTCAAGGGCCTTTGCTAGATTTGAACACGTAAGCTTATGATCAAAATTTATCGCAGAATGCTTGTAATTCTACCCGTAATACCACAAATCAATCAACTCGCGGAAGAAGAGTTAATCGAAACAGAGACCGAATGCCCCAATTGATAGGAACCACAGTGCAACGAGTGTTGTCTGAGATGAATATTAGTCCACCCCCATTACAATTTTGATGACAGTGTGGGTAAAAATTTACGTGTGTTATTGACAGGAAAAGCTAGAGATTGGTATTGGCGTTATCGGAAATCGGTTAACTATATTGTATGGGATATTTTCTGCATCGAGCTAAAAAAAGAACAATACAGAGATTTTAGGACAACATTTGACGTTCGCGAGGAGTTACATAATCGAAAGCAGAAACCGAATGAGTCATTTCAAACATTTTATGAGGCAATTAGTGAAATATTAGATAGATTAGCAATACCTTTAGAGGACGATGAGCTAATCGAAATCATTACAAGAAATCTTCGGCCTGAGATTCCCCACGAATTACTGTATGTACAAATTAGGTCTATTTCACAATTAAAGAAACTTTGCCGAAAGCGAGAAAATATGTTAGGAGAAGAGAAGTCGCGTCGCAATAATTTCAATCGATACCAATTAGGCGGTCAATCACAATGATGCGTTGCTGTAATTAATTCGGAGCTAAATTTAGAAGCAGATCACACAGTTATGGAGCCTAATAGTGTAGAAGATTCTGAGTTTGAGCTAAACGCCTTGAATAAAGTGGATAAACCCACAAAGTGCTGGAACTGCGAGGAGGAAGGTCACTTTTGGGATATGTGCCTTAAGTCTTTTGTTACGGTTGTGGTCTGAAAAAGGTATATAAACCACAGTGTGTAAAATGCGCAAATAATGGACGTAATTCAAAAAACTACCCCAGCTCATATCTAAACAACAATCGAATAGCTCCCAAGTAGATTTTGTAGGAATTAAAAAAGCTCAGTATATGGTATCATATTGTCCAGATAATGAATATGATAATACATTCTATAAGGTAAATGAAAATAAAATAGAAATATTGAAGAATAATAAAAGTAATAATAAGAAAAGTGAATTTGATAATAATAATTCCAAGGCATTTAACATTCGTCCTTTACACGAAAGACTAAAGGCGTATATTAATGCTAGATTTAGGATTTTTAATGATAAGCAAGTAGATAAGAAGTTAAGAAGAAAATAAATATAATCGATCCACAGTAGGTATGAGAAATTTTTATAAAAAAATAAAACAGACGCATAAGTTAATGACATCTTCGATAGTGAATTCCGAAAAAGATGGTAGACTATCCGCGGAAGTTAATTTGTTAGGTAAATTAGAATTAGGTTTGCTGGATACGGGCGCGAACATAAGTTGTATTGGAAGAGATCTAGCTAGAGAGAATTTTTCAAACCATTTTGGTTTTAAAAAATTAATTGCGTCTGTTCGCACTGCAGATGGCCAAGCCCAAAAAGTTATAGGTTCAATCGAAGTAGAAATAGTGTACAAGGATAAAAAGAAGAAAATCATTTTATATATAGTACCTTCTCTTAGTCAAAGATTGGTCTTAGGATTGGATTTCCGGAAGTCGTTTGTCTTAATAAATAATATTGTTGCAGGTTTATCTTGGGATAAAAATAACACCCCGGATACTACAGATCCCGATTTATATCCCTTATCAAGTTTTCAACAACAACAGTTAGAAATGGTTAAAACATTTTTTCCATCTTTTGAAAAACAAGGTCTAGGTAAAACTTCTCTCATTACCCACAGCATAGATGTGGGTAATGCGAAACCAATTAAACAATGATTTTACCCTGTTTCTCCAGCCGAAGAGAAATTGATGTATACTGAAATTGATAGAATGCTCAGTTTAGGAGTTATTGAGGAAAGTTCAAGCGTGTGGAGTTTATCGATGAGGATAGTAGTTAAGCCAGGGAAGATCAGGCTATGCTTAGACGCCCGAAAAATAAACGAAGTTACTACTAAAGACGCTTACACGCTTCCGAACATAGAAGGAATTTTCGCCCGGTTACCAAAAGCAAATATTGTTACAAAAATTGACTTAAAGTATGCGTATTGGCAAATTGCGTTAGATGATAAATCGAAAGCCATTACAGCATTTACGATACCCGGAAGACCGCTGTACCAATTTACAGTGATGCCTTTTGGCTTATGTACGGCGCCGCAAACAATGTGTCGTTTAATGGAATCGATAATTCCACCAGAATTAAAACATTCAGTGTTTGCTTATCTCGACGATGTTTGTGTCGTGTCATATACTTTTGAAAATCATTTGTCTACTCTGGTTAGATTAGCAGAGGAATTTAAAAAGGCCAACCTAACGTTATATATTAAGAAAAGCAAATTTTGTGTTAGGAAGTTACAATATTTAGGGTACATCATAGGTGACGGGGAAACTCTACAGATCCAGAGAAAATTGAGGCCATTTTGAACTGGCCAACGCCTCAAACCTTAAAACAAGTTCGAGGTTTTCTTGGGTTAACGGGTTGGTACAGAAGATTTATTTCAAATTACCCTATAACCGAAGTTGTTTCAAAGAAGCGAAAATTAGAGTGGACCAAGGCAGCTGAGGAAAGTTTTATGAAAATTAAAACATTGACTACCGCACCCGTCCTTAAAAATCCTAATTTCTCTAAGAAGTTTTATATTCATTGTGATGCCAGCGATTTTGGAATAGAGGCTGTATTGGTACAACTTGGAGACAATGGTGAAGAAACCCCAATAGCTTTTATGTCCAAAAAACTGAATACCGCACAGAGAAATTATTCAGTGACAGAAAAAGAATGTCTGGCTGCAATAGAAGCAATCGATCGGTTTAGATGTTATATTGAGCTGCAGGAATTTGAAGTCACAGTTTGCTGTCAATCACAATCTGGTGCTGAATTAGAATTGTAAAGCATCTCAACAGTCTTTAAGTAGATCGCGTCTCTCTTAAAAACAAAGTGAAAACTAATAAACTTTAATTACTTGCTGTTAAAAAAAAACTAAAGTTATTTTCTAAAATGATAAAATTTTTATTTAAGTTCAAAGCTAAGTTAGTTGCAAAAGAATAATTAAAATGATTGTACGCATTCTATTATTTGCACAGTGTCGCGGAATGTAAGAAAAAAAAAATATATACGTCTATAGAAATCGTGCACCAGAACATGGGTAAAGAAATTTTGACAAAGTTGTTTGTTTTGTATAAAAACTAAAAAAAACAGTTTTTGGAAGAAATCTTGAATTCAATAATTAAGCTCAGTGCCTTAGATAAAAATAATTACAGTAATAGCAATTCAATTTTTGTATTAACTTTTACAAAGATTTTCACAAAACCCACCCCACTATGCTATAAGTAAAAGCCCAAGAAAAAAAAAAGAAAGAAGAAAAAAACGGCATGTATTTTGTATAAAATGAAATAAAAGCGAAATCATGTTAAATCTTAAGTAATACAAAATCAACAACAACACGCACTTCGCCTAGGAGATAACAACAACTCTCTCTCCTCACCTGGCAGCTCTATGGAAGGCCTTCTATCGCTCTGGTCTGTTTTGTATTTAACGTTAAAAAAAAACAAGTAAGAGTGTTAAATTCGGCTGTGCCGAATCTTTGATACCCTCCACATCGATTTGAGTATTGATAATAAATGTAAACAAAATATTGGAAAAAGTAAACAATTTGTTAAACTTAATACCAAATTATTTCAGAAAATTCTTTGATTGGTTTTCGTCTTTTCTATTATTATTTCGGATTTGTTTCGGTGTTTGCTTTTTGGTTATCGTGGTTGCTGATCGGCATGCATTTAGGTTATATACCTATATGCATGCGTTTCCGGTTATATGACATAACTTCTCGTTTAATTTAGTTTTTGTTAATTAAATAGCTCGCCCTAACCTCCATTGCAAAGGTAATGGTTGTGTAGGGTGGCTATATACATTAAATCGTTCTAATTGGAGATGGCTGTATAGTTTCTTTTAATTGGCCAAATATTTCTTCATTGCGTCCATTTAGGTCGGATGGACTAACGAAATAATAACCAAAAAAAGCTCTCTCAACTTTTTTTATTAAAACATTGCCATATTTTAAAACATAGAGAATATATTTATAATAATAAGTAATCCAATTAGGGATGCCAAACGCAAAAAACCAAATGTCCCAAACATGTTAAATAAATTAATTTGTTATCTTTATTTTCTGAAAAACTTCAAATTTTCATCCAAAAAAAATTGTGAAAATTTATATATAAATAACATTCTCATCAAATTGCGTTTATTTATGTAACAATTTCTATGTTCGATAACAACAACAGCTGACTTTAACAATAGCGAATATCGTTTAAAATTTTTACTAATAATTTTGTAATTTTGTTTTTTTTTTTAACGATTCGACTATCGTTAAAATAAGTTACTTAATCGCTGTACTGAAAAGTTATTAATTTCTCCTGAATGGCAATATTTTTTTATTAAAT
Organism: Cordilura impudica; assembly: GCA_963682025.1. Classification (NCBI taxonomy): domain Eukaryota; kingdom Metazoa; phylum Arthropoda; class Insecta; order Diptera; family Scathophagidae; genus Cordilura; species Cordilura impudica. The sequence continues at coordinate 128,097,734 of OY821521.1, forward strand.
GTAAACATTTTTTATATGTAAACATATTTGGTGTTTTTTTTATTTTGGAATTTCAATTTGTGTTTAACGAATAAAATTTATATATTTAAGATGCAATTGAAGTCTTCTAAATTTAAAATTATTATTTCCGACGTTTTGATATGATTTCTGAAATTCAATTAATATTTTCTAATTTATAATTGGAAATTTTAATTCCAGTTTTTAGAATTGATATTTTCTCAAATTTAAATGGAAAATTTAAAAAGTGAAATTTTGTATTTATGTGAATAATAATGCTTTAGTAATTATAAACAATTTTTAAAAATTAGATGTAATCGCAATCAGATATTTTGTAGGTAAAGCAGAATAATAGTTCTATATAACTATGTAGAACTGTTTTAAAGAAAAAAAACTCATTGATGAACTCGGTAACTCTATTTTATAAAGACAACAAAAAGTTAACATGCCAAACTTATGTTCATATTTGTAAAAGAATAATGAAAAAACGTATGAAATAAAAAACCAGCCCGTGTATACTCTTAACATTGTTCTGTATGATATCTAGTTGAAAATATTGACATTCATGTTAAAATGGAAATAACTATTGCAAAGCTAATTAGAACAAAAATTGTGGCGCCATCTACTGTGACATAGTCACGCTGAGCAAAATGAAGTGACACTCTGTTAATGCAAAAGAAATGTATTTTCCCCACACAAAATATTGCAGAAAGTTATGTAAATAAAATAACATGCAGTTGCTATGGATATACATATATAGAATATATGTATATTATTTGTATTATTTAATATGTTTATATATATGTAAATATTACACACAAAAATACAACATCAAACGTTATTTTTGTTTTTTTCTCTTTAAATAAATTTATACATAAATTTTTTTTTTCTAAATTTACATTGTTTTTTTTTTATTAACAACTAGGTATTTTAGCATTATTTGCTTTAGATTTTGGTGAATTTTTACTCCCTTTATATTAACTCGCAGTGTCTGCTTGTCGAAAAAATTTTGGATCGATTTTAACCCCTTTCCCGTGACCCATTCGATCTGAAATTTTGCAGGCAGGCTTGTGGTAATGACAGAAATGATCTAACAAATTTTTTTGGTGATGCCAAAACAATGGAAACTTTTAAATTTTTCTACCAGATTTAATAAAAAAAATGTACAAAGGGTTAGTTTTTATTATATTATTACCACAACGACCACAAAAACAACAAGTTTAGCTATGACAACAACACAACGTTTAGAATAACAACAAGAACAATATAGAAACAATTTATGTCGATTTCATAGGGGTCATTTGCATGGTGGGCTAGGTCTGAACAAGGACCGATTCCCACCAATTTCAATAGTGTTCATCCTATGGCCGATAGAAGCTTATATACCAAATTTCATCAAAATATATTCATATTTGCGACCTGCAGTTTGATTACAAGGTTTACATGGAAACACAGACGGACGGACGGACATCGTTGAACCGAATCATATAGTGATTCTGATTCGATCGGTATAATAAAAGATGGGTGTAGGTCAAATATTTTTGGAAGTTACAAACAGCAGCACAAAGTCATTATACCCAAACAACATAGTGGTATAGGGTATAAAAAAATAAACTCCTTTTTATTACAAACACATTAACAAATTTAGTAAACACACACATAGTATTGTACAATTTTATGTATGTGTTAGTAGCAACTTTAAATGAAATTTACTCAAAATAAAGGAAAAAATTTTAAAATCTGTAAATCTGCAAATCGGCTAAAAAGAAATACCTTTCAAATAATATACGTTTGGTCAAAATCGGGATAAAACGGTTATAACTTTAATGAAAGCCAATTCAGGCATTGATTGCGTTTTCCATAAATTCAGCCCGCAATTGACTTCTGCCAATCTTTTGGCTATTCAATTTTTCACGCTTGATTATAATGAAACACGATTTATTATTTATTTATTTATTTATTGTATTAAAAATCAAGCAATTAAAAATAAAATATAAACAAACATTAAATATTGAAATAAAGACAAAGCAAACGGGCTTAAATTTATACAGACATTTAAATAACTCTGCTGACTCTTCACTCGAAGCATCCCTCAAAGTGGTACGCAACTTAGTACTGAATAAATTGACTAAACTCAATAGAAATTTCCGGTAATTGGCCTTATTGAAATCAGTTGTTTCTTAAAGAAAACAATTTATTATAACACTTAATTATATATAAAAAAATTATAATACAGCTTACCTTTTGAGTGTTGTGAAATAAGAATTTCGGCCAAAACTGATACACATCATTTGGAAAATTGAAATACTGCTACCTTTGCTTGTACAGAACCGTGTGTGAGATATTGTTATAATACCTCCATAAAACAATTTGTTGAATATTCTGAGATCTTTGTTCTTTTGAACAAACATTATATTCCAGACATGGTAGAATGGCATAAACTAAAACATTCGAACCAAATAATAAAACAAACTCCCGTATCCATGTTATGGCAATATACTGAAAGATAGATACAAGGATTAATGTAAAATTCTGCAATGAAGATTTTCTTTGTTCTTAGCTAGAATTTTTAATAAAATTTCAGTGCATTACCTTAATAAGTTTGGTGATTGCGCATGTATTACCAATATATTTATAGTGTCTTCCATACGCATTGAACTGGAATCATTACGAATCGATTTAAGAAACTGTCAGCGTAGTTTCACACATTTGTATTTCTTGTGTATTATCTTCCATCATAAAAAGTCCATAAATAATATCAAATAGATAACCATATTATTTTCAGGTACAGCATTCACAATCGCAATCCAGGATATAACATATTGTCACACAATATAATTCTTTACATAAATGCGTTCCTTAAGAAGAGGTATAAAAGCTTCTAGATTGAAAGTTTGTGAAGATTCTATAACAATATTTTTAAGTAAACAATCCAACAGGAATAGGTCGCAAGACGCCAGCAGGAAATAAATCGGAGAAGGGTATAATGGAGGAACATGCCACCAAGTTATACAAGGATCACACGGAAAATACCGGACACGTAAATATTGATCGTTTAAACAATTGAGAATGGGACTAACGAATTCACTGACATAGTTTGAAGAGTCCTAAAGAAACAACAAAAATTAACTTGAAGTTTTAATTTAATTAATTACTTACCTTTCCAAAACCTAAACTTGTAGCCGCCAAACCAATTGAACCTCCCTTTCTTTTATTAGAATCCCGAGAGGAGGCAAAGTCATTGGACAACACGTTTGCGCAGTTATTTTTCATAATAAACTCAAAACATTCTGTGTGCGATATTTATGTCTATATTTCTGTTTATTTTAACAATTTAAGTTAACACTTTAGAATTAACTTCACTTTCCGACAACCAATAATAAATAATACCCGGTAATTCACAAATATTGCTGTTTAACGAAAAAAAAAAAATTTTAAAAAACAACTCTACAACAACAACAACAATGACAGTCATATGTTTTTCAAATAGAAAAAAACTGTTTATGTGTTAGTTTCGGTCATTCCCCAGTATGCATTGAAATATTATTTCTCCAATGTTGGAGAAAAGTTAAGTTCTCAAATTGATGTCAAATGTAATTCTCAACTTGGGTTGAACAATTTTTCTCCTTGTTTGCTTTCAACTTGACATCAAGTTGAGACTTAACATTTTTTCCAATCTTTGAGAAACATTTTTACTCTCAATTGGATATCCAACACTTTTCTCCACTTGAGACCGAACATTTTTTCAACTTTACGATTTGTGTTAAGTTTGAGATATTATTTAAATATGTCATAAATAATAAATTAAATTAAAAACTGCCAAAAAAAAGTACAAATAATTAATTGATATATTTTTAATTATTTCTGCTTTTTGTCGAATTTTTCAATTTAAATTCTTATTTATGACATATTTAATATAAATATTCAAAAAATGTACAAATAATTAATTCATTTATTTTTAATTCTAGATTTTAAAAAATGTACATAATATGTACATTTAATGTTAAATATGTACATAATAATGTTAAATATATAATGAAATTAAATTGAAACATTAAAAAAAGTTCAGTGTTTTCATTTCTAAAATTAGTATAATTTTTTTTAATATGGCAATTCCGTACCTTCCATTTGATACCGATTGGAGATATTTCTTTGCTATCAAGTTGAAAATCACAAATTTCTCAATTTGATAACTATGAAAATCGCCATATAAAAAATGTGCCTTTTAAGTTGAGAAGACTATAATCGGACTATTGAGGTGCATTTGAGAATTAACGTTGGAGATTTGAGAAATGTATTTGATCTCAAATGCACCTCAAGTTGATAGCAAACAAAAATGTTTATTGGGTCATTTATTGTAGGGTCGTTTGCACACACAAAAAATAGAAAATTAATTGTCAATAAGCAAAGCAAGTGGCTTCGAAATACGATGATGCCAGTTAATCATTTTTTGTTCACGCGGAATTTATAATTGGAGGAATTTTTTTCTCGAGAAATGTATTTTCCGTGAGAAAGAAATTCCTTGAGAATATTCATAATTGGGCTGAATAACTTTTAATTGAAACTTTTTAGTCAGAATAAATCATAATTCTAGTTAGATATTGGTTAATATTTAATTAGAAAAAATATTGTGGTGGCATCCACGCAATTATTGAGGCAGTCACGGAAAAATTAAATGCAAGTCTGTTTTTTTTAATATAACAAAAATGGATTTTCCCTTTAACAAAATATGGCAGAATTCTTTATAAATGAAATGCAAAATGGAAAATCAATTTTGTGCTAATTCTTAACAAAATTAATAAAATATATATATATATATATGTATTATTATATTTATTAATATTTGTAATTTTATTTGACACAATTTCACACACAGTTTTACAGATCAACTGTTTTCAAACTGATTTAGAAGTTTTCTGTTTTTGAAAAAGTAATGCTAATTTGTAACATTTTGTGATGTAATGAAAATCGCAGAATAATAAGTTAATACACAATAAAAAATATTAAATTTTTAAGTTTTATATACATATTGCAATAAAAAAAGCTTTGGTAAATTTACATTGAAGATGGTCAGAAATGAATGAGAAAAAATATATAGACATTAAAGAAAAGCACATTTAATGTTAAACTTTACGCACAAAATATATGGGTTTTTGTTGTTTCGAATTTAACTGTGGCTCTAAGTGAAAAGTTTTAGACCGATCGTATATTACATCTTGAGTATCCTCACCTAATATTTTCAAAAATTTTAAATTCTTTTTAACTCATTTAACCTCATTACGAAAATAGTAAAACCGTAAATATGGAAAATCCACGCACCTCAAAAAATTTTTTTCTATGAAATAAATTGAAGACATTTCATATTATACAATTTTCTTTCAAAAATGTATCAATTATTGCAAATTTGAAATTTGACTTATAGTATTTGTACATATATTTGTATAGATTTCGCAGTATGAAAAGAATATTATTTCTTTATTTAGAATATATGTAAGTATTGCTTGCAAAAAAATGCAACATCATGAATGAGACACGTAGACGACTGCTGCCAGCAGCATTTGAAGTCGTATAGTCAGCTACTTGATTTTTCTGAATACGACAGCAACATATAATACAAATGCATTTTTATTTAAATATACAATTACTTTTACTTATTTAAAATGCATTAGTACAACGTAAAAATAAATAAATTAGTTTAACGCCTTTTGATTATTAATGGAATTATAGCCTTTCATTTTGCGATTTTTTTTTTTTTTAACAAAATAAAATATTTTATAACACTAATTTCTTTTACATATTTTGTTATATTGTCAACACTATTTTTGTTTTGTAGTCAACAAAACACACTTGCAGTTTTTTTCTATTTGAAGAACATATGACTGTCATTGTTGATGTAGTAGAGTTGTTTTTTTTTTATTTTTTTTTTCGTTAACTCTTTTGTATTAAAGCACCTCCAATATATGTATCCATTTTAGTTTGCAATTCAGTATATTTATAATTTATTACTTACAGCAAAAAATAATAGAAACAATTTTATCAGTTATGTTTACGAAACTATATAAATAGACCTGAAGTTGGCTGCAAAAGCAGTAGCCTGTGTAAAGAACAAGTTAGCGAAATGTAACTGTTACGTAACGTGTCAGCCTTTTTTTCACATGAAAAGTATTGGGACGTTCCGGTTACGTTCGGTAACTGTTTTAAATGATTTTCATGTAAAAAAAAAAAACAACTGACTCGTTACGGTTACGGTTAGAAAACATTGACCTTTTATATATATTATAATGCTATGGATGCATTTATCTTTATTTTATTTTATTTATATATTCTTTTTTTTTTGTATTGTATATTATTTTTTTTATTATTGTTACTATTTCTTTTAATTATTTTTTTTCTTTAAATAAATTAATACATAAAAATTTTTTTTTTAAATTGTTGGTGAACTTTTACTCCCTTTATTTACTGCCTTTATATTAACTGGTAGTGTCTGCTTGTCGACAAAAATTTGGATCGATTTATAGCCCCTTTCCCGTGAGCCAATCGATCTGAAACTTTATAGGCAGGCTCGTGGCGACGGCAAAAATGACATAACAAATTTCAATTTATATTTTCAAAACTTTTTTTACTTCTTCACCCAATTCTCGGGACCTAATCAACCGATTTGGACGATTTTAAAAGCAAACTTCTCAGGATGTTAATTAATAATTTTTTATGCAAACGAGCACCCTAGCTGCCCGATCGATTTTAACAACTTTCCCGTGACCCAATCGATCTGAAATTTTGCAGACAGGCTCGTGGCAATAACAGAAATGATCTAACAATTTTTTTTAGTGATGCCAAAACAATGGAAACTTTTAAATTTTTCTACCAGAGTTGACAAAAAAATGTACAAAGGGTTTGTTTTTATTATATTATTACTACGGCGACCACAAAAACAACAAGTCCAGCTATGACAACAATGCAACATTTAGAATAACAAAAAGAACAATATGGAAACATCATGTTTTTCATTTTTTTTTAATTTTTCAGAGATTTCACTGGACCTGTTCCACTGATTTTAATGATTTTTGAAGTAGAGATCTTCCCATGAATTTGGTGAATCATTCTCACTAAAAATTATCACCCTAGCTGTCCTATTGAGGGCGTGATCGCGGCAAGAACAACATAGAAAATTATATTTTTCCAAGACTTTTTTTAGTTCTTCATTCAAATCTTGGGCCCCAATCGACCGATTTGGACGATTTTAAACAGCAAACTTTTCAGGATGTTAATGAATCATTTTTTATGCCAACGAGCACCCTAGCTGCCCGATTGATGCCGTCATCGTGATTTCCACAGACGGACAGACGGACAGACGGACATCGCTATATCAACTCCGGTTGTTATAAGGATCACAAATATATATATTTTATGGGGTCCAAATTTTTTTTTCTAATTATTACAAACGGAATGACAAACTTATATATACCCTCTGCACACTGGAGTGGAGGGTATAAAAAAGAGAACATATCCAAATTTATAATAAGAAGACGAAACTGAACAACTCTTTGATTATTTTTGCTTTTCCCTTTAATTCGTTTGTTTTTGCGGTGTTAATGTGTACATGAAACTTTATTATAAACTAGCTGAACCCGGTGTACTTCGCTACCCCTCATCGTTATAAAATAAAACAAAATAAAAAAAAATATTTATACATTAACAAAATATTATTTATTTAATTTAGAATTAATTGTTGCAATGCTTTAGGATGTACAATATTTTTAGTTTATCCATCTGGAGCATAAACATATAAGTCGGTGGGTTTCCATACACATGAGCATGCAACATAAAGCTGTCCATGCGAGAAACATGGATTTGCTAAATTTAAGCCCCAAACTTGAAGAGATTGACCTTGAGCTTTGTTAACAGTCATCGCAAACGCTAATCGAACAGGAAACTCTAATCGTTTGAAGTCGAATGGTAAATCAGTTGGGATCATTGGAATGCGTGGCAAAAGTACATCTGTTCCTTTATGTTTTCCTGTTATAATGGTCGCTTCTATTAAATTATTTAGCATTTTTTTACTGCAAGTCGAGTGCCATTGCAAAGCCGTGGTGAATCGATATTGCGCAGTAAATCGGTGGAAAGCCTGGCACATCAATAATAGAATATAAAAAATTGGGAGTAGTGAGTGAAAGTTTCACACTGCGAAAGTTTAAGGAAGAATGGTGTACAGGTCTGGCTTCCTACAAATCGGAAACAAAGGGACGTGGCCCACCGACTTTCACATGGAATGTATACCTATTTAAGAAAACACCTTATTAAGCAAATCAATCCATGCCAAATATTGTGTTATATGGCGAGGCTTCGCCCTTTTGTCCACTAACAACTTTATATAGTCAAGGGCTTAATAGAAGTTATTATGGATTTTAATTTTTCTTAAAAGGGCGTGGTCCCGCCCAGTTTTTTGTAGTACTATTTCTATTAATTTCAATACGAAATATACCAAATATCATCGCCGTAGGTTAAAAAATGGCCGAGATATGACGATTTTGAATTTTGGGTTATAAGGGCGGAACCACGCCCCTTTTCCCACTAGCAACTTTATATAGTTAAGAACTTAGTATTTCGCAAAAATATCCTTTTGTGAAAATTTCATGACAATCCTTCCAGTAGTTTAGAAGATATTAAGATTTTTATTTTTCTAAAAAGGGGCGTGGTCCCGCCTACTTTTATTCTGGTGTATATTTCTATTCATGCCAATACCATATGTACCAAATGTGACCGCTGTAGGTAAAAAATTCCCGAGATATGACGATTTAAAGTTTTGGGTTATATGGGCGTGGCACTGCCCATATAGCCTATTATTCCTTCCAGAGTCACAGTAACACGCTGTGAAAATTTCAGGAAGAGCGGTTCAGGGGGTTTGGCCTCCTATAAAGCACAAACAAACAAATTAATTTTTATATATATAGATTGAAAGCAGATTAATTATAATTTAAGGTAAAATGGGGCGAAAAAGGGGGATTTGGTAATAAAAAAATGTATGGCTACCTTACCTGTAGATAAAAAGTGTATAAAACTTTAGGTAAATACGTATTACAAAAAAAGTATTTTGTATAGCAAACATTGTTAGTGGTATAAGTAAATATCTGAATTAAAAAAGGGGGCGGTGAAGAGGGCGTGGTTCATCTTTATATGGCGACACTAACAGTATTAAGAGCAACATACTACCAAATAAAAAAAAATGGAAGGAACAAATTTGTACAGAGAACAAAAAGTTTAAAACTTTCAAACAAAATTTGGCGTGAAAAGGGGCGTGAAAGGGGGCGTGGCGTAAGAAATGTTTATTTCTACCTCGCCTGGAGTATATTGTGTATACAATTTGAAGTAAATCTGTTAAAAACTATATGGGAGCAATTACATAATTTTAAAAAAGTGGACGTAAAAGTGGGCGTGGTAGAAAAAAGTACCCTATTAATCATGCCAGAGTCCCAGTTAAATGCTGTGAAAATCTCACGAAGATCGGTCCAGAGGTTTGGTCTCCTATAAGGTACAAACAAACAAATAAACAAACACACATTCAATTTTATATATATAGATGACATGAAATTAAATTTTTTTATTTATTTGAAATTTTCCATGATGACTATTTAGAACTGTTTATTAATAAATTTTGCCTTTAGTCCTGCATTATTAAATTAAATGCCGGGAATATATGGATACCTTTTTTAAAATTTAGGGAAAATGTTATTTTGTTTCGTCAACAAATACTAATTTATTAAATTCCTATAATTGATCTAAATTGGAATATTTGTATTCAAAAACAAAAGTTAAATAATCTAATCCCAAAAAGAAAAAAAAAACAGTTCTGAATACCAGCTATTTTATTTGTATAAAACAATATGCATTAAAATTTTTTTTAATTTCTCGATTGGAGAATGAATTCTTTGGATCTCCTTCAGAGACCAAAAGTATGAACAAAGCAAAATATCCAATAAAAGCTTTACACAATTGAAACAAATTTATGAACCAAAGGCAAACCAATGTTGAAAAAAAAAATTTTTTTTACAAATAAACAACATTGACAATAACTGGTGTGAGGAATTTTTATATCGAGTAAAATGTTTGGTTGAAGATACTTTTAATAGCAATTTTGATGACAGTGTGGGTAAAAATTTACATGTGTTATTGACAAGAAAAGCTAGAGATTGGTATTGGCGTTATCGGAAATCGGTTAACTATATTGTATGGGATATTTTCTGCATCGAGCTAAAAAAAAACAATACAGAGATTTTAGGACAATATTTGACGTTCACGAGGAGTTACATAATCGAAAGCAGAAACCGAATGAGTCATATCAAACATTTTATGAGGCAATTAGTGAAATATTAGATAGATTAGCAATATCTTTAGAGGACGATGAGCTAATCGAAATCATTACAAGAAATCTTCGGCCTGAGATTCCCCACGAATTACTGTATGTACAAATTAGGTCTATTTCACAATTAAAGAAACTTTGCCAAAAGCGAGAAAATCTGTTAGGAGAAGACTTGTCGCGTCGCAATAATTTCAATCGATACCAATTAGGCGGTCAATCACAACGATGCGTAGCTGTAATTAATTCGGAGCCAAATTTAGAAGCAGATCACACAGTTATGGAGCCTAATAGTGTAGAAGATTCTGAGTTTGAGGTAAACGCCTTGAATAAAGTGGATAAACCCACAAAGTGCTGGAACTGCGAGGAGGAAGGTCACTTTTGGGATATGTGCCTTAAGTCTTTTGTTACGGTTGTGGTCTGAAAAAGGTATATAAACCACAGTGTGTAAAATGCGCAAATAATGGACGTAATTCAAAAAACTACCCCAGCTCATATCTAAACAACAATCGAATAGCTCCCAAGTAGATTTTGTAGGAATTAAAAAAGCTCAGTATATGGTATCATATTGTCCAGATAATGAATATGATAATACATTCTATAAGGTAAATGAAAATGAAATAGAAATATTGAAGAATAATAAAAGTAATAATAAGAAAAGTGAATTTGATAATAATAATTCCAAGGCATTTAACATTCGTCCTTTACACGAAAGACTAAAGGCGTATAAATATTAAGGCTACACACAGAAAACAGATTCATTGTGGCTACCGAATTTTTTGCCAACCGAATTGCGATAATGCTAATAACCGCATTTCGGGTTCACTGTGATAACAATTCTATTACCTTAACAGTAAATATTTTTTCATAATAGAAAATTTGCAGAAGCTATTAAATTTCTGTTGATACAATCGAAAATACAGTTATTCCACTTTAGAACAATTCGGTTGGCGAATATTTTTTCTGTGTGTAGATTTAGGATTTTTAATGATAAGCAAGTAGATAAGAAGTTAAGAAGAAAATAAATATAATCGATCCACAGTACGTATGAGAAATTTTTATAAAAAAATAAAACAGACGCATAAGTTAATGATATCATCGATAGTGAATTCCGAAAAAGATGGTAGACTATCCGCGGAAGTTAATTTGTTAGGTAAATTAGAATTAGGTTTGCTGGATACGGGCGCGAACATAAGTTGTATTGGAAAAGATCTAGCTAGAGAGGATTTTTCAAACCATTTTGTTTTAAAAAATTAATTGCGTCTGTTCGCACTGCAGATGGCCAAGCACAAAAAGTTATAGGTTCAATCGAAGTAGAAATAGTATACAAGGATAAAAAGGAGAAAATCATTTTATATATAGTACCTTCTCTTAGTCAAAGATTGATCTTAGGATTGGATTTCTGGAAGTGGTTTGGTTTAATAAATAATATTGTTGCAGGTTTATCTTGGGATAAAAATAACACCCCGGATACTACAGATCCCGATTTATATCCCTTATCAAGTTTTCAACAACAACAGTTGGAAATGTTTAAAACATGTTTTCCATCTTTTGAAAAACAAGGTCTAGGTAAAACTTCTCTCATTAACTACAGCATAGATGTGGGTAATGCGAAACCAATTAAACAAAGATTTTGCCCTGTTTCTCCAGCCGTAGAGAAATTGATGTATACCGAAATTGATAGAATGCTCAGTTTAGGAGTTATTGAGGAAAGTTCAAGCACGTGGAGTTCACCGATGAGGATGGTAGTTAAGCCAGGGAAGGTCAGGCTATGCTTAGACGCCCGAAAAATAAACGAAGTTACTACTAAAGACGCTTACCCGCTTCCGAACATAGAAGGAATTTTCGCCCAGTTACCAAAAGCAAATATTGTTACAAAAATTGACTTAAAGGATGCGTAATGGCAAATTGCGTTAGATGATAAATCGAAAGCCATTACAGCATTTACGATACCCGGAAGACCGCTGTACCAATTTACAGTGATGCCTTTTGGCTTATGTACGGCGCCGCAAACAATGTGTCGTTTAATGGAATCGATAGTTCCACCAGAATTAAAACCAGAATTATCTCGACGATGTTTGTGTCGTGGCAGACACTTTTGAAAATCATTTGTCTACTCTGGTTAGATTAGCAGAGGAATTTAAAAAGGCCAACTTAACGTTTTATATTAAGAAAAGCAAATTTTGTGTTAGGAAGGTACAATATTTAGGGTACATCATAGGTGACGGGGAAACTCTACAGATCCAGAGAAAATTGCGGCAATTTTGAACTGGCCAACGCCTCAAACCTTAAAACAAGTTCGAGGTTTTCTTGGGTTAACGGGTTGGTACAGAAGATTTATTTCAAATTTTGCCGATGTTACTTACCCTATAACCGAAGTTGTTTCAAAGAAGCGAAAATTTGAGTGGACCAAGGCAGCTGAGGAAAGTTTTATGAAAATTAAAATATTATTGACTACCGCACCCGTCCTTAAAAATCCTAATTTCGCTAAGAAGTTTTATATTCATTGTGATGCCAGCGATTTTGGAATAGAGGCTGTATTGGTACAACTTGGAGACAATGGTGCAGAAACCCCAATAGCTTTTATGTCCAAAAAACTGAATACCGCACAGAGAAATTATTCACTGACAGAAAAATAATGTCTGGCTGCAATAGAAGCAATCGATCGATTTAGATGTTATATTGAGCTGCAGGAATTTGAAGTCGTCACGGACCACAGTAGCTTGGTTTGGCTGATGCGACAGCCGAATTTGAAAGGTCGACTTACCCGATGGGTTTTAAAACTTCAGTCTTATCAGTTTTCAATTAGCCACAGATGGAATTAATAGGACCTGAAATTGACCTAGACTCTGTACACTTCTTAGATAAGGATTATATGGCGTTAAAAGAAACATTTGCTAAAGACGAATATTGTTATCCGGATATTAGAATTATCGAGAAATATATTTATATTAGGACTACGTTTGCAACATGTAATGAAGAGATTGATTCAAATTGTTGGAAGTTATGGATTCCTGAACAACTTAGAAGAGAGGTTTCATGATTCAGTTCTTGCTGCACATGGTGGAGTTGGAAAAACTCTGGAGCTTATCCGTAGGCACTTTTATTGGCCTCGGCTAGTGACCGAAGTAAAAAATTATATAAAAGCTTTTGATGTGTGTAAGGCGACGAAGGCAACAAATCAAACCTTAAACCGGAAATGGGTAAAATGGCTACTTCTGTGAGGCCATTTCAGCGGTATTAAGTTGATCTTCTTGGACCATATCCGAGGAGTAAAAAGGGGTTTATTGGGTTGTTAATTGTCCTTGATCATTTTTCAAAATACCACTGGTTATGTCCACTTAAAAAATTTACCTCCTCAGTTATCATCGATTTTATGGAAAGTCAAGTTTTTCACCATTATGGAGTACCGGAAGTAGTAATAAGCGACAATGGAAGTCAGTTTAAAAGCAATGACTTTAACGCTTTCCTAACTAAATATGGTGTCCATCGTACGTATACTGCACTATATGATTCGCAAAGTAATGCCTCCGAATGGGTAAATAGGTCGATTATTGCTGCTATTCGAGCTTATTTGAAAAAAGATCACCGTGAGTGGGATGTGAATATTTCATCCATAAGTTGGCCTTACGCAATTCAGTTCACAATTCTATAGGTTTTTCTCCTTATCACGCGTTATATGGTTTTAACATGGTAACACATGGAACATCATTTAAGATGTTAAGATGTTCAATCTTTAGAGGAACCCCTTATGAGACTTGAGCCTGATGATCAGTTGACTTAAATCAGAAATCAAATTTCGGCAAATATAAAGAAAGCTTATGAAAATAACTCAAAACAGTACAATCTTAGAGCTCGACCTATTAGCTATATTGTCGGTCAAGAGGTATTCAGGCGCAATTTTGCCCAAAGCAATGCAGAAAAAAAGTTCAACGCTAAATTAAGTCCAATGTTTATTAAATCCCGAGTAAAGGAAAAATTACGTAATTGCTACTATCTTCTGGAGGATATTGAAGGAAATTCGGTAGGTACCTATCATGCAAAAGACATTAAACCGTGATTGGTTTCCGGCTAATCTGATCAAAAGTCTCCATATTATCCGGTTTTGAACGGACAATCCTGGTGATTTTAGTTTCTGAGTTTTTTTGTTGTTTGCGAAAATGTCCTACTATTTGCCAAATATAATATTCATACAATTTGGTTGATTGTGATAAAGAAAAATTAAAATACTATAACGTTAATTGTTTAACAATTTCCAAATTCGTGTTATTGTTTTTATGCTATCGAAAATCTCGTTTATAAATAAATAAATAATATTAGAAAGAAAACTTCTACAAAATCTGCTACGACAACTATACCCGGTATTGACATAAACATTTTATGTTTTAACATCACGATAATTAAGTGCTGCCAAATTCCACAGAATAACAACAAACCCTCGTTGATCTGTTTAATGATCTGCAATTACATGGTTTTTACTCCGAACAGCATAAGGTACAAAGTACAAATGACATGAGGTTCTCAGAAAGTTAAAGTAATTAGGTAAAAAGGAAACGAGCGTTCTTTCCTGTTTAGAGTGTGGTACTACATAGCAAACTAAAAATTCATATTACTGAAACATAAATGTAAAATTAATTTAAATTACAATAAATTATAACTTTACCAGAAATGTTTCTTACGTTTGCGGATTTTATAGATAATTGGATGGTTTGTTATTCACTTAAACCTAAAATTTGGAATTAATTAAAACCTAACCTCTCCGTTTGATATCACAATTTTCCTTATTGCTAGTCAACTGGATAATTAGGCGTTAAAAGGATTGCCCCGGAAGAAGCCTAAATCGATAAATCGATGCTTAAGAAAATTCTGAAAAAAGCCCCGAGTCTTATTCCGAACCGAAAATTCATTCCAGGCCGCCTCCACTTTGTAAGGTTAATTTCGTCGGCAATTACTGTGTGTAAATTCATCTTCCTATAACTCTTGGTTTACGAAAAGAGATTCGTAGGGAGCAGGAAGGAGTCAACTCCATGAGACAAAGGCTTACCAAAAACGGACCAAAAATACATTCGTTCAGTTTTTTCCACGGTTTGCTGTCAATCACATTCTGGTGCTGAATTAGAATTGTAAAGCATCTCAACCGTCTTTAAGTAGATCGAGTCTCTCATAAAAACAAAGTGAAAACTAATAAACTTTAATTACTTGCTGTTAAAAAAAAACAAAAACTCTAAAGTTATTTTCTAAAATGATAAAATTTTTATTTAAGTTGAAAGCTAAGTTAATTGCAAAAGAATAATTATAATGATTGTACGCGTTCTATTATTTGCACAGTATCGCGGAGTACACCAGAACATGGAAAAAGAGATTTTGACAAAGTTGTTTGTTTTGTATAAAAACTAAAAAAAACAGTTTTTGGAAGAAATCTTGATTCAATAATTAAGCTCAGTGCCATAGATAAAAATAATTACAGTAATAGCAATTCAATTTTTGTATTAACTTTTACAAAGATTTTCACAAAACCCAGACCACTGTGCTATAAGTAAAAGCCCAAGAAAAAAAAAGAAAGAAGAAAAAAAAAATCATGTGAGTCCGATCACAGGGAAGATGTGTAAACATCTAGTAATTAAAGATTTTTTTATGTCATTTTTTAAAATCAAACAGAAAGCGTCATCTATGTATCACTTATAGCAAAAACTGTTTCAGCTAATTCAACAACCGTTTGCTGTAAAACGTTAAAAATATCCTAATATATAAACGTATATAAGTGATACATAGATGACGCTTTTAAAAAAGTGGCATAAAAAAACAATTTTATATCATAATTTTTTCACCAATACAATCATAAGTCACACAGCGTTATCTGCTTCAGCTCACACCGATATGAGTTACGCTGTTTTTGTGATTGTATTGTGAAATAGAAATTTACCCCCCTGCGCGTATAGATGTTTACACATCAAAAAAAACGGCATGTATTTTTTATAAAATGAAATAAAAGCGAAATCAAGGACATCATGTTAAATCTTAAGTAATACAAAATCAACAACAACACGCACTTCGCCTAGGAGATAACAACAACTCTCTCTCCTCACCTGGCAGCTCTATGGAAGGCATTCTATCGCTCTGCAAGTAAGTGGTCGATATTGTTTTGTATTTAACGTTAAAAAAAAGAGAACATATCCAAATTTATGATAAGAAGACGAAACTGAACAACTCTTTGATTAATTGTGCTTTTCCTTTGCGGTTTTAATGTGTACATGAAACTTTATTATAAATGACATGAAATTAAATTTTGGGATATTTTCTTTTTTATTTATTTGAAATTTTCCATGATGACTATTTAGAACTGTTCATTTATAAATTTTGGCTTTAGTCCTGCATTATTAAATTAAATGCCGGAAATATATGGATACCTTTTTTCAAATTTAGGAAAAATGTTATTTTGTTTCGTCAACAAATACTAATTTATGAAATTCCTATAATTGATCTAAATAGGAATATTTGTATTCAAAAACAAAAGTTAAATAATCTAATCCCAAAAAGAAAAAAAAAAACAGTTCTGAATACCAGCTATTTTATTTGTATAAAACAACATGCATTAAAATTTTTTTTTTAATTTCTCGATTGGAGAATGAATTCTTTGGATCTCCTTCAGAGACCAAAAGTATGAACAAAGCAAAATATCCAATAAAAGCTTTACACAATTGAAACAAATTTATGAACCAAAGGCAAACCAATGTGGAAAAAAAAATTGTTTTACAAATAAACTACATTGACAATAATTATGTGCACCCTTCAACCCAGTTTAGTGACTATTAATTAGTAATAGTTTTTTTTTTAGTTTTCAGTATTACAAGTAAGGAACACAAATAAACCGTATTTAATCCTGTGCAAATTTTTAAAGCGCGTACAATATACACATGAAATAAATTCGTAAATCTATTAATATTCAAGCTTATTTTAATTTTTGGAATAACATAAACAAATACATTTTATATCCCAAAAATATTATAACGAGTAAGCTAAATAAAATCTTAACTTTATTATGATTCTGTATTGAATTAATATGAAAAAAATTTTTTAAGATGTCCGAGCAAATAACCATAGACTTTTCCTAAAGGGTAGAGAAAATGTAATTTTGGGTTCTTCTTAAAATTATTTTGTGCTTTGAAGAACATTGGTTGGGAGGGTTTTGAGCACGGGTCCTGAACAACATGACCGCTCTCTATTGTTAATTCTCTGTTACGCATCATTTAAGTTTCAAATTCCGTTGCTTTCTATATCTTCATTGGGGAATCAATAGTTCTTGGATTTGGTCCTTATATTAATTTTTTTTAACTCACTCTAGTTCCGGGGCTCTTTAATAAAATGGTAATGGTGATTTGTTTGACAGGGGTCCCCACACCACTGAAGCTAGCGGCTGAGACGGGTCCCGCCGACCCTTAGTCACTCAATTATTACATGAGATAGGAGACTGAATTATTTATTTGGCCACTATATTATTTTAGGTAGTGTCTTATATCTGACCATCGATTTGGCTCTATTGGTGGCATCTGCGCTGTGTTAGTAATTTTATTCACTTCTTCTCATAATTTGAACTTCATAGTTTATGAAATACTATTTCTGCCATCATCTGACTTCCATTACACAACACACAGCTGATTATTATTTATTATTTTCTTCTTGATTCTCTCTAAATTTTCTTTTATATATTTTTTTTGTTTAAATTTATATCACTTTTAGCATTTTTTAAATAGAAATGTCTATATGTTCATTTTTATCCTGATTAAGGATTTGTTACAATTTAATATTTTATATCTAACACCATATAAAAAGGAGTTATTCTATTTAATTTTGATTTTTAATACGGAGCGACACAAAAAACAACTGCTCTTGTTAAACTATTAATTCACTCTCTCGTCTGTAATATCATCATTTATATACTATTCAATCCAGTGGTTTAGTATTGGGCGAAACATCGAAATCGAAGATCTGTTAGAGCACAAAATACCGATAGGAAGGTATGGCTGTTCCAGAAAATTTTTTATTTGTTCAATTTTGTTCGACTCAGCTTCAGTAAATTCAAAATCCACCGCAACTCGCTGACTAGTGACATTTCTGTCCGCCAACACGTTTATTAAAAATGTACGAGTTTGGATGACACGATCGAGGATATTATATGTCGAGTTCCACCTCGTTTTATTGCACTGCAATGATTTTAGTTCTGGAATTCCTAACTGTACTTGCTTTTCCTTTAGTGTTTAGAGTGTTTAAAATGGCCAACAATTTAGACACTTTTCCTAATAGACTTCTAATGTTGCAATTTCCCAAAACATTATTAATCACTAGCTGATTATTTGCAAGTCACATTATCCTTGCAAATGATATTCTTTAATAAGGTGATGGCATTTATTATATAAGCAGCGTTATCGAACTACTGCTGAAATTCTGCATGATATCCAATCGTTTAAAACCTCGGCCATCTTAACCCTTTAACCACTGAAATCGATATACGACGTATTTTGGTGTGAGAATTTTGGTTCTAGCATGATTTTAGGGTGAAAAACACGAATATGAACTCCATTTTTCAAAAACTTTTTACCTGGAAGCTCCAGGTGAAAAAATTGAAAGGCCGTCTGTAGACGGTCTTAGTGGGTAAGCTGAAAATGAAAATAAAACATGTGAAGTATAATTGGTGTACAAAAAAATCATTTTTTTAAAATAAATGCCCCATACGTGGACCTAAACTGTTAAGAACTAAGATTCAATGAATCATTCAGGTACGTGCTACTTTTTGAAGCAGTTTTTTGCCTTAGAAAAACACAAATGGATATTACA
The DNA here is from genome assembly GCA_963682025.1 of Cordilura impudica. Taxonomy (NCBI): domain Eukaryota; kingdom Metazoa; phylum Arthropoda; class Insecta; order Diptera; family Scathophagidae; genus Cordilura; species Cordilura impudica. The sequence goes on from OY821521.1 coordinate 128,116,917, forward strand.
TTTGACACAAAACGTGTGTATGTCGGATTTTTTACACAGTTTACACGATTTTTTTGATCCCCATTCAGGAAAATGATTAATTTTATCAAATCTCACACTTTCCACTGGATGAGCTGCTCTTTTACCAACATTATTGCTGGTAGTTGGATCTGGGGCGGATGATGGACGGCCAACTGATCGTTTTTCAGCAGAAGTACAGAGTTCACTTGCAATACTCAAGCGAAATTCGTACATCGTCATATCTCTCAGCTTTTCATTATTATCAGTGGATCGATTTTTTTCAGCATTTAGTCTTCGATATAGAACGAATGCGTTTGTTATGGTCATGTCGAGTAGATGGTAAAATATCCTGGTTGCCATATCCTGTGTTTTTATTTTGAGTCCATTTCGACCCATGTGACAGTCCATTAGATCGACACCGATTGTACTCACGGATAACTTGTGGACAATCAATATCATCATATGATTTTTTTTCCGATTATAACGACCAATTTTCGATGGCTGACTGACAAAATTGGTTCTCTAAAAAGGCTTAGTGCCAACATATGTCGAGCACAGTCTGACATTCTTCGTGTCTATCCACAAAACTGGGGTGATGTCGACACCGTAAGCCGATCCAACGAATTCTGTTGAATAACCTCGTGGTGCTTTTTTTAATTCTTCGCTTTTGTCTGTAGGAAGTTTGCAGTTGGGAATCCGATTCGCTCTCACAGTACCAAGACTATAAATGCCACGTGCTCTAAGATACATCAAAAGAGGTAGAGATGTATAGAAATTGTCGAAATACAATATGTGATTCACAAAATTTAGCACTGTTTAGGCATATTTCAATGTAAGAAAAAATATTAACTTAACAAATATTTTACTTGATTACAACATTTCCTGTTACTCCAATGTTTGGTGTATCAGATAAAATGATATCATCATTTCTGGCTCTAATGTATATTTCGAATCGGTAAGAGTAGCCATTGCTATCGCACAAAACAAAAAACTTTACGCCCCGTGGATGTGGTTTGTCTGGTAAGTACTGGCATAACTGATGAACCATTTTAGTTGAACACATTTGTTCGTCGATACATAAACGGGCATTTTTCGGAATTGAATCAAAGCGATCATTCAAAGATGTCGCAAATTTTCTGATTCGAAAAATGGGATCATATCCTGCAGTTCCTTTTGTGACACGTTGTGATTTATCGTTGAACGATAAATATTTCTTTACCTGTTCAAATTTGCTTTTCGGCCTGCAATCTGGTGTGTGTCGAAAACCGTATTCGCTCCAGTGCATTTCAATATTTGGGTAACGGAAAATCGACATAAAAATCAAAACACCAATGTTTCGACGAATTCCGTGTTTATCAACTTTGAATTGTGTGTTCACGTTTTCTGAGATAGCAGCTCGACTCGTTTCCAGACTTATCAACTCGACTAAATCGTCGGTAAAGAAATACGAGAAAAAATCCAATGGTGTTTGCATTTTTGTCACTTCAAGCGGCAAATCTGTTTTTCCTCTGAATGCAACTTCGTTCACATGCAATTGCATATAAATTTTAGACCACAGAATGCCGTTGAATTCAGGTGAATCTTTGATAATATTCACCAAGTCTAAAAAGGAAAAACAACGGCAATAACTATATATTAAATTTTCATAAAAATTGGTTTTGAATTACTAACCACCTCCTGTGAAGCCACCAGCTGATGGTATTACTCGTGGTCCAGAGGTTTTCTTTGATTTTATCGTCGTTGTAGCCTCTGTTTGGGGCTCTGGTTGTGCTGGTATCGATTCGAGTATTTCAATTGCAATTTCATCCTGTGGCGCTGTATTCACATGTATTGCATTTTCTACTCTAGTTGAAATATGTTGTTGTTCATCAATCGTGTTCAAACTCAAATTGCTTACATTCATCGAAAAGTTAACTGCATTCACAAACGATGAGGAATCCAGAAGTTGCAAGCAATCGGTTATCATTGCATTATCTTCCGTTTCACATCATAACGGCAATCTGGATCGTCGATGCTGTCATCAAAGTTTTTGGATTCATCATCTTTAATTAAATCCATGAAGTCTGCAATTTCTTCATCAGTCATAGAAGAAAGGTTGATTTTTTTCTGCTTATCGCAGTCTTTACTTCTTTCGCTTGGTCCTGGCATGCTCTTAAAACATAAAATCACTTTTGTTAACAATAACCACCTTTGATTGAAGTAAAAAATAACCGCCAAAATAACATAAAGGTAAAATTACGTTAAAAGAAATTTGTTCAGCTAAGCCACTAAGACCGTCTACAGACGGTCTTTACAAAAAACTCGATTCTAGCAATATCTTTTTCTTCACAAATCAAACAAATAGCACATTATCAATATAAATGGTCCAACTACTTTATTTTTGGATTTTAAAAGCGAAAAAAGGCGTATTTTCATAATTTTTTTAAAGATATGAATAATGTTCGATTATTTATTTCATATACACGTTATAGCATAACATTTGAAGAATCCTTGAAAAAAAATTTCAATTAAAATTTTTAGTAAATAAATCCGTGACAGCGAATATCCGCAGGCATTGTTGTTTTGCGGTGTACATCATAACTCGTTACCGGATCATGTGAAATTCAAAAAGCTGATATGTTCCTGAGGTAATCACGAAGAGTTTTTTTCAATTTTTTTTTTATTTTTGGCAGCATTTTGAAGTGAGCAACACGATTTTTGCTATAAAATTTCGGTGAATTTGTTGTTAAAAAATGGGGAATGTTAAAAAAACTACGTGGGTACCTTGTGATTTGTGTGTAGAAATAGTGTGTAAAATTTAAAAAGCATCGGTCAAGTACATTTTGAGTTATGATTTTCACGGGCTTCAAACATGTTATTTGCGAGAAAATCGATTTAAAGTTTTTTAAAAACTTATTTATATACGCTATACCGTCGCTTATAGCGTTATTTTTCAACATTCATTCTAATAAAATCATTAGTTTTGTAATTAAGTAGCTGAATTTTAGTTCGCCCGCCACCATAGTATTTTCTTGGAATAGTTTGAATTTTGAAGGAGGTAATGTTCTCAAATCGATAACTTCAAAGCAAATAAATTTTTAACAAGTCGTGAAGAAAAATTTTCTGTAAATTACATCTATCTTAAAAGAAGAGCAAATTTTCACACATTTTTATGGAAACTAGCTGATCTTTTTCGAGTAGTAATTCCGCAATAGCACACTTATTACCGAAATTATTTGAAATTTTAAGGACGTTATGTCCCCTTATACACTATTTTAAAATGTATAAATTTGTAGCATGTGTTCATTAAATATTTTTTGAAAATCTACGTCAAACTTCCATAGAGTGCCCACCCCACAATTATTGTCGGAAAGGTTTGAAATTTGAAATATTATCCCTAAATTTTAAAGCCCTACATTTTAAATCGATGGCAAATGTCAATGAAGTGTATATTTATATATATTTGTATGGAAAGTGGTCGAATATTTTCGAGTAGTAGTTCGCCAACAGTAGTTCGGAATACTTTGAAATTTTAAGAAGATTATCTCGATATTTTTGCAACAACAAACAGTAAAAAATATTAGCAAGTTGTGATGGACATATATTTTAAAGTCACATCAATCTTGAAAAAGAGCAAATTTAGCTAATCTTCTTCGAGTAGTTGCTCGCCCAGAGCTCAATTTTACTCGGAATGACTTAATTTTACCCTCCACATCGTGTAATATTCGTGATCCTTGTATCGAGAGGAGTTGATATAGCAATGTCCGTCTGTCCTCCGTGGAAATCACGATCACGCCCTCAATAGGGCAGGTAGGCTGCACGTTTGTAATAACAATTAGTCACTAACATCCTGAGAAGTTTAATACTTAAAATCATCAAAATCCCGAGATTTCATTGAAAAAGTATAAAAATCTTGAAAAAATATGAAATTTCTGTGCTGCTCTTGTTATCGTTATTATTATCATTATTCTAAGTTTGGAATTTTCTGACACAGCTGTACCTGCAGTTGTTTTTGTGGTCGTTTTCCTGTATGGTTATATGTATGATTATAATACAAAAATCACCAAAATCTAAAGTAGCTAATTATTAATAACAAATTAACAATGTAAATTTAAAAAACTATTATGTAATATGTGTTTATAACTTAAAATTTTTTATATTTTTTCTTGTGTATTAACTTATTACTAAAAAATAATTTTTGGTCTTCTGTTTATATGCATACGTACATACATATATTATGTAAAAAATTTATGTTAAATCTATATTCTCGGATTTTTATAATATTGGAAATGATGAAATTGATATTGTTGCAAAAATTGCGTACATCAAAAAGCTTTGAATAATATACATATATTACTGTATATATCCATAATAAACGCATATCTATAATATTAATAGGCTAGGGGATTTCTTGTGACTACGTTTTGTTCTACCAATTTATCCCGATTTTGACCAAACGTATATTATTTGAAAGCTATTTCTTTTTAGCAGTTTTGTAGATTTACATATTTTTAAATTTTTTCCTTTATTTTGAGTAAATTGCATTTAAACTTGTCAATAACACACATACAATTAGACATATGCTATGTTTGTTTTATTAAATTTGTTAATGTGTTTGTTAATGAGTTTGTCATCTTCATTCATAATAATAATAAACTATAAAAGTGTTGGTTTGTGAACTGGTGAAGTTGAAAAATAAAGCTCAATGTTTTCTTAGAATTATAATTAATAATAGCATAGCCCAACCCTCGAAATTCCGGTGCAAATTCTGAGAAATTTTATTTTTACCTTTAATAAATAATTTTATAAGAGCCTAAAGGTATTCTAATCCTTTTTAGCGAATTCACAATTCACCTCTTTTTAAATAAAATTCATTGAGTTTCATTATAAATATTTGTTGAACACACAGAAAATATACATATAAATGGGCTTGTTACTAAATAATTTTAATTTTACGTTAGGGTGGCCCTTCATTATATAGAGCGGAAAAGAAAAGCAAAAAAACTGAGATATACAAATTTTTGGGTCAATCAAAAAAAATTTAGAGGCCCTCAGCGAGACTGAAAATTTCAAGTGTGTTTATACGGGGAAAGTATGACTTTTTTTCAGATTTTACGAAAATTTCGTTCTATAGTTTAATTTTTTCGACAAGTTGTTATATGAATAGATATCAGTACTAAATTGTCTTTTCAAAAAGCTATATAACTTTAAAATCGAACAAAAACTCGCCACGAAGTAAGAAATGACCCAGACCACTTTTGTGCCAAAAAACTCTAGGTCTAGGTGATGAAAATTTTTTTTAACTTTAACAAATTGATAAAAGCCATAATTTTTTTGTTTTGTCTCTATACTTATAGTATTCAGATATGAAGTATTGTTTTATTACCACGTTGTTAACCTATTGCGAAATGAAACCAAAGATGGAACATTTTTCTGATAAAATTTTGAAATCTCCTTTTTTAAGTTTTAAAAAATTTTCTTAAACTAAATTTCAAAAAATGGATCTGGCACCTTAAAGTTTTGTTAAATATATGTTAAAGATTAACTGTGTGGATTTTTAAGTAAATTCCTCCACCAGAATTTTTTTACAAAGAATTATTTTTGCGGATTTCGAGAAAAATGAGTTTTTTGTGAAATATTCAGTATATGTACTCTTTCTAAATACTTTGTATCAAAAATTTATCAGTTTTCTACTTTTAAATATTATATTTTATCTTAATAGCCTAGGGTTTCTGAAAAAATACTGTGACCCCATTAACCCATTTTGACTTGGGGTCGCATATAACCCCAAGCTAATGAAAGAAAATTTATTAAAGAAATTCAAATATTTTGTAAGTGACGCTTAAAATATAATAACCAAACGTGCAAGCCTTCCATGCTTAAAATTTTGAATAAATCGAACAACTCAAACCCCTTTCTTGCCGAGGCCAACTGAATTTTGGCATATTTAAAAAAATTAATTGTTCAAGTAAACTAGATCAAACCCTTACTATGGGTTGGGAAATAAAATTGTGCTATATTTTACGAAAACTTACCCTTATGTGCTCCTAGGGTTAAAATGATCAAAAATTCAGAAGTACTTGCAAAATAATTGAATTTTTTGACTTAATCGTCCTATACTATGTTGGGGCCATTTGTGGTGCCCAGTTCAAATGGGTTAATGACATCAAATTATAAAATCAATAATCATCAGATCATAAAAATCGGTAAAATATAGCACAATTTTATTTCCCAACCCATAGTAAATTTACTGGAACAGTTAATTTATTTAAGTATGCCAAAATTCAAAGCGCAAGGAATGGGTTAACGTGTTCGATTTATTCCAAATTTTTAAGTAGATATGATATAGGAGAACCAGAAAATTTTAATTTTCGCCCCCGTTAGAAGGCGCTGTTTGGTTGAGGTCTAGACTAAATAACTTGCGGGGCTTGCCCGAAAAATTTTTTAGTAGATAAGATATAGGAGAACCAGGAATTTTTGATTTTCGCCCCCGTTAGATGGCGCTGTTTGGTTTATGTCTATAGGAGAACCAGGTTTATAGGAGAACCAGGAATTTTTCATTTTTGCCCCCGTTAGATGGCGCAAAGTTGAATAACTTTTTACTATAACATTGAATAACTTTCTACTATGTTATGTGTAATGAAGACAGATTAAATTATTTCTAATCAACTGCAAAGTACATATCTACACATAAAAATATAAAATTCTTACATATAAAAATTTACCACACAATTACCAAAAACACTTGAATCAAAACTAAACATGATTGAAACAAATCGACAGTTTGTAAACAATAAAACAAATAGAAACATAAATGTAGTCACTTATCAGTACACATGTTTTAAAATTTTTATATAACAAAAATCTAGATAAACATTAGTGTTTTAACATGATCATAAAATCCTTATAAAAAGGCATAGTTTTGGAAAATGATAAGCCTGGTTAATAAAGCATAAACAGGTTTGATTAAAATTAAAATAAATAATAACACTTTTTAAAAAATTCGTTACTTATTGGAAATTGGGTAACTTTTTACTATGTTATGTGTAGTGAAGACAGACTAAGTTATTGTTTATCATAACTACGGATAGATAAACCAAAATAATATTAGGGAAAAATAGTTTCATTGCGTTCAGTAGTCAACTACACGGAAACAATTAAATACAAATGTTGATTGAAATACAAAAATGAAAAAAATAATTAAAAGTGGAAAATACAGATTTTTTTAAGTGCTCGCTCTGCACCATTTTCTATGAGGATGAATCAGAATTGCTCAAACATATGGAAAATAGTTTGGAGTGTACACTCCCAGCGTAGAATTTGTTTACTGCAGTAAATACATACCGGGTGTATCCAACTACTTAATACACACAACAGACTGTCTTATTGAAAACAAGTAAGAAAATTATAGTCGGCCTAGACCGACTATATGATACCCTATACCATGCATTTAGAGGCCCTATCTCATAGGCCCAACTAACTGGACATAGAAAATAAGCATAAACCAAGCATAAGCATAAACCATAAAACAAGTAAGAAAATTATAGTCGGTCTAGACCGACTATATGATACCCTATACCATGCGTTTAGAGCCCTATCTCATACCAACTAACTGGACATAGAAAATAAGCATAAACCAAATTTGAGTGGGATTTTTATTAATTTTTTTGGCTGCAGGTATGAAAAGGTTCATACCGGATGTTATATCTATATGGGGACTAGGCCCATAATTTTTGGACTACTCATTAATGGATGTAATAAATGCTTACAAACCCAATTTGAGTAAGATCAATATGAAAATTTGGATCTTATGGCAATTTATATCGATTTCATAGGGGTCATTTGTATGGGGGCTAAGTCTGAACATAGACCGATTCTCAGCAATTTCAACAGCGTTCATCCCATAGCCGGTGAAAGTTTCTATACCAAATTTCATCAATATATTCATATTTGCGACCTGTAGTTTGATTACAAGGTTTACATGGACACACAGACGGACGGACGGACATCGTTAAATCGAATCAGTTAGTGATTCTGATTCGATCGGTATAACAAAAGATGGGTCTAGGTCAAATATTTTTGCTAGTTACAAACAGCAGCACAAAGTCATTATACCCAAACCACATAGTGGTATAGAATCTCTACTCCTGATGTCTGTTCATATGGAAATTCATATGATATGCTGTTCATTAGCGGAGAATTGATTGATGAAATACCCAACAACCAAATGGGTTTCTGGAATACAGAGGATTGGATTCCTGAGACACCAGAAACACCACCACCACCTCAAATCAGATATAATTTATGGAAATCACAAGATGACTTATCTGATGACTTATTATTAGTAAATACAAGCCTACCGTCAAAATGAAAGTTTGATAAACAATATATGTATATGGAAACTCTATATAAAAATATTTATAAATTTTAATTTTTTTTTAATAAATATTTATATAAAAAAATATTTTGTTGTTGTTGAATTTATTAAATTTTGGAGTATAAATTACAGAACTTCTTACGATTGATTTACTTGAATCATTAGTAAGTTTGATTGAAGCAGTTCAACACCTAAAAATAAATGGATTTTTTAAACGCATTAAACAACTCGAGAAACAATTCTGGAGAAGGCTTCACAAGAGTGGCTAGTTTAAAAATCGGATATCCATATACAATAACTGGATGCAAATTAAAGGATACGCAAATTGGTTCTAAAATGACTTCAAATTTGGTAGATGAAGATGGTAATTTCCTATGGATATTTTTACCTAAACGCCTCAGCGAGCTGTTTTCTAAAAACTGACTGACAATAAAATTGAACAAATAATATATCGTGGTAGAGACGGATCTAAATATAATAGAGCTCTTCTTGAGTTTGTGAGCCAAAAAGGAAACAACGAAAACAAATAAAAGTCAAAATTTAATTTCCATTTTGTTTTATTTAATATGTATATCAATAACTTTTTTACATTGTTGAACTACTTTTTTATCATTAAAATTATAATCAGTTTTTCTAAATTGACTTAAAAATAGCTTCAAACTTTTTTGCTGCGATTTATATAAACTATAAAGTAAACAACAATGACCACAAGTCTTTGAAAAATATCCCTGTAGTTGCTGTTTTTGATTTTAAAGTTGTTGCTGTTATTTTCTAAAAATGCTAGAAATTCCAAATTTAAGGGCTGTTGTCCATAAAAATCGAAAAACTCAGCATTATTATAAACGTCAAAATAAAATGCAATCCCATCCTGAACTGTTTTGTATGATGGATCTGTATTGGCAATAAAGATAGCTGGACGCTTAGGTATAAGTTTTGGAAGTTTATCTGAAGGAAAAACACCTTGGAAATACTTTCGGGTAGCTTTGCTTTTTAAAATCGCTTTTTCAATCTGTATGGTATTCATTTTTATAAAGTTATTTAAACGCTTCTATTTTTTTATCAATTTCAATCATAGAATCATATTCACAATAAACAAGACATGTCACTGGTTCCAACAAAGCTCGTGTGAATTTTCCCTCAATGCGTACATTTCTTTGCTTTAAAATCTTTACACATAAAACGTTATTAGAATGATCAGGTGAAAGATCAAACCCCAAAATGAATGAACCATTATCAAATGATTGTTTATTTATATGAATTCCTCTATCGGAATTCTTAATTCCAATAGCATTAAATAACATATTGTATGCTCTCCTACTTCTATGGGTTACACCGGAATAATCGAATTCTAATGCTTGTGATGGAATTTGAATACCATTTACTGACAAATTTAGTGTTTGTAAATAAAAATGTTTAAACTCAAATGGATCCATTTTTATATTCCTTGAGTATGCAACATTTCCAACCATACAAAATGCCAAAAATGTAGGTAATTGACCAATTACTACATTATCAATAGATAAACTATGATTTCCAGGATACATGGTAAACGATTTAATTTCAGTTCTATTTAATGGATATATGGCTGGTTTTTCCTGCAACATTTTATGGTGAGCTAGTAATATCCCCGGATTAACAGTAATGTGATTCATATATAATTGAGCCTCCAAAATTTTCAATTCAGCACCAGTTGAATCGAGATCAATCATATAAAATGATGATTTCTCCAAATTAAATCCAATGCGTAAATCTAAATTATTTAAATCTAAATTAATTTATGTTCACTAAAGATATCACCATGAACTCTTCCAATTAACTCAATTTTATTAATTCGTGCAAATAACTTGGTAATTTGTTTTTGTCCTTTTCGAAGTTCATCATCGATATAATAGTCAGGATACCATCCAGATGAGGTTAGATGAGTTCGACTAGCATCACTTCCATAATTAAGTAATGTTTGTAAAGGGTGATTTTTTAAGAGCTATAGGAAAGTTTTCCAAAAAAAAAACAAGTAAGAAATTTATAGTCGGTCTAGACCGACTATACGATACCCTATACCATGCTTTTAGAAACTCTATCTCTAGGCCCAACTAACTAGACATAGAAAATAAGCAAAAACCAAATTTGAGTGGGATTTTTATTAATTTTTTTGGCTGCAGATATGAAAAAGTTCATATCGATATGGGGACTAGGTCCAGAAATGGACCTATCCTGATCATGTTTGGTAAAGTCTCTTTTATTTTGCAAAAATATATACAAACAAAATTTGAGAAGAATCAGTGCAATATTTTTGTTTTTTAATAGATTCAAGTGAAGATCGGGAAGCAGCTCTATATGTGGTCAAAGGGATCATTTTTGGACTACTCATTAGTGGATGTAATGAACGCATACAAACCCAATTTGAGTAAGATCTATATGAAAATTTGGATCTTATGGCAATTTTTGTCGATTTCATATGGGTAATTTGTATGGGGGCTAGGTCTGAACATGGACCGATTCTCACTAATTTCAACAGCGTTCATCCCATGGCCGATAAAAGCCTATATACCAAATTTCATCAAAATATATTCATATTTGCGACCTGCAGTTTGATTACAAGCTTTACATGGACACACAAACGGACGGACGGACGGACGGACGGACGGACGGACGGACATTGTTAAATCAACTCAGAAAGTGATTCTGATTCGATCTGTATATTTAAAGATGGGTCTAGGTCAAATATTTTTGGTTGTTACAAACAGCAGCACAAAGTCATTATACCCAAACCACATAGTGGTATAGGGTATAAAAACACAAAAAATTACGAAAAATGCATGAAATCTTTATTTGAATCGATAGTACGGTCCATATAATTTAATGTTTGAAGATTATTTCATGAAAATGTTGACCGTGACTGCGCCTCAAATGGCCCATCCGCTTAGTCCAATTTTGGCATACTCTTTCCAACATTTCGGCCGGTATCTCACGAATAAATGCTTCAATGTTGTCTTCCAATGCGTCAATTGAAGCGGGATTGTCTGTATAGATATGAGCTTTAACATAGCCCCACAAAAAATATTCTAAAGGCGTTAAATCGCACGATCTATGCGGCCAATTGACCGGTCCCGAACGTGAAATAAAATGTTCACCGAAATCGCCTCTCAATAAGTCCATTGTTGCGCGTGCTGTGTGCCATGTGGCACCACCGTCTTGTTGAATCCACCTGTCATGCAAGTCAAGCTCTTGCATTTTGGGCAAAAAAAAGTTGGATATCATCTCTCGGTATAAGTCTTATAGTGATAGTTATTATCGCTATGGGATACGGGAACATTATTCAGATAGACAGAAACACTATAAGTCTTATAGTGATAGTTATTATCGCTATGGGATACGGGAACATTATTCAGATAGACAGAAACACTTCGAAACACAGAATGTAGAATATTATTTACAACTCCAATTGAATCGTCCGTAATATCTGAGTTATCCTTTGCTTTGAGTTGAATTACTTATCTTAGGTATACGTTAGACAAATCACGATATGTATCTCCATTACTGAGACACACAAATTCTATAGAGCTGGGGTTGTCTAAAGTTGTGATAGGATTGTAGAATAATTCTTCGGTGTTTAAAATACTAGTTTGAATGGGATGTGGTTCAAATAAATCCAATTCACTTTTCATACATTCTATATGTTTTGACATGTTCATTTTGAAAATATGTCTGTAATATTTATAATGGTGTTTTTCTTCTTTTTCGTCCTTATACGTTTCACTTTAGAATGTTTGAGAGACTGACGATTTCTTTTTGTATTTCGACGTTTTATACGTCTCTTGCCTGAACCCCGTTGGAACTTGGAAGATATTTATACCCTATACCACTATGTGGTTTGGGTATAATGACTTTGTGCTGCTGTTTGTAACTACCAAAAATATTTGACCTAGACCCATCTTTTATTATACGGATCGAATCAGAATCACTTTTTGATTCGATTTAACAATGTCCGCCCGTCCGTCCGTCCGTCCGTCCGTCCGTATGTGTGTCCATGTAAACCTTGTAATCAAACTACAGGTCGCAAATATGAATATATTTTGATGAAATTTGGTATATAAGCTTCCATTGGCTATGTGATGAACGCTATTGAAATTGGTGAAAATCGGTTCATGTTCAGACCTAGCCCCCATACAAATGACCCCTATGAAATCGATATAAATTGCCATATGATCCAAATTGTCGTATAGATCCTACTCAAATTGGGTTTGTATGTGTTTATTACATCCATTAATGAGTAGTCCAAAAACGATCCCTATGGGACAACTCTTAGTCATGGGCCCCATATAGAGCTGCTTCCCGATCTTCACTTAAATCTATCAAAAAACAAAAATATTTCACTGATTCATCTCAAATTTTGTTTGTATATATTTTTGCAAAATACAAGAGACTTTGCCAACCATGGTCAGGATCGGTCCATTTTTGGACCTAGTCCCCATATAGATATAACATCCGATATGAACTTTTTCATATCTGCAGCCAAAAAAATTAATAAATATGCCACTCAAATTTGGTTTATGCTTATTTTCTATGTCCAGTTAGTTGGGCCTATTAGATAGGGTCTCGAAACGCATGGTATAGGGTATCGTATACTCGGTCTAGACCTACTATAATTTTCTTACTTGTTTTTGATTGCTTTCTCCTATAAGTTATTTAACGAAATTTTTCCTTGTTCATCCAAAATATTTCGTAAAGGCTTGCGACCGAAATCAATTGCTTGATTTTTAATTGTATTTACTCCAGAAAAAATTAAAGGTTTTAATGTTCTAAATAGTGATGAAAAAAATGAACCGATTCCGCGACCATGCTGCAAAACTCGCGGAGTCACATATAATGTTCCGATATGACTTATTCCAGCGCCCAGCTGCCTTTAGTATGCATTATATACTTGATCCATCACAATGATTTATCAATCTGACAACATTTTACAAAACTCTTTACATATATAGTGTTTCAATTTTTTTAAAGTGTAATGTTATAAAATTCGGTGTTGCTGAGGATTCGAAATTGTATTGAGTTCCATCTAAATTAGTTATGAGTATTGAAATATCGTTCATTATTGATATTTCTAAAGGATAGTATTCCACATTATGAAAATCATACCAAATTCTATGTCCCTTATATGGTAATACTCGAAGACATCTTATATTTTTGTTTCCAATACCTCTCGGTTTTACAATATCACTATAGATAAATAAAATTGTTGGTTTCTCGGCGGATTCATCATTTAAATATAATTCAGTTACTCCAACTTCCCAATCCTCTTTTGAAGTTATTGTAGATAAATTAACCAAATTCGTAAATGCGGAAAGAACATTATTTTCATAAACCATTAAAGAGTTATCTATACTTAATATAATAAAGAGGTAATGTGTGTTTGTTTGTTTGCTTTTTTGTTTGTTTGTAGGAGGTAATCTCCGTAACAACCCATCTGATCTGCCTGAAATTTTCACAGAGTCTTACTGCGGATATGGGAAGTGCTATAGGCTATAATTTTTTAAATATTTTTGGTGGGCGTGGCACCTCCCACACAAAGTAAATTTTTAATATCATATACATATATTGAGTACTATGATAGGGAGAGCTTTGCAAATTTGTGTGAGGTCACCTATTGTTAATATTAGTAGCTAGGCCGAAAATGGGCGGGATCGGATAAGTGGGCGTGGTACCTCCCATACAAGTAATAGTTCAATATTATATATCTCGAGTAATGTGATAGAGAGAGCTTTTCAAATTTTTCTGATTTCACCTATTATTAATGTGAGTAGTCGGATGCAAAATGGGCAGTATCGGACCAATAGGTGTGGCACCTGCCATACAAAGTAAATATAAAAAGCCATATATCTGGAGTACTGTAATAGTGAGAGTCTTGGGACTTTGTGTGAGCCCATAAGTTATTCATTTGATTAGTTAGACAAAAAATGGGCGTGATCGGAGTAGTGGGCGTGGCACCGCCCATACAAAGTAAATATTGATATCATATAACTGGTGTGCTAAAAAAGGAAGCTTTGACACTTTGCATGAGCCTATCAGATCTTAGTATGAGTAGTCGAACACAAATTGGCGGGTTCACACCAATGGGCGTGGCACTCCCCATGCAAAGTAACTATTTAATGTCATATAACTGGAGTACTGTAAAAGAGAGAGCTTCGTGGCTTTGCATGAGCCCATAGGTTCTTTGTGTGATTAGTTGAACAAGAAAATGGGCGTGATCGGAGCAGTGGGCGTAGCACCGCCCATGCTAATTAGATATCTAATATTATATAACTGGTGTACTATAAAAGGGAAAGACTCGACATTTTGCATGAGTACATCAGATATTAATGTGAGTAGTCCAATAAAAATTGGGGGGGATGGGATTAGAGGGCGTGGCACCTCCTATGTAAAAAATATGAAGCACTACGAAAGCGATGGTCTTTTGACAAGTTCATTAGTTATCAATGTGATTTGTCGTGGAAAATATATCACCAAAATCAAAAATCGCCAAACCCAAAAATCGCGAAAAATAAAAATCGCCCAAAAAAAAATTTTTGAAATAAAAAATGGGTAAAATCAAAAATCGCTAAAAAGAAAAATTGCCAAATGATATTCTAAGTTCAAGGCCAATAGTTAAGTGTTGCCAGATCTAATATGTATAATCCATCTTCTTCTCATGGGCAGCTAAATGTACCTTGCTCCAGGGTAGGAACGCCGAAAAATCTGATAATTGTTGTACCGGATGAAAAAACAAAAAACATTGTATATCAGCATCAGCAAGCATTGAAATAAAAAAATCTATACTAATAATCTATACTTACATAATAAAGAGGTAATGTTTGTTTGTTTGTTTGTTTGTTTGTAGGAGGTAATCTCCGTAACTACCCATCTGATCTTCCTGAAATTTTTACATAGTCTTACTGCGGATATGGGAGTGCTACAGGCTTTAATTTTAATATCATATATATTAAGTACTATGATAGGGAAAGCTTTGCAAATTTGTCTCAGGTCATCTATTATTAACGTAAGTAGTCAGACAAAAAAATGGGCGGGATTAGACAAATGCGCGTGGTACCCCCACGCTTAATAGTAAATGTGACATATCTGAATTACTGTATAAGTAAGATCCTTGGGACTCTGCGTGAGCCCTTTCATTTCGGAAGGGGGGGAAGGGGGAGGGTGTAGCGAAGCACACCGGGTTACATCTAGTTACTTAATAATGTTACATAAAAATTATTTGATATGTTCATGGTTAAGAGAATCTAATATGAATAAAACACATTTTTTATTTGTTTAATTTTTTATTAAATTTTCTTAGTAAAGTGATTTCCATTTTATCCAACTTTCCCCCTTTTGAACATCGTATGGATGTTTCATGTTTGGTTTCCCCTTTGATTTAGGCCTTGTATCTTTATATGGAGTTTCTGTTGTCGTTTCATCAAATAACAATTTCTTTTTAGATTTACACTTGTATTTTTGATGTGTAAACATCTATACGCGCAGGGGGCAAAATTTCTATTTCACAATACAATCACAAAAACAGCGTACATGTGAGAGTCACATCTTACGCGTAAGATGTGACCATTAAGACAAATCGGTATGACTTATGTTTGGTGAAAAAATTATTATATGAAATAACGTTTTTGTCGCTGTTTTCTGCATTTTATTTATTACCAGATGTTTACGCATCTCCCCTGTGATCGAACTCACGTTTAGGTATGGTATTAGTTTTCTGGTAATAAATTCAGAAGATAATTGATCTTCTAACATTATATAATAAGTATTTGGATGTACTAATAAACCTTAATTGAATTTTCCCTATTAAACATTTTCTATTAATTTTCCAATAAAGCCTCCCAACAGTGACGATAACAATACAGGTAAAAATCCTCCCTTTTGAATAAGTACCTTCCTTTTTGACCTTACAGATCCATTTGATTTTGAAATGATTCGAAGTTCTTTTTTATATCTATTTAACATTGTATGATCTTTAGGTTTACGTTTAGTATTTCCATTAAGGCTATTGAATATTATTTCAATTATAGTTTTTATAAAATCATCGTCAACATTTTCAAGTATTGCTTTCCGTAGTTTTCCGTTATTCGTCTTGAGAACATACAACATATGCTTGTTTTCCTTCAATCGTTTTAAGTTCTTTTTTAATACCATTTTCAGTTGTATCACAATAGCAGAAACAAAAATTTGGATTGAAGATATTTGTTCTGTATCTTAATAGATCGTTTATACTTTGAGTAAGGTCAATCAATAAGTAACCACGAGGTTTGTTAGTAACTTCTTTATATATTCTCATTAATTCTACTGAATTTCCGGGTTCAATTTGACTTGCTAAATGCTGAAACTGTAATGTATCCCTTGAATTTTTAAATACAACAATATATTTTGAGTTCAACGAAATGTCTCTTGTATGAGACGATTTATGAAAAATATTTTGAGTTACAACAATAACTGACAAATTTCTGTGATGAGACCCTTTTGTGAAAAGCTCACACACATCCTTATTATATGCGCCCATTATTAAATCATCTAAAATAAGTAAAAGTGGTTCATGTAAATCATTGTCCAAATCATTTGTGTAATGGTGCGGTTCTGGTGGAACTTCCGCTTCCGTTTCCCTGAGCCTTAACGGGTCGCACGTGCTGGCAGGGGGCCTAGCTCGCCGGATGGGTGGGGTCTTGCTCAGGCCCAGGGAAACCGCACTAAAGATATTCACGTGCGATTTAAAAAAAACTGAAATAAAAACGGTCGCTATAGGAGGGATGGCCATACTTACTCGGGGATTGGGGAAGAGGTGTTATGCCACCATGTTACCTCTACTCCATCTAAATTGGAGGTAACCCACTTTAAATAAAAAGTTAGGTTTGGTTTGGTTTTCTACATCGGGTTATATAAAAGTTTTTGTTTACCCTTCATTTTAAGGGTTTTTTTTTTTAATTATAATATATTTATTAAATATTCACCTTGATTGTGTCGATATGTTCGCCTTGATGGTTATGGATTTTATTGTGGTTTTTGAATAATATGTTTATTTTAGTTTTCCTTCTTTTAAATTGTATTTGTTGTAATGTTAGGCACTGTTATTCAAGTGTGTTTTTCATTTCATAAAAATAACAATTTGTGCAGCACTTTAGCTATGAAAAAAAGTATTAAAAACGAGAATGTCCATAAAGTTTACGTGGATTTTTCGATTTTTTTTTCTTCTATACATATACACTCACTTGTATACGTTGGCACCTTGCTACAAGTACAAGTATAAAAAAAATTACTTAAATTTTAAATTAATTTAAAGTAATGTCACTATTATTTTAATGTTTTCTTTAGTTATTAGATGTATTGCACATTCTTTTTAGTGGTAGATACGTTAATTTTTAATAACTTTTAAATATATATGGTTGATCTATTGGTTTTGAAAAAATAAACCTTTTCTCTAGCAACTCAACGAACTTATCACTCCTTTCACTATCCAAACTTGAAATTAAAACTACATTTTTTTAAATTCTACAGAGGTTTTTCCTCAACCTTTCTGTTCTACAATCATATTTCAACTGCCTCACTATCAAAACTTGAATCTTTAAATTTTTCTTTTTTTTTAAGTTCTTATATGCAAAACAATTTTTTTTTTTCAACATATGCAATATTTATTAACTTAACTTTACTTTACTTTCTTAAAACTTTAATTAAGACTACATTTTAATTCTTAAGAGGTTTTTCCTCAACCTTTCCTTTCAACAATCTAAACTTGAATCGCTCACTATCAAAACTTGAATGCTGTTTTCAAAATTTTTTTTTGCGTCTTAACCACCCAATTATTTCCAACGTCCAATTTTTTTGCACACAAAAATCAAACAAACCAGTTTGTTGTTTGCAAAAAAATTCGCAATAATTCATATGTGTAACCAACAGTCATACATTCATTAAATTCCTATGTAAAAAAATACTACATCTAACGATGAGGTGAACAAGGTAAGCCAATGTTATTGGCTGACAACATGGGTGGGAATGAGAGCGAGTAAAAGCTTTATACAAGTTAAGGTATGGAAGTGCAATCATGCCAAATTCCTGGCAAAATTAAAATATTTGCAAAATGAGCGCTACACGCGCAACAAAAAACATTAAAACTAAAATATTAAATTCATAGCAGACGCTATCTTGCATTTTGTTTAACATTCCTTCCGTTCACATTAGGGCTTGCAATACCGGACCAAATTTTCAAAACCGGTATTTCGGTATTTCATGATATTAATACCGGGATCCCGGTATTAATACCGGTATTTAAAAAAAAAAACAAAACTACATTGCAAAAAATAGAAAAAAAAATAAAAACATATTAAAATATTTAATTCAGTAGTGTATAATTCAAAACAGTAAACTTCTTTTTAAAGTGCCACAAAATAGGACAAAAATATAAAATAAAAAAGAGTAAGGAAATAATTAATAATATATAATTATAATAAGTCCTATGTCCGATTGTTGAGATTTGCTTTAAAAATATGCCCTCAAAAATTTTAAATTATCAAGAGTTTTGTCGCTTAAGCTGGATCGAATTTTTGTGCACAATAGCCCTGCTGCTGAAAAGGCTCTTTCGGACTCGACGCTAGTTGGTGGTATGGACATAAGGCAGTCATATACTAGTTGAAGATATTTTCCTCTTATATTTACTTTGAACTGTGCTAATTACTGTTTTATAATTATATAAAGTACTTCAGAATTCATCGCTTTTTGAAATTCCACTTGCAGTCTTCATTGCATTAACTTTCTTGGAAATTGTCATTTCATTGCCATCGAAATTCGAATTTCTGGTTCAGAATTAGCAGATGACTCAGAAACGTCGATGGAAGAGGCTCCTGTGTTTTCAATGTCGTCATCATTGATATTATATAAGCGTTCCAGTAAATTTATAATTATTTTTATAATTGTTGCTTTGTTAATTCGATTAAAAATTTCATCTTCTTCGTCATCTGATGATTCAATAGGATTCTGCAGGTATTGCAGTAGACTCGATAAATAAGTACGCCTGTGTTTTAAACGAAGAGCAGCATCTTGACGACAACAAGCTGCAACCGTTAATTTGATTGGAAAAACTGAAATAACTGATGATACTAAAGAAAAATCAATTTCCGAAAATGATATTTCGGCATTTAAATTTAAATCAATCAAAGTCTTTTGTATGCAGTTTTTTAACTGGACAAAGCGTTCTAGCATGGCAAGTAAGCTATTCCAACGTGTTCTAGAATCAAGAATTAAATTCAGCTGCCTTCCAAATTGTTCTTTAACATGGTTCTGTAAAGCTTTATCAATTTTCATTGGCGAACATCTGAATAGCTTCACAACTTTTCTTAATTTTTTAATCAATGGACCTATCTGTTCATGAATAACTAAACAGTCAATTTCATTGTTTTCTTGAAGTATTGCTACACAACTATCACCAAGATCACTATCATTTTCATCATTTGTATACTGGTAATCATCTTCGTTAGAATTAGAATGTTCTGCATCAGACTTATCTGTGGTTTTCAGTTCATCTTCATTTTCTAAATTTTGGTGTATCATATTTCTATATAAACCTTAATGACAGCCAATTGAATTCCTTAAGCTAAGCAAAATTGTTGCCTTGCACAAATCAATTTTCGAACTTTGATCATGACAGATGCACCATCGATTTTAAGGCACACAATGTGTGTATTTAAGGAAACTTGGAATAATTTAAGCTTTTGTTCAACGAGGGCAACGCACTTTCCTGCAGGCGATGATTCTTGCCCTATGACTAATCCTAGGTTCTAGAATCTCTTGATGGTATACAAACATGGAAGTGCGAAATATTAATTACTTAAAATATAATTACTTAAAAAAAAATAAAATAGTTAAATAAAAATGATATGAATGTTAACTTACTGCAAAAAAATTTAATACCGGATACCGGTATTAAGTGGTCATTTATACCGGCATTGAACGGTATTAAAAAATGTCGGTAATACCGGGATCACGGTTTCTAGGATCCCGGTATTGCAAGCCCTAGTTCACATGAAATGTGAACCCCAAAATATTTCTCTAAAAATGAGCGCTGCACGCGCAATAAAAAAATATTAAAGTTAAAATATTTAACTTGCCTCAGACGCTACCTTGCATTTTTGTTTTTACCTTTCCGTTCACATGAAATTTGAATCCATTTTGCTGATAAGCAAAATTGTCTTTGCTAAAACTTTTCAGGAAGTTGTAGACCACTTTATTTGGATAACAATAGTCAGTTCAATTTCGGCATTCAACTCAGCTCGCATAGCGAGATAAATATTTTGTAAAACATTTAAATAAATATGAGTAATTTGTAAAATAATAAACTTTATGAATAGTAAAATTAAATAAGTTTAAATTATTAAATATTAAAATATTAAAGTAAATTCAGTACCAGCATTAAATCTTTGTTTCAATAATTTGTCGGAATTGGGCAGGAAATACAGTGAAATAAATAACAGTCACCATACAGTGAAAAAAAAAAATAATAACAGTCACCATACTGTGAAAAAATAGCAGTCACCAAACAGTGAAATAAATAACAGTGATTCAGAAAGTAAAAGGAGATTATTAGTAGCTTACAATGCGATCATACGTTATGTGTATGGTATAAAGAGATATAATGGAACTTCTCTATATTCTAAGTCTCTGTACGGAGTTGACCTCGTGGCCTTAATAAAAATAAGATCATTAATTCTACTTCACAAAGTAATATACACCAAAGAACCATCTTATTTATTTGAACGCCTTCAATTTGCACGATCCAATAGAGGAAATAATCTTATACAATTACGATATCGAACATTAATCTCTAGTTGGCAATTTTTTATAAATACCATATGTCTGTGGAACTCGTTACCCAACAATTTACAAATAACATACAACGCTTTACAATTTAAAAATGAATTGTTTAAAAATGATTTGGTCTCTAATTTTCAACTTTCTTAATTATTGTTTCATATGTGATTATATTATATAGTCTATACTCTCCCATTATTTATTAATTTTTTACTTATATTTTTATACTTTTGTAATTTAAAATTATTTTTATTTTTATATTTTTCTTGTTTCTTAAAAGTATTGTAACTACTATCACAAATTGATTGTATCATTATAAGATCACATACTGTAATTAAAAAGATCTATATCTTGTTGTATGTGATATCCACATTTAATAAATAAATAAATATGGGTCGGATGGAGTAACAAAATAATAACCGAAAAAAGCTCTCTCAACTTTTTTTTCAAAAAAATATTGCCATATTTGGAAAACATAGAGAATAAATTTATAATAATAAATAATTAAATTAGGGATGCCAAACGCAAAAAACCAAATATCGCAAAAATTTTAAATAAAATAATTTGTTATCTTTATTTTCTGAAGAACTTCAAATATTCATCCAAAAAAAATTGTGAAAATTTATATATAAATAACATTCTCATCAAATTGCGTTTATTTATGTAACAATTTTTATGTTCGCAATTCTTAAATATCATTTGAGGTTTTATAAAATTCATTGAATTTAAATTAATGTTTAGTGTAGTCCGATTCTGTAAATTTCAACGATCCGACAATGGCAAAATATATCGACAGCTATTGTTGTTTGCACTAAGGATTAAGTGATTCACTATTAAATGATTCACTAAGTACAAAGACAGTCGACAAATATATTTTTCTATTTATTTAAATTGTAAACGAGTGGCATCTCTGTCAAAATTAGTGGAAAACACAAAGAAGAATAGAAAAAACAAATTACTTCGTGTTTGACTGAATGATTTTATGTTTAATATCTCTATTTTTTTACTAATATCTCTGTTTATTTATTTGAAAATGAAATAATGAATTGAATATACTATTTAATTTTTTTTATTTACATAAAAAAGTTTTTTAATAGAAGCAAAATATTTTCACTATTTTATGATTTTTATTTATGTATGACGACATTTAAACCTAAAAATTTAAGTTTTTATCGATTGAATAAACAACACAAAAATGGTTGTCGTTTAGATAACAACAACAGCTGACTTTAACAATAGCGAATATCGTTTAAAAATTTTACTGATAATTTTGCTTTTATTTTTTTAACGATTCGACTATCGTTAAAAGAAGTTACTGAAAAGCTATTAATTTCTCCTGAATGCCAACATTTTTTGTAATGAAAACATTTTTTAAATGTAAACATATTAGGTGTTTTTTTTTTGGAATTTGATGCAATTGATGTCTTCTAAATTTAAAATTATTATTTCCGACGTTTTGATATGATTTTCTGAAGTTCAATTAATATTTTATAATTTATAATTGGAAATTTTAATTCCAGTTTTTAGAATTGATATTTTCTAAAATTTGAATGGAAAATTTAAAAAGTGCAATTTTGTATTTATGTGAATAATACTGCTTTAGTAATTACTAGCGGGGACAACGGTACATCTTTGTGAATGGGAAAACTGTGCTAGAAGCGGCATAAATATAGTACTATCGAGCAAGAGAAGCGTTTTCATGAGTAAGACAACAATGAATAGAGCTACGAGTTCTTTAGAAGACGATAGCTTTTCGCCAGATTCTTTGGCTAATCTTATACCAGAGGGTTTTTTGTTTTTGGGCAGCCTGCCATCACTGGTAAAAAAGTCGCCACCATAAAACTTTCTATGAAATTATAGAGGCTTATATTTTAACTTTGTACTCCCCAATGGAATATGAAATTTTCTGTGGAATAGAAACCACTCGTATAGCGCATCTTCCATTTTTTAAATTTTTCCGTTGCTATTCTGTAGCAAAATTTAGTGCACCTGTTACGGCTAAAAGTTGCGTCTTCTGTTTTCTTATAGTTAAAATGGTTGACTTTGATAATTCATACTTATTACAAAATTTCATATCAAGATTTTCCACTTTCACTATCTTCTATAATTTGTAAGTTATTTTCTAAAGACATTTGCTTCTTTTTTACCCCTTTTACTTTAAACATTTTGTATGTATCATATATAGAACACGCGATTCAAGACACTTGCTATCACTATTAAATTTCGTACCAACTGCCTATTTGGCAGTTGAACGGAAAAAAAAGAAGTAAAAACTTCGAAGTAAAGCTTAAAGCAATGAAAAAATTATCCTTTCGTAGCATTGGAAATCCGTGGAAACGAAAGTACGTACTATTAGACGTTCACTGTCATGCACTATAATACCTATAAACAGACTTTATATGTATCACAGGTAACCTGAAATTAAGAGATATAAAAAATGGTTGGTGTACGAGTTTGTCTTTTAACCACTGTTTTTATACTTTATATTTTTATACACACTTATATTGTTATATTATCCAAAAGTTATTTCTTTATTTACTACTAGATAAACAATTTTTAAAAATTAGATGTAATCGCAATCAGATATTTTGTAGGTAAAGCAGAATAATAATTGTATATAACTATGTAGAACTGTTTTGAAAGCAAAAAACTCATTGATGAACTCGGTAACTCTATTTTGTAAAGACAACAAAAAGTTAGTATGCCAAACTTATGTTCATATTTGTAAAAGAATAATGAAAAAACGTATGAAATAATAAAAGACCAGCCCGTGTATACTCTTAACATTGTGCTATATGATATCTATTTGAAAATATTGACATTCATGTTAAAATAGAAAGAACTATTGCAAAGCTAATTAGAACAAAAATTGTGGCGCCATCTACTGTGGCATAGTCATGCTGAGCAAAATGAAGTAACACTCTGTTAATGCAAAAGAAATGTATTTTCCTCACAACAAAATATTGCAGAATTTTATGTAAATAAAATAATATACCGATCTATTTCTAACATGCAGTTATTATGGATATAGATATTATTTGTATTATTTAATATGTGTATGTATGTATATGTAAATATTACACACAAAAAATACAACATCAAACGTTATTTGTGTGTTTTTCTCTTTAAATAAATTTATATATAAAAATTTTTTTGCTAAATTTACATTGTTTTTTTTTATTAACAACTAGGTACATATTTTAGCATTATTTGCTTTAGATGCTGGTGAATTTTTACTCCCTTTATATTAACTCGTAGTGTCTGCTTGTCGAAAAAATTTTGGATCGATTTTAACCCCTTTCCCGTGACCTAATCGATCTGTTACTTTGCAGGCTGGCTCGTGGCAATGACAGAAATGATCTAGTATATTTTTTTAGTGATGCCAAAACAATGGAAACTTTTAAATTTTTCTACCAGAGATGATAAAAAAATGTACAAAGGGGTAGTTTTTATTATATTATTACCACAACGACCACAAAAACAACAAGTCCATCTATGACAACAATACAACATTTAGAATAACAACAAGAACAATATAGAAATATCATATTTTTCATTTTTTTTTTAATTTTTCAGAGATTTCCCTGGACCTGTTCCACCGATTTTAATGATTTTTGAAATAGAAATCTTCCCATGGATTTGTTGAATCATTCTCACTAAAAATAATCACCTTAGCTATCCTATTGAGGACGTGATCGTGACAACATAGAAAATTATATTTTTTCAAGACTTTTTTTAGTTCTTTATTGAAATCTCGGGCTCTAATTGACCGATTTGGACGATTTCAAACAGCAAGCTTCTCAGGAATTTAGTGAATCATTTTTTATGTCAACGAGCACCCTAGCTGCCCGACTGATGCCGTTATCGTGATTTACACAGACGGACAGACGGACAGACGGACATCGCTATATCAACTCCGGTTGTTATAAGGATCACAAATATATATATTTTATGCGGTCCAAATTTTTTTTTCTAATTATTACAAACGGAATGACAAACTTATATATACCCTCTGCACACTGGAGTGGAGGGTATAAAAAAAGAGACAAAAGCCATAACACAGTGCTAAAAAACTCAAATTAAATTAAAAATTAAACAAAGAATGTCACAAGACTGTGAAAAAAACCCAAAAGTTTAAAAAGCAAGCTGAAATAAAGCCAAGGTAAATCCCAACTGCCAAAGGAAGGAGCCTAATTTACTTTTATCCTACAAGTCATATTACTGCAGCTGAGGAGCAACATGAGGAATTATTTGTAAGCATTAGAACTAAAAACTTGTGTTATTTTATTATTATATTTCCTACCATTTTGTTTAAAATTTTTTTTAAAAAAAATTAGAATTACACTTTATAAAAAATTGGTCTACATAGTTTGGATTTTAAAATAAATTTTAATTTTATAAATTAACAAGCAATAATTTTCAGAATTAAAGATTTTTTTTGTGTGTGATCTTTGATAATTTCCCAAAAATTTATGGACAGTGAAGAAGTGTTCAGAAGAACAGATGAACTTTCAGCTAGGATAAGAGCGTTAGTAATCTCTGACAGGCAAGTGAAAAACACAGTAAGAAATACGGATAGTATGGACGCAGAAAATTTAAGATTACTTTAAGATACTGCCATTCAGCAGGCTGTTCAAAGAACCAAAGAAGAATTTCAAACCACTATCAATGATCTGACTGCTAGGGTTAGTAGTTTACAACCAACGTCTGTTGTCGAAGAATAGAGAGAGATAGAAATCAGACCAGGTGTGCAGTGTGATGAAACTCTAGATATAGTAAAGTCGGTCCCTGAGTTTAGGGGTGAATCACAAAGATATGTTTCATGGCGCCAAGCCGCTATCACAGCGCACAAGCTGTTCGAGCCTTACCAGGGAAGCTCTAAGCATTATCAGGTGGTAGGAATCTTTAGAAATAAAGTCATAGGGAGCGCAGACGCTGCACTATGCGCCTACAATACGGTTCTTAATTTTAGGGCCATTATAGCTAGACTAGATTTCACTTATATGGACAAGAAGTCCATATATACGTTAGAGCAAGAGCTCTCTACACTCAGGCAGGGTCAGAAAACAATTATTCAATTCTACGATGAAGTAGAACGGAAACTAACAGCTATTATTAATAAAGTTATAATGTCCAATGAAGGCGATAATGCTTTAATTAGGTCTTTTAATCAAAAATACAGAGACGACGCACTACGAGTTTTTGTCTCTGGACTTAGGAAACCGTTATGCGACACACTTTTCTCGTGGAAGCCGTCTGACTTACCGACTGCGTTGGCCCTAGCCCAAGAGCTGGAAACTAATCAGAACCGGTACCACTTCGCAGTCATTTATAATTATGGGCTTAATAAAACTTTACAAAACCCTCTGGCCCAACCACCACCAAGACAAAATGCTAGGCAAAATTTTTTCAATCAGCAACCGGCCAACCCACAAGCCGCTCCAGGCTACTTTGGGCAACAAAATGTGCCAAATTTCCAAAATCGTCCTCGGCAACCTTTCAATCAGTCGCAACGTCATTCTAATTTCCAATTTCATCCAAACTTTCGCAATTTCGGACAAAGTTCAGCCCAAGACACAATCCAAATTTCGCAACCAATCGATACCGATGTAAGCATGCGAACGGTGCAAAGCAACAATTTTCGAGGCCTTCAAACTCAGAAAAGGGACATAGCGTCAGATAAACAAATACCTAGAAAAATTCAATGAATTAACCATCTCGAACATGAAGTCCCACAAAATGAATTTTTCGAAGAAGCTTCCAATTATCAAGGAAACCCAGATGTCCAACCTTATCAGGATTTGGCAGAAAATCAGTCACATACTGACCCAGTCTTTGAAGATGAAGTTAATTTTTAAGGGGTGGATCAGTACTCCCCTATATCGGAAGAATGATAGGTGGCAAAAACTGCTAATTGACACTGGCGCTTCGAAAAGCTATATCAAAAACTTACCCGGATTGGATTTAGTTTCATAAAATGTATGAAAGGGGTTATCGGCACTAAAAACGACATTATCCACTTTGACGGTGGTCAAGAAAGGTTAAATTATCTCGCGCTAGATATGGTTAATGCCTTAATAAGTGACGTTGGCATTCCAAAAAGCGTTGAACAGGTCTTTTGCAAAAAAATCAATGAAAACTCGGTCATTTTTGCAAACCCAAATGAAGCTTTACCGTACAACACTAAAATTTCAGCTTCCATTAGGACTATAGACCAGGAGCCAATATATTCCAGGTATCAATTCTACCCCATCTCAATGATAGAGTTTGTGGATAAGGAGGTGAAAGAACGGCATAATAAGGCCGTTTCGATCACCATACAATAGACCAGTTTGGGTTGTTGATAAAAAAGGTTTGGACGAACATGGCAAACCCAATAGACGTCTAGTATTTGACTTTAAGAAGCTTAACTCTAGAACTATTCCAGACAAGTACCCGATACCTGACCCGTCTATTATCCTTTCAAATCTCGGAAAGTCTAAGTGTTTCACAACTTTAGATTTAAAAAGTGGGTTTCACCAAATTAATTTGGTTGAGCGTGATCGCGAAAAAAACCGCTTTTAGCGTAAATAATGGGAAATATGAGTTCTGCCGTTTGCAATTCGGGCTTAAAAATGCGCCCAGTATTTTCCAGAGAGCTATTGACGATGGTTTGCGTGAAGAAATAGGGAAATCCTTTCACGTTTACATTGATGATATCATAATATTTTCTGACTCTGAGCAGAAACATATTGACGATATCGATAGAATACTCAAGAAGTTCTACCACGCTAACATTAGGGTGTCATTAGAAAAGTCAAAGTTTTTCAAACCATCTGTAGAGTACTTAGGGTTCATTGTATCCACCGAAGGAATAAAGACCTGTCCAAAAAAAGTCGAAGCTATCGTAAAGTATGAAGTCCCTAATAAGCTGAGAAGCCTAAGGTCCTTTTTAGGTCGGGGTATTACAGGAGATTTGTCAAGGACTATGCAGCCATCACGAAACCGCTTGCTAAATTTCTACGAGGCGAAAATGGGCATGTTGGTACTAAACATTCAAAGCACATCAAGATAGACTTAGATGAGGAAGCCATAAATTCTTTCGAGAAATTAAAAAAAATCCTATCCTCTGAGGTTGTCCTTCTTTTGTATCCAAACTTCGAAAAACCCTTTGACCTCACAACGGACGCTTCGTCCCATGCTATCGGAGCGGTTGTTTCACAGAATGGACGTCCTATCACAATGATATCTCGAACATTGTCCATTACCGAAGAAAACTATGCCACAAATGAGTGTGAACTTCTCGCTATTGTGTGGGCTTTAAAAAGTCTTAGGCATTATCTATATGGGGCCAACAACATCAACATATTTACCGACCACCAACCCCTCACATTTTCAATCTCTGACAGAAATCCAAACTCAAAATTGAAACAGTGGAGGGCCTTCATCGAGGAGTATTCTCCAACCTTTTTTTATAAACCTGGCGAGGACAATGTTGTCACCGACGCTCTGTCCAGGCAATTTGTGCATGTTATGGAAGATTCTGCATCTACAACTTCACTCGAAGCATGCGGAAGCGAAATTTCGCTTACTGAAATTATACCCGCTGTTGAAAATCCGATTAACTGTTTCAGAAACCAAATTATTTTAACCGAAGGTGCTGAATGTAGAAAAGAAACGAAGATTATTTTCAAAGACCGTGTTCGACACCACGTTACATTCAACGAAATTGAAAATCTTTTAGCCACGGTAAAATATTGTGTGAATCAGCTGGTGGTTAACGCAATTCATTGTGACCTGCATACGTTAGCCCAAGTTCAACATCTCCTCATAACAAACTACCCATCTGGGAAATTCCGGTACACGAATAAATTTGTGACCGACATCTTCAATCCCGATGATCAAATCGAAATTTTAACAAACGAGCACAAATCGGTTCATGTTCAGACCTAGCCCCCATACAAATGACCCCTATGAAATCGATTTAAATTGCCATATGATCCAAATTGTCGTACAGATCCTACTCAAATTGGGTTTGCATGTGTTTATTACATCCATTAATGAGTAGTCCAAAAACGATCCCTATGGGACAACTCTTAGTCATGGGCCCCATATAGAGCTGCTTCCCGATCTTCACTTAAATCTATCAAAAATCAAAAATATTTCACTGATTCATCTCAAATTTTGTTTGTATATATTTTTGCAAAATACAAGAGACTTTGCCAACCATGGTCAGGATCGGTCCATTCTTGGACCTAGTCCCCATATAGACATAACATCCGATATGAACTTTTTCATATCTGCAGCCAAAAAAATTAATAAATATGCCACTCAAATTTGGTTTATGCTTATTTTCTATGTCCAGTTAGTTGGGCCTATTAGATAGGGTCTCGAAACGCATGATATAGGGTATCGTATACGCGGTCTAGACCTACTATAATTTTCTTACTTGTTTTTGATTGCTTTCTCCTATAAGTTATTTAACGAAATTTTTCCTTGTTCATCCAAAATATTTCGTAAAGGCTTGCGACCGAAATCAATTGCTTGATTTTTAATTGTATTTACTCCAGAAAAAATTAAAGGTTTTAATGTTCTAAATAGTGATGAAAAAAATGAACCGATTCCGCGACCATGCTGCAAAACTCGCGGTGTCACATATAATGTTCCGATATGACTTATTCCAGCGCCCAGCTGCCTTGAGTAGTATGCATTATATACTTGATCCATCACAATGATTTATCAATCCGACAACATTTTACAAAACTCTTTACATATATAGTGTTTCAATTTTTTTAAAGTGTAATGTTATAAAATTCGGTGTTGCTGAGGATTCGAAATTGTATTGAGTTCCATCTAAATTAGTTATGAGTATTGAAATATCGTTCATTATTGATATTTCTAAAGGATAGTATTCCACATTATGAAAATCATACCAAATTCTATGTCCCTTATATGGTAATACTCGAAGACATCTTATATTTTTGTTTCCAATACCTCTCGGTTTTACAATATCACTAAAATTAAATAAAATTGTTGGTTTCTCGGCGGATTCATCATTTAAATATAATTCAGTTACTCCAACTTCCCAATCCTCTTTTGAAGTTATTGTAGATAAATTAACCAAATTCGTAAATGCGGAAAGAACATTATTTTCATAAACCATTAAAGAGTTATTACTTAATAATGTTACATAAAAATTATTTGATATGTTCATGGTTAAGAGAATCTAATATGAATAAAACACATTTTTTATTTGTTTAATTTTTTATTAAAATTTTCTTAGTAAAGTGATTTCCATTTTATCCAACTTTCCCCCTTTTGAACAGATCTGGTATCGTATGGATGTTTCATGTTTGGTTTCCCCTTTGATTTACGCCTTGTATCTTTATATGGAGTTTCTGTTGTCGTTTCATCAAATAACAATTTCTTTTTAAATTTACACTTGTATTTTTGATGTGTAAACATCTATACGCGCAGGGGGGAAAATTTCTATTTCACAATACAATCACAAAAACAGCGTACATGTGAGAGTCACATCTTACGCGTAAGATGTGACCATTAAGACAAATCGGTATGACTTATGTTTGGTGAAAAAATTATTATATGAAATAACCTTTTTGTCGCTGTTTTCTGCATTTTATTTATTACCAGATGTTTACACATCTCCCCTGTGATCGAACTCACGTTTAGGTATGATATTAGTTTTCTGGTAATAAATTCAGAAGATAATTGATCTTCTAACATTACATAATAAGTATTTGGATGTACTAATAAACCTTAATTGAATTTTCCTTATTAAACATTTTCTATTAATTTTCCAATAAAGCCTCCCAACAGTGACGATAACAATACAGGTAAAAATCCTCCATTTTGAATAAGTACCTTCCTTTTTGACCCTACAGATCCATTTGATTTTGAAATGATTCGAAGTTCTTTTTTATATCTATTTAACATTGTATGATCTTTAGGTTTACGTTTAGTATTTCCATTAAGGCTATTGAATATTATTTCAATTATAGTTTTTATAAAATCATCGTCAACATTTTCAAGTATTGCTTTCCGTAGTTTTCCGTTATTCGTCTTGAGAACATACAACATATGCTTGTTTTCCTTCAATCGTTTTAAGTTCTTTTTTAATACCATTTTCAGTTGTATCACAATAGCAGAAACAAAAATTTGGATTGAAGATATTTGTTCTGTATCTTAATAGATCGTTTATACTTTGAGTAAGGTCAATCAATAAGTAACCACGAGGTTTGTTAGTAACTTCTTTATATATTCTCATTAATTCTACTGAATTTCCGGGTTCAATTTGACTTGCTAAATGCTGAAACTGTAATGTATCCCTTGAATTTTTAAATACAACAATATATTTTGAGTTCAACGAAATGTCTCTTGTATGAGACGATTTATGAAAAATATTTTGAGTTACAACAATAACTGACAAATTTCTGTGATGAGACCCTTTTGTGAAAAGCTCACACACATCCTTATTATATGCGCCCATCATTAAATCATCTAAAATAAGTAAAAGTGGTTCATGTAAATCATTGTCCAAATCATTTGTGTAATGGTGCGGTTCTGGTGGAACTTCCGCTTCCGTTTCCCTGAGCCTTAACGGGTCGCACGTGCTGGCAGGGGGCCTAGCTCGCCGGATGGGTGGGGTCTTGCTCAGGCCCAGGGAAACCGCACTAAAGATATTCACGTGCGATTTAAAAAAAACTGAAATAAAAACGGTCGCTATAGGAGGGATGGCCATACTTACTCGGGGATTGGGGAAGAGGTGTTATGCCACTTTTGCTCTCCCTACCATGTTACCTCTACTCCATCTAAATTGGAGGTAACCCACTTTAAATAAAAAGTTAGGTTTGGTTTGGTTTTCTACATCGGGTTATATAAAAGTTTTTGTTTACCCTTCATTTTAAGGGTTTTTTTTTTTTAATTATAATATATTTATTAAATATTCACCTTGATTGTGTCGATATGTTCGCCTTGATGGTTATGGATTTTATTGTGGTTTTTGAATAATATGTTTATTTTAGTTTTCCTTCTTTTAAATTGTTTTTGTTGTAATGTTAGGCACTGTTATTCAAGTGTGTTTTTCATTTCATAAAAATAACAATTTTGCAGCACTTTAGCTATGAAAAAAAGTATTAAAAACGAGAATGTCCATAAAGTTTACGTGGATTTTTCGATTTTTTTTTCTTCTATACATATACACTCACTTGTATACGTTGGCACCTTGCTACAAGTACAAGTATAAAAAAAATTACTTAAATTTTAAATTAATTTAAAGTAATGTCACTATTATTTTAATGTTTTCTTTAGTTATTAGATGTATTGCACATTCTTTTTAGTAGTAGATAAGTTAATTTTTAATAACTTTTAAATATATATGGTTGATCTATTGGTTTTGAAAAAATAAACCTTTTCTCTAGCAACTCAACGAACTTATCACTCCTTTCACTATCCAAACTTGAAATTAAAACTACATATTTTTAAATTCTACAGAGGTTTTTCCTCAACCTTTCTGTTCTACAATCACATTTCAACTGTCTCACTATCAAAACTTGAATCTTTAAATTTTTCTTTTTTTTTAAGTTCTTATATGCAAAACAATTTTTTTTTTTCAACATATGCAATATTTATTAACTTAACTTTACTTTACTTTCTTAAAACTTTAATTAAGACTACATTTTAATTCTTAAGAGGTTTTTCCTCAACCTTTCCTTTCAACAATCTAAACTTGAATCGCTCACTATCAAAACTTGAATGCTGTTTTCAAAATTTTTTTTTGCGTCTTAACCACCCAATTATTTTCAACGTCCAATTTTTTTGCACACAAAAATCAAACAAACCAGTTTGTTGTTTGCAAAAAAATTCGCAATAATTCATATGTGTAACCAACAGTCATACATTCATTAAATTCCTATGTAAAAAAATACTACATCTAACGATGAGGTGAACAAGGTAAGCCAATGTTATTGGCTGACAACATGGGTGGGAGTGAGAGCGAGTAAAAGCTTTATACAAGTTAAGGTATGGAAGTGCAATCATGCCAAATTCCTGGCAAAATTAAAATATTTGCAAAATGAGCGCTACACGCGCAACAAAAAACATTAAAACTAAAATATTAAATTCATAGCAGACGCTATTTTCAAAACCGGTATTTCGGTATTTCATGATATTAATACCGGGATCCCGGTATTAATACCGGTATTTAAAAAAAAAAAACAAAACTACATTGCAAAAAATAGAAAAAAAAAATAAAAACATATTAAAATATTTAATTCAGTAGTGTATAATTCAAAACAGTAAACTTCTTTTTAAAGTGCCACAAAATAGGACAAAAATATAAAATAAAAAAGAGTAAGAAAATAATTAATAATATATAATTATAATAAGTCCTATGTCCGATTGTTGAGATTTGCTTTAAAAATATGCCCTCAAAAATTTTAAATTATCAAGAGTTTTGTCGCTTAAGCTGGATCGAATTTTTGTGCACAATAGCCCTGCTGCTGAAAAGGCTCTTTCGGACTCGACGCTAGTTGGTGGTATGGACATAAGGCAGTCATATACTAGTTGAAGATATTTTCCTCTTATATTTACTTTGAACTGTGCTAATTCCTGTTTTATAATTATATAAAGTACTTCAGAATTCATCGCTTTTTGAAATTCCACTTGCAGTCTTCATTGCATTAACTTTCTTGGAAATTGTCATTTCATTGCCATCGAAATTCGAATTTCTGGTTCAGAATTAGCAGATGACTCAGAAACGTCGATGGAAGAGGCTCCTGTGTTTTCAATGTCGTCATCATTGATATTATATAAGCGCTCCAGTAAATTTATAATTATTTTTATAATTGTTGCTTTGTTAATTCGATTAAAAATTTCATCTTCTTCGTCATCTGATGATTCAATAGGATTCTGCAGGTATTGCAGTAGACTCGATAAATAAGTACGCCTGTGTTTTAAACGAAGAGTAGCATCTTGACGACAACAAGCTGCAACCGTTAATTTGATTGGAAAAACTGAAATAACTGATGATACTAAAGAAAAATCAATTTCCGAAAATGATATTTCGGCATTTAAATTTAAATCAATCAAAGTCTTTTGTATGCAGTTTTTTAACTGGACAAAGCGTTCTAGCATGGCAAGTAAGCTATTCCAACGTGTTCTAGAATCAAGAATTAAATTCAGCTGCCTTCCAAATTGTTCTTTAACATGGTTCTGTAAAGCTTTATCAATTTTCATTGGCGAACATCTGAATAGCTTCACAACTTTTCTTAATTTTTTAATCAATGGACCTATCTGTTCATGAATAACTAAACAGTCAATTTCATTGTTTTCTTGAAGTATTGCTACACAACTATCACCAAGATGACTATCATTTTCATCATTTGTATACTGGTAATCATCTTCGTTAGAATTAGAATATTCTGCATCAGACTTATCTGTGGTTTTCAGTTCATCTTCATTTTCTAAATTTTGGTGTATCATATTTCTATATAAACCTTAATGACAGCCAATTGAATTCCTTAAACTAAGCAAAATTGTTGCCTTGCACAAATCAATTTTCGAACTTTGATCATGACAGATGCACCATCGATTTTAAGGCACACAATGTGTGTATTTAAGGAAACTTGGAATAATTTAAGCTTTTGTTCAACGAGGGCAACGCACTTTCCTGCAGGCGATGCTTCTTGCCCTATGACTAATCTTAGGTTCTAGAATCTCTTGATGGTATACAAACATGGAAGTGCGAAATATGCTAATTACTTAAAAAAAAATAAAATAGTTAAATAAAAATGATATGAATGTTAACTTACTGCAAAAAAATTTAATACCGGATACCGGTATTAAGTGGTCATTTATACCGGCATTGAACGGTATTAAAAAATGTCGGTAATACCGGGATCACGGTTTCTAGGATCCCGGTATTGCAAGCCCTAGTTCACATGAAATGTGAACCCCAAAATATTGCTCTAAAAATGAGCGCTGCAAGCGCAATAAAAAAATATTAAAGTTAAAATATTTAACTTGCCCCAGACGCTACCTTGCATTTTTGTTTTTACCTTTCCGTTCACATGAAATTTGAATCCATTTTACTGATAAGCAAAATTGTCTTTGCTAAAACTTTTCATGAAGTTGTAGTCCACTTTATTTGGATAACAATAGTCAGTTCAATTTCGGCATTCAACTCAGCTCGCATAGCGAGATAAATATTTTGTAAAACATTTAAATAAATATGAGTAATGTGTAAAATAATAAACTTTATGAATAGTAAAATTAAATAAGTTTAAATAATTAAATATTAAAATATTAAAGTAAATTCAGTACCAGCATTAAATCTTTGTTTCAATAATTTGTCGGAATTGGGCAGGAAATACAGTGAAATAAATAACAGTCACCATACAGTGAAAAAAAAAATAATAACAGTCACCATACTGTGAAAAAATAGCAGTCACCAAACAGTGAAATAAATAACAGTCACCATACAATGACCAAACAAAAAATAAAAGAAACTAGTCACTAAAGTCAAAGTCATTAAAACAAAACCACAACAAAAACTACAAACTAAAAATTAAGGCAAAACTAAGATAAACAAAAAAATTTAGAAAACAAGTAAGAGTGTTAAATTCGGCTGTGCCGAATCTTTGATACCCTCCACCTCGGTTTGAGTATTGATGATAAATGTAAACAAAATATTGGAAAAATATGCATGCATTTCCTATATGCATGCGTTTCCGGTTATATGACATACTTCTCGTTTAATTTAGTTTTAGCTAATTAAATAGCTCGCCCTAACCTCCATTGCAAAGGTAATAGTTGTGTAGGGTGTCTATATGCATTAAATCGTGCTTTTTTGG
This sequence comes from Cordilura impudica, assembly GCA_963682025.1. Classification (NCBI taxonomy): domain Eukaryota; kingdom Metazoa; phylum Arthropoda; class Insecta; order Diptera; family Scathophagidae; genus Cordilura; species Cordilura impudica. Next base: position 128,152,956 of record OY821521.1, read on the forward strand.
CTTTTAACTGGCCAAATATTTCTTCATTGCGGCCATATAGGATTAATTCGTGAATGCACTGAAAAGCTTAATGAGGATCCCAATATAATATTTGAATGGGCTTCTTCAAATGGACTTTACTTAAATCCAAAAACTTCAAAATGTTTAGTTATAACTTAGAGAAATCAAACCATCCCTATAGATATTCCAGTATCATTGAAATTGTGGAATCTGCTAGGAATCTGGGAATCTTTTTTAATAAATCGCTCTCGTGGAACAATCAGATTAATTCTGCATCTGGAAAAATATTTGTAAAGTTTCTCGCGAAAACTTTCATTATGCCGAGTTACTATATGGTTGTGAGATATTTGCTTTTTGTGATTCAGAAAGTAAAAGGAGATTATTAGAAGTTTACAATGCGATCATACGTTATGTGTATGGTATAAAGAGATATAATGGAACTTCTCTATATTCTAAGTCTCTGTACGGAGTTGACCTCGTGGCCTTAATAAAAATAAGATCATTAATTCTACTTCACAAAGTAATATACACCAAAGAACCATCTTATTTATTTGAACGCCTTCAATTTGCACGATCCAATAGAGGAAATAATCTTATACAATTACGATATCGAACATTAATCTCTAGTTGGCAATTTTTTATAAATACCATATGTCTGTGGAACTCGTTACCCAACAATTTACAAATAACATACAACGCTTTACAATTTAAAAATGAATTGTTTAAAAATGATTTGGTCTCTAATTTTCAACTTTCTTAATTATTGTTTCATATGTGATTATATTATATAGTCTATACTCTCCCATTATTTATTAATTTTTTACTTATATTTTTATACTTTTGTAATTTAAAATTATTTTTATTTTTATATTTTTCTTGTTTCTTAAAAGTATTGTAACTACTATCACAAATTGATTGTATCATTATAAGATCACATACTGTAATTAAAAAGATCTATATCTTGTTGTATGTGATATCCACATTTAATAAATAAATAAATATAGGTCGGATGGAGTAACAAAATAATAACCGAAAAAAGCTCTCTCAACTTTTTTTTCAAAAAAATATTGCCATATTTGGAAAACATAGAGAATAAATTTATAATAATAAATAATTAAATTAGGGATGCCAAACGCAAAAAACCATCTATCGCAAAAATTTTAAATAAAATAATTTGTTATCTTTATTTTCTGAAGAACTTCAAATATTCATCCAAAAAAAATTGTGAAAATTTATATATAAATAACATTCTCATCAAATTGCGTTTATTTATGTAACAATTTTTATGTTCGCAATTCTTAAATATCATTTGAGGTTTTATAAAATTCATTGAATTTAAATTAATGTTTAGTGTAGTCCGATTCTGTAAATTTCAACGATCCGACAATGGCAAAATATATCGACAGCTATTGTTGTTTGCACTAAGGATTAAGTGATTCACTATTAAATGATTCACTAAGTACAAAGACAGTCGACAAATATATTTTTCTATTTATTTAAATTGTAAACGAGTGGCATCTCTGTCAAAATTAGTGAAAAACACAAAGAAGAATAGAAAAAACAAATTACTTCGTGTTTGACTGAATGATTTTATGTTTAATATCTCTATTTTTTTACTAATATCTCTGTTTATTTATTTGAAAATGAAATAATGAATTGAATATACTATTTAATTTTTTTTATTTACATAAAAAAGTTTTTTAATAGAAGCAAAATATTTTCACTATTTTATGATTTTTATTTATGTATGACGACATTTAAACCTAAAAATTTAAGTTTTTATCGATTGAATAAACAACACAAAAATGGTTGTCGTTTAGATAACAACAACAGCTGACTTTAACAATAGCGAATATCGTTTAAAAATTTTACTGATAATTTTGCTTTTATTTTTTTAACGATTCGACTATCGTTAAAAGAAGTTACTGAAAAGCTATTAATTTCTCCTGAATGCCAACATTTTTTGTAATGAAAACATTTTTTAAATGTAAACATATTAGGTGTTTTTTTTTTGGAATTTGATGCAATTGATGTCTTCTAAATTTAAAATTATTATTTCCGACGTTTTGATATGATTTTCTGAAGTTCAATTAATATTTTATAATTTATAATTGGAAATTTTAATTCCAGTTTTTAGAATTGATATTTTCTAAAATTTGAATGGAAAATTTAAAAAGTGCAATTTTGTATTTATGTGAATAATACTGCTTTAGTAATTATAAACAATTTTTAAAAATTAGATGTAATCGCAATCAGATATTTTGTAGGTAAAGCAGAAAAATAATTCTATATAACTATGTAGAACTGCTTTGAAAGCAAAAAACTCATTGATGAACTCGGTAACTCTATTTTGTAAAGACAACAAAAAGTTAGTAAGCCAAACTTATGTTCATATTTGTAAAAGAATAATGAAAAAATGTATGAAATAATAAAAGACCAGCCCGTGTATACTCTTAACATTGTGCTGTATGATATCTATTTGAAAATATTGACATTCATGTTAAAATAGAAATAACTATTGCAAAGCTAATTAGAACAAAAATTGTGGCGCCATCTACTGTGGCATAGTCACGCTGAGCAAAATGAAGTAACACTCTGTTAATGCAAAAGAAATGTATTTTCCTCACAACAAAATATTGCAGAATTTTATGTAAATAAAATAATATACCGATTTATTTCTAACATTCAGTTATTATGGATATACAAATATAGAATATATGTATATTATTTGTATTATTTAATATGTGTATGTATGTATATGTAAATATTACACACAAAAAATACAACATCAAACGTTATTTGTGTGTTTTTCTCTTTAAATAAATTAATATATAAAAATTTTTTTGCTAAATTTACATTGTTTTTTTTTTATTAACAACTAGGTACATATTTTAGCATTATTTGCTTTAGATGCTGGTGAATTTTTACTCCCTTTATATTAACTCGTAGTGTCTGCTTGTCGAAAAAATTTTGGATCGATTTCCCGTGACCCAATCGATCTGAAACTTTGCAGGCAGGCTCGTGGCAATGAGAGAAATGATCTAGTAAATTTTTTTAGTGATGCCAAAACAATGGAAACTTTTAAATTTGTCTACCAGAGTTGATAAAAAAATTTACAAAGGGTTAGTTTTTATTATACTATTACCACAACGACCACAAAAACTACAAGTCCATCTATGACAACAATACAACATTTAGAATAACAACAAGAACAATATAGAAATATCATATTTTTCATTTTTTTTTTAATTTTGCAGAGATTTCCCTGAAACCGTTCCACCGATTTTAACGATTTTTAAAATAGAAATCTTTCCATGAATTCGTTGAATCATTCTCACTAAAAATAATCACCTTAGCTATCCTATTGAGGACGTGATCGTGACAACATAGAAAATTATATTTTTTCAAGACTTTTTTTAGTTCTCTATTCAAATCTCGGGCTCTAATTGACCGATTTGGACGATTTCAAACAGCAAGCTTCTCAGGATGTTAGTGAATAATTTTTTATATCAAACAGCACCCTAGCTGCCCGATTGATGCCGTCATCGTGATTTACACAGACGGACAGACGGACATCGCTCTATCAACTCCGGTTGTTATAAGGATCACAAATATATATATTTTATGCGGTCCAAATTTTTTTTTCTAATTATTACAAACGGAATGACAAACTTATATATACCCTCTGCACACTGGAGTGGAGGGTATAAAAAAAGAGACAAAAGCCATAACACAGTGCTAAAAAACTCAAATTAAAATAAAAATTAAACAAAGAATGTCACAAGACTGTGAAAAAAAACCCAAAAGTTTAAAAAGCAAGCTGAAATAAAGCCAAGGTAAATCCCAACTGCCAAAGGAAGGAGCCTAATTTACTTTTATCCTACAAGTCATATTACTGCAGCTGAGGAGCAACATGAGGAATTATTTGTAAGCATTAGAACTAAAAACTTGTGTTATTTTATTATTATATTTCCTACCATTTTGTTTAAAATTTTTTTTTAAAAAATTAGAATTACAATTTATAAAAAATTGGCCTACATAGTTTGGATTTTAAAATAAATTTTAATTTTATAAATTAACAAGCAATAATTTTCAGAATTAATGATTTTTTTTTGTGTGTGATCTTTGATAATTTCCCAAAAATTTATGGACAGTGAAGAAGTGGTCAGAAGAACAGATGAACTTTCAGCTAGGATAAGAGCGTTAGTAATCTCTGACAGGCAAGTGAAAAACACAGTAAGAAATACGGATAGTATGGACGCAGAAAATTTAAGATTACTTTAAGATACTGCCATTCAGCAGGCTGTTCAAAGAACCAAAGAAGAATTTCAAACAACTATCAATGATCTGACTGCTAGGGTTAGTAGTTTACAACCAACGTCTGTTGTCGAAGAATAGAGAGAGATAGAAATCAGACCAGGTGTGCAGTGTGATGAAACTCTAGATATAGTAAAGTCGGTCCCTGAGTTTAGGGGTGAATCACAAAGATATGTTTCATGGCGCCAAGCCGCTATCACAGCGCACAAGCTGTTCGAGCCTTACCAGGGAAGCTCTAAGTATTATCAGGTGGTAGGAATCTTTAGAAATAGTGTCATAGGGAGCGCAGACGCTGCACTAAGCGCCTACAATACGGTTCTTAATTTTAGGGCCATTATAGCTAGACTAGATTTCACTTATATGGACAAGAAGTCCATATATACGTTAGAGCAAGAGCTCTCTACACTCAGGCAGGGTCAGAAAACAATTATTCAATTCTACGATGAAGTAGAACGGAAACTAACAGCTATTATTAATAAAGTTATAATGTCCAATGAAGGCGATAATGCTTTAATTAGGTCTTTTAATCAAAAATACAGAGACGACGCACTACGAGTTTTTGTCTCTGGACTTAGGAAACCGTTATGCGACACACTTTTCTCGTGGAAGCCGTCTGACTTACCGACTGCGTTGGCTCTGGCCCAAGAGCTGGAAACTAATCAAAACCGGTACCACTTCGCAGTCATTTATAATTATGGGCTTAATAAAACTCTACAAAACCCTCTGGCCCAACCACCACCAAGACAAAATGCTAGGCAAAATTTTTTCAATCAGCAACCGGCCAACCCACAAGCCGCTCCAGGCTACTTTGGGCAACAAAATGTGCCAAATTTCCAAAATCGTCCTCGGCAACCTTTCAATCAGTCGCAACGTCATTCTAATTTCCAATTTCATCCAAACTTTCGCAATTTCGGACAAAGTTCAGCCCAAGACACAATCCAAATTTCGCAACCAATCGATACCGATGTAAGCATGCGAACGGTGCAAAGCAACAATTTTCGAGGCCTTCAAACTCAGAAAAGGGACATAGCGTCAGATAAACAAATACCTAGAAAAATTCAAAGAATTAACCATCTCGAACATGAAGTCCCACAAAATGAATTTTTCGAAGAAGCTTCCAATTATCAAGGAAACCCAGATGTCCAACCTTATCAGGATTTGGCAGAAAATCAGTCACATACTGACCCAGTCTTTGAAGATGAAGTTAATTTTTAAGGGGTGGATCAGTACTCCCCTATATCGGAAGAATGATAGGTGGCAAAAACTGCTAATTGACACTGGCGCTTCGAAAAGCTATATCAAAAACTTACCCGGATTGGATTTAGTTTCATAAAATGTATGAAAGGGGTTATCGGCACTAAAAACGACATTATCCACTTTGACGGTGGTCAAGAAAGGTGAAATTATCTCGCGCTTGATATGGTTAATGCCTTAATAAGTGACGTTGGCATTCCAAAAAGCGTTGAACAGGTCTTTTGCAAAAAAATCAATGAAAACTCGGTCATTTTTGCAAACCCAAATGAAGCTTTACCATACAACACTAAAATTTCAGCTTCAATTAGGACTATAGACCAGGAGCCAATATATTCCAGGTATCAATCCTACCCCATCTCAATGATAGAGTTTGTGGATAAGGAGATGAAAGAACATTTAAAGAACGGCATAATAAGGCCGTCTCACCATACAATAGACCAGTTTGGGTTGTTGATAAAAAAAAGTTTAGACGAACATGGCAAACCCAATAGACGTCTAGTATTTGACTTTAAGAAGCTTAACTCTAAAACTATCCCAGACAAGTACCCGATACCTGACCCGTCTATTATCCTTTCAAATCTCGGAAAGTCTAAGTTTTTCACAACTTTAGATTTAAAAATCGGGTTTCACCAAATTAATTTGGTTGAGCATGATCGCGAAAAAACCGCTTTTAGCGTAAACAATGGGAAATATGAGTTCTGCCGTTTGCCATTCGGGATTAAAAATGCGCCCAGTATTTTCCAGAGAGCTATTGACGATGGTTTGCGTGAAGAAATAGGGAAATCCTTTCACATTTACATTGATGATATCATAATATTTTCTGACTCTGAGCAGAAACATATTGATGATATCGATAGAATACTCAAGAAGTTCTACCACGCTAACATGAGGGTGTCATTAGAAAAGTCAAGGTTTTTCAAACGATCTGTAGAGTACTTAGGGTTCATTGTATCCACCGAAGGAATAAAGACCTGTCCAAAAAAAGTCGAAGCTATCGTAAAGTATGAAGTCCCTAATAAGCTGAGAAGCCTAAGGTCCTTTTTAGGTCGGGGAATTACAGAAGATTTGTCAAGGACTATGCAGCCATCACGAAACCGCTTGCTAAATTTCTACGAGGCGAAAATGGGCATGTTGGTACTAAACATTCAAAGCACATCAAGATAGACTTAGATGAGGAAGCCATAAATTCTTTCGAAAAATTAAAGAAAATCCTATCCTCTGAGGATGTCCTTCTTTTGTATCCAAAATTCGAAAAACCCTTTGACCTCACAGCGGACGCTTCGTCCCATGCTATCGGAGCGATTGTTTCACAGAATGGACGTCCTATCACAATGATATCTCGAACATTGTCCACTACCGAAGAAAACTATGCCACAAATGAGCGTGAACTTCTCGCTATTGTGTGGGCTTTAAAAAGTCTTAGGCATTATCTATATGGGGCCAACAACCTCAACATATTTACCGACCACCAACCCCTCATATTTTCAATCTCTGACAGAAATCCAAACTCAAAATTGAAACGGTGGAGGGCTTTCATCGAGGAGTATTCTCCAACCTTTTTTTTATAAACCTGGCAAGGACAATGTAGTCACCGAATCTCTGTCCAGGCAATTTGTGCATGTTATGGAAGATTCTGCATCTACAACTTCACTCGAAGCATGCGGAAGCGAAATTTCGCTTACTGAAATTATACCCGCGGTTGAAAATCCGATTAACTGCTTCAGAAACCAAATTATTTCAACCGAATGTGCTGAATGTAGAAAAGAAACGAATATTGTTTTCAAAGACCGTGTCGACACCATGTTACATTCAACGAAATTGAAAATCTTTTAGCCACGGTAAAATATTGTGTGAATCCGCTGGTGGGTAACGTGATTCATTGTGACCTGCATACGTTAGCCCAAGTTCAACATCTCCTCATAACAAACTACCCATCTGTGAAATTCCGGTACACGAATAAATTTGTGACCGACATCTTCAATCCCGATGACCAAATCGAAATTTTAACAAACGAGCACAATAGGGCACATCGTTTAGAGTCAGAAAACACAAAGTAAGTCCTTCAAGAGTACTATTTCCCTGATATCGAAAAAAAGCTTAGAGAAATTACGAAAAATTGCAAGATTTGTCATCAAGCAAAATATCAAAAACATCCCCAACACGGTTCGCTTAAAGGTCGAATAGGTTCGCCAAAACCTTCGACCATTTCTGAAAACGAGGATTGGTTGGGAATCATTTATGTCTTTAAACGTCGGAAACGGCAAAATCCTAGTAGATCGGCTTTTCAAGTTACCATCAAAGTAAGCTGCCGTGTTTTGACGATAGCACACATGGCCATTTGAAGCATCCATCACTGTTCGAATGCTCTCCCCCGGGAATGTTTTGATAATAGAGGAGAATACTCATTGGACCAAGTTTTCATACTACTTACTTACTAGAAGTCCGGGAAACGGGTTAAAACTCCGGTGCAAAATTTTATGTTGTATTTTTTTATTGTGCTTCCTTGGAATTGGATTTAGAAATGAAAATTTATTTGTATATTTCAATTACATAATTATATAAATTCATTAGTTTATCACAAAATATAGAAAGGCACATTTGAAAAGAATTATTGAATGTTATTATTTACTATAAATGGGTTGAGAAGAATTAAGCCACCGCTTTTTTCAAATTATTCATTTATGCCTCATTTTCCATGGTGTTTATCTTATACCTATTCCAAAATGAAAGGAACTCACGATGGATCGATTCTCCCGCCGGTCTGACCAATATCCTAAAGCTTCATTATTCTCAAAAAATTTGATACAGTCCTCGAGGCGTTCCAATAGTACATGGATTTTTAGAGTAACTGTTATATTTTGTAATGCTTTGTAGTTTTTTCTAAGCTCTTCTATGTACTGTTGGAGACAAGTGTTTGAGCCATTTTTTCTTGTTCCAAAACAACATTTCACAAGATTATCCATAGCTTTGAATGTATGGACATATGGACTTACGGCAAAAATCCCTACCTTACTATATATTTCCCAATCGAACAATTTATCTGCTTCTTCGAGAAGTTTCCTGCATGCATTGCCCTCAAAAATGTCACCATGGTAAGTCTTTGAAACCAGGTTCAATTTTTTTGGCCAAATGAGTGCAGTTTCACGACCCACCAAAGGAACAAGCCTATCCCAAAACAAATGGTTTACAAATCCCTGCAATATATGCAACTCTGGTATCACGCATTTTTGGAGTACAAATATATTGTCATTTTCGCTGAAAAGTGGAGGGTTTATTGTACTGTTATGGTTTTTGGCATTTTGCTTTTTCCCTCCTCCAATCTGAGCGAAATTCATGTTATCGTTTTCAAATGTCCATAGGTCTTTAAACTTGAAATTAGATTAGAATGATCAGTTTCACTGGTATTATCGGCATTTTTGGCTTTAAATAAATCTTTTCCACTCCTCAATTCTTGGAGAGAAATAAAGCAATAGGGGCAAGGGTAACTTGAGGTGGCTGTTTGTTGGCCGTTAGCGAGGAGAATAATTTTGAAATCGGACACAAATTTGAACGGAATGCTGTTCAACTCAGTTATCTCGAACAATAATTTGATATTCGCATACGTTTCCTTTATTTGAGGTACGATGCATAAAAGTATCACCCTATGCACTGAAGAAAGCTTCGCTGCGCTGAAGTACTACCGCCTTCAGAATAGAGCTGTCGTTTTTTTTACCACCCGTTCCTCTTCGTCCTCTTGGTCGCCTTCACCCATTATGCTCATAAAAATTTAAAAAAAAACCCTGCCCGCCATCAGCCATCACTTTAATGTTAAGATTGCCCACTTGCTGCCTTTTCTCTAAAACTTTTTCTAACAATTGTTCAGCATTTCCACGACGGGCCTTTCAGACTTTTTATCTCCACACTCGCAATCAAAATAAAATTTTTTTGTTTGATATACATCTTCGAAGATTCGTGATTTGTTACCAAGATGTTGAAGATAATTGCGGGGAACGGATTTTCTTCCTACATGTGTTCTCAGGAAATTGGTGAACTTTTTCATCTGATTGATCGATGAGCCCATGTGCAGTTGAAAATTATCTAAAGATTTTTCTGGGAAAATTGTTTCTTCGACAATACGCGGATTGAGCTGAACTCTCGCCTTTGCTCCACGTGTGTTCAAGACCACTTGACTATTTTTACTTTTTGCCGATCCGATGTTTTCAGTGCTTTGGCTATCCAGCTTGCGCTTCAAAAGGGCCGTGATAAGATGGTCTTGCTTTTTTTCTGGTATTTCAGCGACAATGTGTAGAATATTCTCCTCGACTTGGTTGTTGCAATTAATTGGATGTCTTTTTCCCTTACCCACTTCTGGATAACACTTCTTACAAATACTTGCGTTTTCCAATTTCGGGGCTGGGATGCATTCTGTTTTTCGTAAGACGTCTGTATCATTTTGGGGGTACTTCGGAAATGCCCCGCCCTGTTTTATTGTACACATGACCTTTAAAAGCTGCAGTCAAGCAAATGAAACATTGATATTCACCATTATGGGCACGTGTATTCTTCCGTAGTAAAATGTCCTCATAATTTGGCATATCCAAAGGTCTCAACTGAATATTTTTTCTCGCTCCTAAAGAGTAATCCTACAAGTCCCACAAATACTAGTTGGAAATCTCTCATCAGCTAAGTTGAAAGTGGCGGTAAGATGTTGTTTTATTAATTTCTCCACACCGAACACTAATTTCCTGCCACAAGGTGCACAGATTTTGGCTCTATTGCTTTGATGGGTAATTTTTGGTTTCATTATTGTACTATATAGGAAAAAAATTTAGAACTCATTTGGAATATTACCACAAGAATGTTCTTGTTCAAAGTATCACAAAGTTACGCGTCGCACTAAATTACAGCCCGATGTTGATTATATGCTTCATTAACAATGTTCCAAGAAAGACTGTAATTTCCGTTAATTTAGTGAGTGACAAGTAGTCAAACGGTTTGACTATTGTCAAATAAAAATACTGCCAGATCAATAATTTGAAGAAAAAACGCTAAAACCGCAGAAACAATCTTTAAATTCTAAAAAAAAACCCTAATACTTGTAAATTATACAATAAAAACTACAACACGGAAACTCTTCGAATGGAAAGGATACAACATGCTAAATCTAAAAGAAACAACAGAAAATATGTAAACAAAAAAAAAGTAACAAAACAAATGTATTAAAACGAAAAATTTTACATTTGAAAAATTAAAGTGCTTGTATCTTCAAAATCCGATCTGCTAGAATTTTGCGGTTTTCGACGTTTAAATACAAAAATGATTCCCAACCAATCCCCGTTTTCAGAAATGGTCGAAGGTTTTGGCGAACCTATTCGACCTTTAAGCGAACCGTGCCAAAGACATAAACTGGGCGAAACCCCCATACCTTCCCTTCCGGCTGAGATACTTCACATTGACATTTATAACACCGACAAAAAAATTTTCTTGACTTGTTTGGACAAATTTTCACAATATGCCATAGTAAAACCCTTAGCCTCAAGAGCAATAATTGATGTTAAACCAACACTCATAGGTACAAAAATTGATGTTAAACCAGCACTTAAAGGTACAAAAACCATAATTTGTGATAACGAAAAATCCCTGAACTCACAAACCATAAAATCATTAGTCAAAAATAACTTCGATGTTGAAATTTACACAACCCCACCAATGCACAGCTCTTCCAACGGCCAAGTTGAAAGGTTCTACGGAATACTAACTGAAATCGCTAGATGTCTTAAATTAGAATGTGCTTTCGAAGACACGATAGAATTAGTCCTAATGGCCACCACGAAATATAATAGGTCAATTCACTCAACCACCGAGCTTAGACCATTCGATATATTCCAATCCATATCGGATGAGTTAAGAGAAAAAGTTCAACGCAAAATACTGGCAAAGCAAAAGGCTGATCTTAGTTATCACAATAAAAAAACCGTAGTTAAAGCATACAGCCCCGGACAGAAGGTTTAAGTTAAAGTAAATAAACGTCTCGGGAATAAATTTAGTAAAACGTTTGTCGAAAAAATAGTACAGCAGGCTCTAGGGACAACCGTAAAGATTGATAATAAAGTCGTGCTCAAGGATAACATTCGCTTCCTTATTACAGCACCCTAATACCTACAACAATTATATCCACCAGCTATGCTGCCATCCTGGATTATTCTACCTCACACTATATCCCGATAGCATATGGAAATGTAGCAATCTTTGACGCTTATGAAGTTCTGGCCCATGTAACAGACCTATTAAATTTTACAAACATAGAAGATGAGACTAGAAACCTAACAGACTTATTACCAAAGTCACACATGCGGAAACTACTAGAATCAGATGTTGACCAAATGCAAAATGCAATAGAATCCTTGCGCATACACCACAGACATGCACGTAGCATTAATATTATTGGGACTACCCTGAAATACGTAGCTGGCACGCCGGATAACGATGATATCGCTGAGGTGTATGACAAACAAAATGAATTAATTACAGCAAGTAACACACAATTAATTATAAACACTGAAACACAATCTAGAATAAATAATTTAACTAACATTGTCAATACACTTGTAAAAACCGTGAAAACCTCGGAAATAGATTCAGGATACCTCTATAGTCTGCTAAGCGAAAGAAATAGGGAAGTGCTTAGGGAACTAGATAATATAGCTCTGTTCATAACTCTGGGAAAGATGCAAATGATTAATCCCATTTTGCTAGACAGCTCCGAAATAGATTTTATTTTAAAATCCAAAGTAGATTCCAGTACAAGTGTAAGCGAAATAATTGTTAATTCAAAATTAAAAGTCCTACAGAATGAGAACATTATCACATTTTTAATAAAATTTCCTAAAATTGTAAAATTTTGAAATAAAAAACTAATATTTCTTGTTGTTCACCATAACATTACATTATTATTCGAGACAAATGATGTAGCAAAATGTGGCTACAAATACATTGTGTTGAAAAATTGTAAAAAGAGATCTATAACTTCATTTTGTGAAATGTTGGGTCACAAAAACAATTCGTGCCTCAACAATTTATTAAACAATAACACAGCCGCTTGCGGCACAAGTTCCGCGCACAATATGCCACCCTTTATGGAAATTGACGATGGAATCGTCATCATAAACAACCAGCCATCCAAAGTTGTTTCCGAAAATTTAACAAAACATCTTCAAAAAGGTACATATCTTATAACTTTTGACAGTACTTTAACTGTTAATTCAACAGAGTTTAAAAATTTTCGAAAAATCGCTTTTAAAAGCCCTGAAATCCCAATAGCCCATACTGTAAACTTAACTGATCATACCACTATATTATCACTCCAGTACCTTCACGATTTAAATATTAAAAATCAGGACCATATTTCTCACCTTCACTTGAAAGTAAGAGGAACATTGTACGCCTCTGCCTCTCTTTTTCTCCTAATCCTTATAATTTGTATTGCATACATTTTTGTCAAAAGACAACGCAAAGTAAAAATTAACAATATCCTTCAAAATTACGATCAGAAGAGGACGTCCGATGCTTAAAGGGAGGAACAGTTAAGGTACTGAAGTGCAACCATGCCAAATTCCTGGCAAAATTAAAATATTTGCAAAATGAGCGCTACAAGAGCAACAAAAAACATTAAAACTAAAATATTAAATTCATAGCAGACGCTATCTTGCATTTTGTTTAACATTCCTTCCGTTCACATTAGGGCTTGCAATACCGGACCAAATTTTCAAAACCGGTATTTCGGTATTTCATGAATGCTGTTTTCAAAAAATTTTTTTTGCGTCTTAACCACCCAATTATTTTCAACGTCCAATTTTTTTGCACACAAAAATCAAACAAACCAGTTTGTTGTTTGCAAAAAAAATTCACAATAATTCATATGTGTAACCAACAGTCATACATTCATTAAATTCCTATGTAAAAAAATACTACATCTAACGATGAGGGGAACAAGGTAAGCCAATGTTATTGGCTGACAACATGGGTGGGAAAGAGAGCGAGTAAAAGCTTTATACAAGTTAAGGTACGGAAGTGCAATCATGCCAAATTCCTGGCAAAATTAAAATATTTGCAAAATGAGCGCTACACGCGCAACAAAAAACATTAAAACTAAAATATTAAATTCATAGCAGACGCTATCTTGCATTTTGTTTAACATTCCTTCCGTTCACATTAGGGCTTGCAATACCGGACCAAATTTTCAAAACCGGTATTTCGGTATTTCATGATATGAATACCGGCATCCCGGTATTAATACCGGTATTTAAAAAAAACCAAAACTACATTGCAAAAAATAGAAAAAAAATAAAAACATATTAAAATATTTAATTCAGTAGTGTATAATTCAAAACAGTAAACTTCTTTTTAAAGTGCCACAAAATAGGACAAAAATATAAAATAAAAAGAGTAAGAAAATAATTAATAATATATAAGTATAATAAGTCCTATGTCCGATTGTTGAGATTTGCTTTAAAAATATGCCCTCAAAAATTTTAAATTATCAAGAGTTTTGTCGCTTAAGCTGGATCGAATTTTTGTGCACAATAGCCCTGCTGCTGAAAAGGCTCTTTCGGACTCGACGCTAGTTGGTGGTATGGACATAAGGCAATCATATACTAGTTGAATATATTTTCCTCTTATATTTACTTCGAACTGTGCTAATTCCTGTTTTATAATTATATAAAGTACTTCAGAATTCATCGCTTTTTGAAATTCCACTTGCAGTCTTCATTGCATTAACTTTCTTGGAAATTGTCATTTCATTGCCATCGAAATTCGAATTTCTGGTTCAGAATAAGCAGATGACTCAGAAACGTCGATGGAAGAGGCTCCTGTGTTTTCAATGTCGTCATCATTGATATTATATAAGCGTTCCAGTAAATTTATAATTATTTTTATAATTGTTGCTTTGTTAAATCGATTAAAAATTTCATCTTCTTCGTCATCTGATGATTCAATAGGATTCTGCGGGTATTGCAGTAGACTCGATAAATAAGTACGCCTGTGTTTTAAACGAAGAGTAGCATCTTGACGACAACAAGCTGCAACAGTTAATTTGATTGGAAAAACTGAAATAACTGATGATACTAAAGAAAAATCAATTTCCGAAAATGATATTTCGGCATTTAAATTTAAATCAATCAAAGTCTTTTGTATGCAGTTTTTTAACTGGACAAAGCGTTCTAGCATGGCAAGTAAGCTATTCCAACGTGTTCTAGAATCAAGAATTAAATTCAGCTGCCTTCCAAATTGTTCTTTAACATGGTTCTGTAAAGCTTTATCAATTTTCATTGGCGAACATCTGAATAGCTTCACAACTTTTCTTAATTTTTTAATCAATGGACCTATCTGTTCATGAATAACTAAACAGTCAATTTCATTGTTTTCTTGAAGTATTGCTACACAACTATCACCAAGATCACTATCATTTTCATCACTTGTATACTGGTAATCATCTTCGTTAGAATTAGAATGTTCTGCATCAGACTTATCTGTGGTTTTCAGTTCATCTTCATTTTCTAAATTTTGGTGTATCATATTTCTATATAAACCTTAATGACAGCCAATTGAATTCCTTAAGCTAAGCAAAATTGTTGCCTTGCACAAATCAATTTTCGAACTTTGATCATGACAGATGCACCATCGATTTTAAGGCACACAATGTGTGTATTTAAGGAAACTTGGAATAATTTAAGCTTTTGTTCAACGAGGGCAACGCACTTTCCTGCAGGCGATGATTCTTGCCCTATGACTAATCCTAGGTTCTAGAATCTCTTGATGGTATACAAACATGGAAGTGCGAAATATGCTAATTACTTAAAAAAAAAAAAAAAATAGTTAAATAAAAATGATATGAATGTTAACTTACTGCAAAAAAATTTAATACCGGATACCGGTATTAAGTGGTCATTTATACCGGCATTGAACGGTATTAAAAAATGTCGGTAATACCGGGATCACGGTTTCTAGGATCCCGGTATTGCAAGCCCTAGTTCACATGAAATGTGAACCCCAAAATATTTCTCTAAAAATGAGCGCTGCACGCGCAATAAAAAAATATTAAAGTTAAAATATTTAACTTGCCCCAGACGCTACCTTGCATTTTTATACCCTATACCACTATGTGGTTTGGGTATAATGACTTTGTGCTGCTGTTTGTAACAACCAAAAATATTTGACCTAGACCCATCTTTAATTATACCGATCGAATCAGAATCATTTTTTGAGTTGATTTAACAATGTCCGTCCGTCCGTCCGTCCGTCCGTCCGTCTGTGTGTCCATGTAAAGCTTGTAATCAAACTGCAGGTCGCAAATATGAATATATTTTGATGAAATTTGGTATATAAGCTTTTATCGTCCATGGGATGAACGCTATTGAAATTGGTGAGAATCGGTCCATGTTCAGACCTAGCCCCCATACAAATTACCCCTATGAAATCGACATAAATTGCCATAAGATCCAAATTGTCATATAGATCTTACTCAAATTGGGTTTATATGCGTTCATTACATCCATTAATGAGTAGTCCAAAAATGATCCCTTTGGCCCCATATAGGCCTGCTTCCCGATCTTCACTTAAATCTATTAAAAAACAAAAATATTGCACTGATTCTTCTCAGATTTGGTTTGTATATATTTTTGCAAAATACAAGAGACTTTTCCAAACATGATCAGGATCGGTCCATTTTTGGACCTAGTCCCCATATAGATATAGCATCCGATATGAACTTTTTCATATCTGCAGCCAAAAAAATTAATAAAAATCCCACTCAAATTTGGTTTTTGCTTATTTTCTATGTCCAGTTAGTTGGGCCTAAGAGATAGGGTTTCTAAACGCATGGTATAGGGTATCGTATAGTCGGTCTAGACCGACTATAATTTTCTTACTTGTTGTTTTTACCTTTCCGTTCACATGAAATTTGAATCCATTTTGCTGATAAGCAAAATTGTCTTTGCTAAAACTTTTCATGAAGTTGTAGACCACTTTATTTGGATAACAATAGTCAGTTCAATTTCGGCATTCAACTCAGCTCGCATAGCGAGATAAATATTTTGTAAAACATTTAAATAAATATGAGTAATTTGTAAAATAATAAACTTTATGAATAGTAAAACTAAATAAGTTTAAATAATTAAATATTAAAATAAATTCAGTACCAGCATTAAATCTTTGTTTCAATAATTTGTCGGAATTGGGCAGGAAATTAATTTACATGAATGAAATTATGCTGACAGAGAAATATTAAAACCAACTCAAGTGTTTAAAAATAGAATTTTTTGCAACAAAAAAAATTGGCAAACGGTATTACCATATAAGGAGTTGTTTACGTTTCATAGTTTTATCTTTTGTGTGATGTACACTAAATAGCAAAATTTTTCATACGGCCGTCACAAAACAGATGATTTGGATTTCTTTGAAAATGAAAAATCAATTGAAACGGTTAGGTATGGTATTTACGTATTGGCTTTTTGCAAGTCTTTCGCGTGATACACGCCGAGGTTTTTTCCAGTTAAATCCACTAATTTGTAATTGTAATATCCGATTTTCTTGTCAATTTTGGCTTTTAAAAATTTAGGGGCAAGTTTTGAATTATATGCAGAAGCTTTATTGCTCTGCGAAAAATTACGCCGGTAAACCAGTTCGCCTTCAGAAAAATTAATCGACCTGGTCCTCAAGTCATAACTTCTTTTGTTTCATACGCTTTTTCTAAATTTTAGTGAACTTTCTGCCTAATGAAATGCAATTTATCCGAATTATCTAAGACATCCACGCCTTCTTCTAACAAATCTAAATTTTTGCAATCTCATAGGATTGTCCGTGAGTCATCATTTGTTGTCCGAACAGAACATAATACGGCGAAAAGCCTAATGAACTGTGATATGAGCTTCTCAACGCGACCCCTATTTGGCTCAAATTCGTATCCCACATACGCTGGTCTTTTCCCAAATACGAACGTATTCCAGCAATGAAGGATCTATTTACTCTTTCCGAATTGTTAGATTGGGGTGAATAAACGGCAGTGAAGATATGTTGCACTCCATATTTTGTTAGAAAACTTTCAAAAAGAGACGATCTGAATTGCGAACCGTTGTCAGTAATGACGACTTCGGGAACGCCGAATAAATGGAAAATATTTTTCTCTAAAAAATCAATGACAGATGTGGTTGACATTTTCCGTAACGCTTAAAATAAAGGATATTTGGTGAAGTGGACTAACACCAAAAAAATAGCTACCGTAGATAAGGTCCAATAAAATCTAAATATAACCTTTGGAAAGGTGTAGCCGATTTGGCTTGAACACACATAGGTGGTTTTAAAATAAAATTTGGCGCTTTGCTTTGTTTACAAATGTCGCAACTTAATACAAAAATTTCGCCTCAATCGTTCGAGTGTTTTTCCCACACCTTCATGTGCAAACATGGGTGGATTATGAGCGCGTTCGATCACACAAGAGGTAAGTTCCTGTGGAAGCCACAACTTCCATGATCGAGCCTCTGAAAAATCATCGCGCGAAAATTCTACGCGTTTGTAGATGAAACCATCTACGACCTTCAAATCGGGCAAACGATTTTTATTGTTTTCGATATCAATGATTAATTTAGAATATTGTTCTGAAGAAAAATAGGGAAAAGATAAATCTATCTCTGGTTCTAACGAATCTAAGCTGTCAATGTTGCTAAAAGTTAGGGGGTTTTCATTTTCAGTTGGTAGCCTCGATAGAGCATCGGGTAAAACGTGTTCACTTCCCTTTCAGTGAAAAATTTAAAAGTTGAAGCCTTGAAGCTTTATGGACCATCGAGCTAGCCGGCCATTTAGGTCTGGATGGCGCATTAACCATTTTAAAGAAGCGTGATCCGATCCGTTATTACGCTAAATTCGTGACCTTCGATATATTCTCTAAATTTATCTATGCTCAAAACTGCAGTGAGGCATTCTAGTTCAGTTATCGAGTAATTTTGTGAAAAATTGAAAAGTTGAAGCCTTGAAGCTTTATGGACCATCGAGCTAGCCGGCCATTTAGGTCTGGATGGCGCATTAACCATTTTAAAGAAGCGTGATCCGTTATTACGCTAAATTCGTGACCTTCGATATATTCTCTAAATTTATCTATGCTCAAAACTGCAGTGAGGCATTCTAGTTCAGTTATCGAGTAATTTTGTTGGGCTCTATTTAATTTGTGCGAAAAAAATTCAATGGGCCTTTCGACACCATTGTCATCTTCTTGAGCCAGAACTCCACCAACTACAGTTTTGCATGCATCGCAAGAAATTATGAACGGTCGTTCGAAATTTGGTGTTACTTATAACGGAGCAGATGTTAACTTTTCTTTGATTAGAACAAAGGACTTTTGAGCTTCAGGGTTCCAAACAAAAGGTTTACATTTTTTCGTGAGATCGGTTAGCGGACTGGTTAACGAAGCAAAATTTTCTAAAAATCGTCGGTACCAACCTACGAGACCCAAAAATTGACGAACCTCTTTATCGGTTTTTGGTTCGGAAACTTTACTGGGGTCAGGTTTTATACACCCAGAACCAATTATATAACATAAGTATCGGACTTCCTTCATGCACCATTTGCATTTTGCAATATTTAACGTCAGACCGGCTTTGTGAATTAATTGTGCTACTTCGAGCAATAAAGAAATATGTTCTTCGAAATCATCGCTTACTAAGAGCAAATCGGCAAAGGGTTTGGGGTGCATTTGTTAAACCGAAAGGCATAACTTTGAATCGATATAATGGCCTATTAGGAACAGTAAAAGCTGTCTTATCGCGCGAATTTTCTTCTAAACTAACTTGCCAAAACGCATGTTTTAAATCTAAAGATGAAATTAATTCAGCTTTAGGTAATCTTGATAAAATTCCATTAATTTTGGGTTGAGGGTAGGCGTCGCGAATAGTTACGCTATTCAACTTCCGAGAATCAAGACAAAGTCTAAATTTTCCATCTCTCTGGACGCAGCCTACAGGGCTACTCCAAGAAAAAGTAGGAGGGGCCTTTTCTATGACTCCGAGCTCTAACATGCGATCAACTTCGTCATGTTTTTTCTTTTCTACGGCTGGAAAAACAGAAAAATACCTCTGCTTGATAGGTTTAACTCCTGGCTCTATTTCTATCGAATGTTCTATAATAGAGGTTTTACCTAAACCCTCTTAATCAAAATCTGGAAAAATCTTTAGGATTTGATCTAATCTTTATCTTTGCTCGTTAGTTGGAATATTCTCCTCACAAACTTGATTTAGCTCTTCAATTTTTAACGGGTTGTTCCCAAAAATCATAGACATAAGTCCGAAGGCGTGCCAAAAATCTATACCTAAGTATACATCATGGGTTAAATCTGGTATTATATACAAACGAACTAATTTTGTAGTATTTCGATAGGTGATATTTGTTGCTACGAAACCTAAAATTTTATATTGCTGACCGCTACCTGCTTCTACGAAATTAGAAAATTTTTTAAACGATAAATTTTTACCAAGAAAAGTTTTTGCAGCGGAACCACAACCACAAGATAATGAGGCACCAGAATCTTAAAGGCCTAATAATTTCATTCCAAAAAATATCAATTTGAATATAGGGTCTCATGTCAGATTTGGACTTCTCAATAGATTCTATGTAACTTTTAACTTGTTTAAATTTAACATTTTATAAAAAGTTCTAATTCGTAGAGTATTTCTTTTTACTTTATGAATTGGGGTGTTAAATTTCGCTGGGGTGCTGATAGCTTCGCAAAAAATTCGCATTCATATAATCTAACTCTTTCATGATAGGGCTTGATGGGAAATAAAATTGGTTTAGACTTTTCCTTGTCATTTTTCAAAATTTGTAAAAGGTATAAAATTGGTGAAATCGGCTTGAGCTGGTCTTTAAAATTTCACTCTCGAGCGGAAGCTGGTGTTGTTGCTGACGCTCGCTTTGAAGTTTCCCTGACACGTTTCGCATTGTGGTCTATAAGTACCCACGGAACCACATCGATAACAAAAGATGGTTCTGTCCTCTAGACAATCCATATATCTGTGGCCTTCTTTTCTACAATTCCAGCAGATATTAATTTTGCATTTAGCAGGGTCTTCTTTTGGTTTTCGAACCTCGCAAACTTCTTCAGTGGGTCTTCATCGAAAAGTTCATCCTCCACGTCAATTTCATTAACTTGTCGTCGAAAGTTTTTCGGTGTTCTGTCCAGTTCGAAACTTAGTGCCTCTCTTCTCAGAACTAAATGGCGCAGATGTGAAACGTTGTCAATTTGTAGATAGAACAATTCCCTTCTTAAATGAGGTCTTAAATTTCTACGCAAAATTTCTGTCAATTCGGATTCGCTCAGGGGATATCGTAGACGATCGCATAGCTGTAGAATAGAATGGTGGAAATCGTCGAAGCTCTCATTAGCGTTTTGTTTCCTATCCCTGATCATTTCTCGGATATCTAAATCAGATAAATTATCGCTAAAATGATTTTTCAACGCTCGGCACAAATCTTCCCATTCTACTCTATTTACGGTGCTGCGATATCACCAATACCATTCTTTGGCTTTCGACGTAAACAAAATGTGGCAATGGTCGCCTAATAATCTAAAATCTCCCGCTAAACTGTCTTTTGTCAATGAGTTTACCATATAAATAAATTTGTCAACTGGTAACCCTGAGGAATTTCCATTAAACGTTAGGTTCCAACTATTGATCAGACTTGCAATTTTTCCGCTATTATTAAGAGCAACAGACGACAAAGAAGCTCTCTCATGACTTGCTGGTACAGACGGGTGAGTTAAATTGGGTCTAATATTACGCAGAGGGACAAAATTCGGATCATGAGTAGCATTATGAAATGAAGGAGCTGTAGAATTTCGAGGGACCGTCGCGGTTGGAAAGATCTATCTGGGCCATTCAGGTTCTCTGTTTGCGCTAATGTTTACGCTAGTAAATTGTTGAGATAACCTTTCGACTACGGCGTGAAGCTTATTTATTTCGCCTTGGAAGCTATTTTCTATTTTGGATCTAATTCAATCTTCCAAGCTATCTCTTTGCTATACACTAGCTTGACCTGGTGAAATATTTCGGTTTGCATTGAACTCTTCGTTTCTTTGCTTTCTGCCGGATAAAATTCTTTCCGCGGATTTCGGAATCGTTCCAGTATTAACTGGTAAACTTTCATTATTAGCTCAGACGGAATATTTTAATAAACTGTTTTTAGTGACAGCTTTATTACACTGCGGACAACAAGTCGAAACGTTGAGCAAATTAAAAAGGCACTCGTGGTGAAAAACGTGTCTACACCTGGTAGAAACTAAGTTACTGGTATGATCGTAACTTTCTTGGCATATCAAACAAGCGTTTTCGGCTAAAGCCGAAGCTAAACTTCCTGGACTATGCTGTACCGCCATGATTTCGGACTAATTCTAAAAAAATTTTAACAAAGATATATTCGGACGATATGAATGAATGAATAAGTGTTGGTATAACGACAGTGATTGCAAATGTAAAGAGATGTGACACAATTTAAATAATATCAATCAGCTTTAATTTAGGTTCAATAGAACAAATGTGATGCAGTTAAGGCAAAGTTTTATTGATTAAAATTTTGGTTTTTCTGAAAAATGTAAGGCAGTGAAATGAAAAGTGACGTACCGTTGAACAATTATTTGAGTTTCAATCGAACCAACGCAAAAGTTAAAAAATTCAAAATTAAAAATTTGTTAATCAATGAAAATTCAGAACCCGCATTAAATTTCCAGTAATTCAATAATTCAAATATAAAGATTTATAAATTTCAAAGAAAAATTTCAATAAATTTAAAAATTTCGATAAAAAGTAAAAAGAGTAAATTTGTAGTTTCCAAAAAGATTTGAATTAAAAAAATTCAAAATTAACTTTTCAATAGGTTTCAAAAATTTAAATTTTAACAAAATTTCAACAAAGTTTCAAATTTTATATATAATTTTCAATATAATATGCAATATAGTATTTCAATATTTTTTTTTTCATATATGTTAATATAAATTTTCAATAAAATGTTTATATAGAATTTGATAATATTTTCACAAAAATTTTCCACATAAGAATTTCTGAAATAATTTCCAAAATAACTTCAGTATAATTTAATAGAATTTCAAAATTTCAGTAAAGGTTTCGATATACTTTTCAATATCTTTTTTTTTCAATTATTAACCCACAAAAACCAAACCAATCATTCATAAAAATCCGTAAGTAAGTATGACCATCCATCACAATAAAAATTGTAAACTTGTGATTCTAACATTTTTTTTTCCGATTGTTTCGGTACCATAAAATTTGTTCCGGACAGGGGACCGGTTCACTTAGAACGAAGTTCCTGTATTCCGGGAACAACTTTATTGACCAAAGCAAATTAGAAAATCACAAAATAATATTAAAGTTTGAAGGGTGAACTAAAATTTAAAACCCATCCCAATTTCGGTTAATATAAACAGCGATTTACGCATATTTAATAAAAATTCCAGAAATTGAAAGGAGGCATGAATTTCAGAACACATATAAAAAAAATTAGGAATTAGGAACATTTGGTAATTTCCCGGTGCAAAGATGTTAAATTTAAAAAAAATTGAAGTTCCTACTTAGGAAAAATTATAAATTTAAAAAAATCCGGTCTATTGTTTCGGGCCCCGCGTTGGGCGCCATTTCTGTAATGGTGCGGTGCTGGTGGAACTTCCGCTTCCGTTTCCCTGAGCCTTAACGGGTCGCACATGTTGGCAAGGGGCCTAGCTCGCCGGATGGGTGGGGTCTTGCTCAGGCGCAGGGAAACCGCACTACAGATATTCACGTGCGATTTAAAAAAAACTGAAATAAAAACCGTCGCGATAGGAGGAATGGCCATACTTACTCGGGGATTGTGGACGAGGTGTTATGCCCCTTTTGCCCTCCCTACCATGTTACCTCTACTCCATCTAAATTGGAGGTAACCCACTTTAAATAAAAAGTTTGGTTTGGTTTTCTACATCGGGTTATATAAAAGTTTTTATTTACCCTCCATTTAAGGGTTTTTTTTTATTATAATAAATTTTTAGTTTTTGCTATATTTAAGTTTTAGAAAAGTTTTAAATTTTAGAAAAAAAATTTTTTTTTTTAATTAAAAAAAAATTTTAATTTTAAAGGAAAATTTTAATTTTTAAGAAAATTATAATTTTTAGAAAATTTTAAGTCTAGAAAAATTTTATTCTAGAAAATTTTATTTCTAGAAAATTTTTAATTCTATACAATTTTATTTAATAAGGTTTTAAGTTTTTATGTATATATATATATATATATAACGGGTGATTTTTTAAGAGCTTGATAAATTTTTTTAAAAAAAAACGCATAAAATTTGCAAAATCTCATCGGTTCTTTATTTGAAACGTTAGATTGGTCCATGACATTTACTTTTTGAAGATAATTTCATTTAAATGTTGACCGCGGCTGCGTCTTAGGTGGTCCATTCGGAAAGTCCAATTTTGGGCAACTTACCCGTTCTCCGAAGTTTTCCCTCAAAATGGCCATAGAATCGCGAGCTGTGTGGCATGTAGCGCCATCTTGTTGAAACCACATGTCAACCAAGTTCAGTTCTTGCATTTTTGGCAACAAAAAGTTTGTTAGCATCGAACGATAGCGATCGCCATTCACCGTAACGTTGCGTCCAACAGCATCTTTGAAAAAATACGGTCCAATGATTCCACCAGCGTACAAACCAAACCAAACAGTGCATTTTTCGGGATGCATGGGCAGTTCTTGAACGGCTTCTGGTTGCTCTTCACTCCAAATACGGCAATTTTGCTTATTTACGAAGCCATTCAACCAGAAATGAGCCTCATCGCTGAACAAAATTTGTCGATAAAAAAGCGGATTTTCTGCCAACTTTTCTAGGGCCCATTCACTGAAAATTAGACGTTGTGGCAGATCGTTCGGCTTCAGTTCTTGCACGAGCTGTATTTTATACGGTTTTACACCAAGATCTTTGCGTAAAATCTTCCATGTGGTCGAATAACACAAACCCAATTGCTGCGAACGGCGACGAATCGACATTTCACGGTCTTCAGTAACACTCTCAGAAACAGACGCAATATTCTCTTCTGTACGCACTGTACGCATTCGTGTGGTTGGTTTAATGTCCAATAAAGTAAACTGAGTGCGAAACTTGGTCACAATCGCATTAATTGTTTGCTCACTTGGTCGATTATGTAGACCATAAATCGGACGTAAAGCGCGAAACACATTTCGAACCGAACACTGATTTTGGTAATAAAATTCAATGATTTGCAAGCGTTGCTCGTTAGTAAGTCTATTCATGATGAAATGTCAAAGCATACTGAGCATCTTTCTCTTTGACACCATGTCTGAAATCCCACGTGATCTGTCAAATACTAATGCGTGAAAATCCTAACCTCAAAAAAATCACCCGTTATAAGTAAACGATCTTCTTGTGGGTAGAAACAGAACTAAAGTTTTATTGAAAATTTCTTTCTTTTATACAAAGTTTTAATACAATTTTTGCTTATTTTATTATATTGATTAGTTACAATTCTAGGTTTTGCTTACTAACTAAAATAATCAGTTATATTATTTTTGTGTATATTCTGCTTACTTGCCGAATGTTATGTTATGTTGTTGTTGTGTATTTGTGTCAATTCTAGGTTTTCCTTATCAGCTAAAATGATCAGTTATATTATTGTTGTGTTTGTTCTGCTTACTTAATGAATGTTGTGTTATGTTGTTGTTGCGTGTTTGTGTCGATATTTAGGTTTGCTTATTTTGCTAGATGGTTTTGTTGTACATTTTATGTCAACTATTACTTTTATGAACTTAATTTGTGCCGGTTATTGAACTCTGTTACCAAGTGTACTTAGTACACTTGCAATTTGTTTAGCGTATTCGCTGAATGTGTTAACCCCCCCTTTTTAAGTGTCAGCGTCTCGCTGGTTAAAAAATTTATTCTATGGGTAGTTTATTTTGATTTCAGGGAATTCAATTGGAGATGGAATTATCAATGTCCCCTGACAATTCTTACATTTAGAGTACATCTTGACTGTAAATATAATTGAAAGTCCTACAAGGAGTATTAAGAAATAGGAACTGATGGAAACAAGGGCTTTATAAGAAAGGTCTCTAATTTGTTTAATATTTCCAAGATGAAGGCGATGGAGGTATTGCAAGTCGAGCTTAATCTCTTTTTCTGTTATATTGTGTTTTAATAATGGCGGAAGTATATGAAAAGATGTTGTTTGCCAGTTTGAATACCTAGTCTTGTTCAGACTTATAGTTTCGTTAAGAAAATTTACAATAATTGTGGCATTCAGCAGTTGTGAGTTGTTCCCAAAAGTTAGGTTTCCTAAGTAATTTGATAAAAGGATTGTTCCTTCTGATATAAGCTCGATAATTTGTTGTAATTTCGTTAATTTCCAAGCATTTATTTTTGATCACATATTTCTCAGTTTTGGATATTAGTATATTAGAAAATTCAAGGTGAATTTTTTTCCGTATGTTAACGTTGAACGTAAGAGTGCGTCGTTAAGGGATGCCTCTTCTGTTTGGGGAAGAGAAATAATGTACAAAAGGAGTGAATCTTTTACAACCATTGAGGGTTCCGCAAATTGGAGTGCCTGCATTTCATTTTTATATGGGAGTGTTTCCGTTTGAGAAAGTATGTTCTGAACATCTCCCTTATTCAAAATTTCTGAATACACAATCCCAGTTTTTGCTAATTGACTTGCCATAACGAGTTGGGCTATTTCATCTTTAATTAAACCAAGTTTGTTAAAAAGTATTTGAGCATACCTGTGGTCGTCGTCAGCATTCCTTTCTTTAACTATCGTATTGTAATTATCTGACAAGTTATTAGTTGTTCTTATCAAATACTGGTTTATGGTGAATTGTTTATTATTGTTTTCGATTACATCTTTTGTTGTACTCAGAATTTTATCCCAATCCGTAGCGTCTGGATTTCCCGCGATCCACTTCCAGGCAGATCCAATCCAATTTATGGATCTCTTACCTCGTGTAGGGTTTCTTGGACGGAGTTGATCCTATAGATTCTATATTTTGTGAAGTTCTTTTTGGATTGAAGTGGATTACCGATTTTACGTTCAAAACTGCTTGTTCATATTCTTTTAAGTTTATTGTGTGGATTATTCTATAGTTTCCATTAGAGATTTTCCCAATACCTTGCTTGATTGTTATCAGTGGACTGCTGTACTCGTAAATGTCAACAGTGGCATTTGCCCAGTGAGCCAACAACCTGAAAAAGGATAATTAATTTTTTAGGTGAGATTTATGAATTTTTTTATTATCTGATGTAGTTATTGTTACTTCATTGTCTTTTCCGACGGTTTGTTTAGTGAATAAGGGTTTATCCTTACCCTTGATTTGTTTATTCTTTTTAAATACCACTTCTCCTGCATTATATTTTCTTGGTTTCTGTTTCTTCAAATTCTGCCGATAAAGCTGTATTTTTTGGTTTCAAGTGATCTCGTTCCTTAAATCGCTGTTAACAATTTCTCTGAAATTAGTCAAGTTCTGATAATTTATTCTTTCAGTCCTACCAAAGAATATGTCAGCCGGTTTTCTTTTGGTTACGGAGTGTACTGTGTTGTTGTACCTGTCTACTGTGATATTGATTAATTCCTTCATTGATAAGATTGGATGTTCTTCACGGAGACGTCTAAGCATTTCTATAATAGTAGAGTGAACCCTTTCTATAGTTCCATTTACCTCACTTTTTTGGGGAGGCGCAAAATATGTTTTGATACCTAAACCCTCTATGTAATTTAGGCCGATGGGACTGATGAAGCTGCCCTCGTTATCCATTACAATCATTTTTGGAGCGGAAAAAAATGAACAACTTTTATTATTTTTTCCCTAATGTAGAGGACCGATTTGTTCAGAAGAAGAATTTTGCGTATTTGGAATAAATTTCTCCCACTTTACCTCCATTATGTCAATATGCAGAATTTCAGTGGGATAAGATGGGATTGGAGTAGGTTGTAGTTCGGATTTTTGAGGATGTCTATCATATTTATTTCTACCACATACTTCACATGTTTTTGTAAAATCTTAAATAAGTTTCGTCATTTTTGGGAAGTAATAATTCTCCAACATTTGTTCCTTGTTTTCTTTAGGGTTCTTATGTGCGCTTTTATGCTCATTTTGTATAATTATGAATTGTTTCTCCTCATCTGTTACATCTTCTACTATTCTTTGTGTGATTCTTATCTTAAATTTGGAAAAATGCTCTTTGAAAATTTTTTGCAATATCATGATTTTTTTCTTTGGTATTTTTATTCCATTAATAATGTTGGGGTTAAGTTTTTCTTTTAAAACTTTGATAAGTGTACGTTCATCCAGGTTTTTGATTTTAACATAGTGCCTCTGGAAATTTGCATGTGAACTCTCAGAATGGCTAGATTTCAAGTCGCTCGATATTATTATCTGATTCCGAAAAACATTAATTGGGGCTTCACAATAGTGTACTAAGTCTGTGTCATCCTCCTCACCACTATGCTGAGAACAATCCGATGATGTGAGCACATTTACCTGTGGCGATATTCGGGAAAGAGCATCCGCCACGATGTTTGTCTTGCCGGGTTTATATATTAACTTATAATTGTACTCTTCTATCCTAGCTTTCCATCGTTTAAGTTTTGCATTATTGTTTGCGTTGCTTAGCGCAAAAGTCAATGGTTGATGGTCTGTTAAAATTTTTATTTCCCTGGCACCATATAAAAACTGCGAAGTTTATCAAGGGACCATATTATGGCTAACATTTCCTTTTCTATGGTTGAATAATTTTCTTCGGTTTTATTTAAGGGTCTGGACAAGTATGTAATTGGACGGTCCTTTCCAATCTCCCCTTGAGAAAGAACAGCCCCAAGCGCAAAAATAGAGGCGTCGGTTGTTAAAATAAATGGCCTTTCAAAATCTGGAAAAGCCAAGATCTCAGACGACATTAACAGTTCTTTCAAGTTTCTAAAGGATTCATTGGCGTTAGCATCTAAACTAATGGCAACGCGTTTCGACTGGTTTGCCTTGATTTGTGCATTTAGTCCTCTAGTGAGAGTCGTAAGAGGTTTTGCCACAGCTGCAAAATCCTTAATGAATCTTCGATAGTAAGAAACCAGTCCAAGGAAACTTTTTAGGTCTTTTAGAATTTTAAGAACAGGAATTCTCTGTATTGCAGAGATTTTACCTGGGTCTAGTTTTATGCCTTGTTGAGATACTGTATGTCCGAGAAATAGATTTCTCAAAATTTAGTTTCAGATTGGCCTTTTTTAGAAGAGAAAAGACTTTCTTGAGGTTTTCAATATGTTCCCTTTTGTCTTTGCCAAACACTGTGATGTCGTCGATATATACATAACATGCTTTTCCAAGTAATGGTAAGAGCACATCATTCATCATACGTTGAAATATCGAAGGGGCATTTTTAAGCCCAAAGGTAGTCGTAGAAACTCAAATTTCCCATTGTTTGTGGCAAATGCAGTTTTTTCAATATCGCTCTCCTTCATCCTAATTTGATGGAATCCAGAGGTTAGATCCAACGTAGTGAAGTAACTGCTATCCCCTAAATTGGAAAGTGTAGTGTGAATGTCCGGTATCGGGTACGTGTCCGGTATAGTGACAGCGTTGAGACGTTTGAAATCTATAACAACTCTGTACTGTTTTTCTCCATTTGCCTTTGGTTTTTTCGCAACTTCCCATAAGGGTGAGTTGTAAGGACTTTGTGATGGACTCAGTATACCGTCTTTGAACATTTGGGCTATCTGGTTTTCTACTTCGTTTCTGAGATGACTAGGATAAGGATACGATTTTGTGTAAATTGGTTCATCTGTCGATGTCCTGATTTCCGCACGAACATTCGTTTCGATGATACCACTATTTAAGACTGGTCAGAATAGCTCCCTGTATTCATTTATTAGTTTTTCTACATATCTGCCGTCATGGTGTATTGCCTCAATGCAATTAACTTGTTTCGATAACCTGGATTTAAGTTGAATTGTTGCGCCATTACCCAATTTGAGTATATTATTTTTCCTGTCAATTATTACCTCTAGTTGCTTAAGAGTATCGTCACCTATGATTCCGTCAAATGATTGCAAACCGGGAAGAACAAAAAAGGTAAGATCTCCCTCTATCCCAAGGCTCTTAAAAAATTTCCCCACGACTTTTCGAGTAATTTAGGCTTTACCTGTTGCTGATCGTATTCTAAATATGGAATCTACAGGTTTAGAATTATATGCGATGGTCTCAGAAACAGAATTTTTATTGGCCCCTGTGTCCACTAAAAATTCTAAGATTTGACCATCCTTGGTAGTAAGTTCTAGGTATGGAAGGCTAGAGAGGCTTCCGTCATAAAATTTAACTCGTTTTCCTCGTGTTCCGAGAATTCTTCATCTTCGGTATTTCCTTCATATTGTTCGTCCTGGACTTCATTTCAAATTGGGAATTGTTCTGTATCTTCCGTAGTATCCATATAAAACAACCGCTGTTGTTTTCGAGGGATGTTAGAGCTATAAGCGGAATCGGGAAGAGGTGATTTTTCTGGTCTATTCATATAATTAACTCTATGAGATTTTATAGAGGAATCAATTTCCATTGGTATAGGCGGTTTAGGCTGAGTGGGCCTAGGTGGTGGAATATGTTGTGTGTGTGTTTGAAATGGCGTATTATAAATTCGAATTCTCTCATTTGGATTAAGTTTTTTTAGGGGTATTGTTGGTCTATTTAAGTTCCCGTTTCTAAACATTTGGTTTATCGGTGAAGTTATATTATTTGGGTAACGTGGGTGAATAGAGGTGTTTCTAAAGTTCAAATTTTGAAATTCGAGGCATGACGTGTATGCTTCAGGTAACGTTTTCTGTTTTTGGATCGCAAGCATCCTCGAAATGTCTCCATTAATTCCTCGAATAAAAATATCTAAGGCTCTGTTCCTATAGCTCGATATTAAAGCTATAGCTGAATAGCTATCTGTTTTTATTTTGTTTATAATAAGTGAGAATTGGTGATTTACTCTTGCATAAAATTCGTCGATTGTATTGTTTCTTTGGCGCATGCTGCTAAGCTCATATTCTAGAGTCTGAATATCTCTTTTATCGGCA
The DNA here is from genome assembly GCA_963682025.1 of Cordilura impudica. Taxonomy (NCBI): domain Eukaryota; kingdom Metazoa; phylum Arthropoda; class Insecta; order Diptera; family Scathophagidae; genus Cordilura; species Cordilura impudica. The sequence goes on from OY821521.1 coordinate 128,183,638, forward strand.
TAGTGCAGAGACAGACAGTTTTTTATCTTTTCCCAACTTTCGTCAAATATGTTGTATGAGATTAATGCTGTGTCTGCAGGGCCCCTAACCTTTTGTCTAATGTGTTGTAGAATTGCCCTGTAGATTGGTTTTTGTCTAACGATTTCATAAACTCTCAAAATGGACTCCACATTGTGGATCCATGTAATGTTTTGGACGGGATTGCCATCGAAAATCTGTAAGCCCCTAACGCAATCTGGGAGTTTCCTAATGTCTTGAAGATCTGTCTCTGTTCGTGGAAGTGACATTTCTTCCGGGCGGCTAATAGCATTCTCTACGTTGCCTAGTCTAATATTCAACATCTTAACTTGTTCAATCTGGGCATTTAGAGCTCCAGTAAGCTGAGTAATGGCCTCTTTTGTCTGGTCCATTTCTAAAAAAGCTATATTTTAAATGTGTATTCTCTGTGTATACAATTTTAAATATTCCTTAGCTTTAATAATTTTCTAAATAATTTTGTAAATAATTTTCTAAATAATTTTGTAAATAATTTTCTAAATAATTTTTATAATTTGTTTTGTGTTTAAAAATTATTTATATAAGATGAATTTTTTAGTTTTGGACATATACGTTTCATAAAAGTTTGGTTTTTTAACTCTTTTTTTTTATAATTTGTGTCCCTTTTTTTGACAGTTATTTGGCTATTTTCAAAATAAAATTATGTAAGTTGTTTTTACAATTGTGTTTCTATTATAAGTTGTATTTTTTATATTTAATAATTTTTTGTTTACATTGATTTTAACTTACAATAATATGATCAGCATTCCACTCGGGATAGGTGTAATCTCCTTTTCGCTTCCTACTAAGGTACCCCTTCTCCACTGGTAACTGATGTGAGTTCCTTTGTCCTTCCACAGATGTTTTTCTTTTGGTGAACACGATTTATTTAGCGTGTTTTTTTTATTTTTGGGATTCCTTTTTGACACGCCTTTAGGTCACTGTTATTAATGTTAGCATTTAGGTACAACTTGTAAAAATTTTTTAAAGCTTTTTTTTTTTAATTTATTAGTCACTGTTCAGCACGTCTTTTTATTTTTAATATTATTTTGGAACGCGTGTTTGTATTATTTGTTGACCACTGTTTTTAACGTTGCATTTAGTGTTGTTTGATTGAACACTTTTTTAAAAGTTTTGGTTACGTGCAAATTTTCTTTGAACACTGTTAATCAATTTTTAAACCACTCTCTAACGCGTTTTCATTATTTTTAAATGTTATTTGTCAACGCGTATTTACGTTATTTTAGAATTGCTTTTAATTTAAACTTAAAGATTTTATTTTAATTTTTAATTTCGGGATTTTAAGACTTTTATTAAAATTTTAAGCTCGGGCGCCAGTAAACGATCTTCTTGTGGGTAGAAAGAGAACTAAAGTTTTATTGAAAATTTCTTTCTTTTATACAAAGTTTTAATACAATTTTTGCTTATTTTATTATATTGATTAAGTGTAACTTTGTTTCAATTCTAGGTTTTGCTTACTAACTAAAATAATCAGTTATATTATTTTTGTGTATATTCTGCTTACTTGCCGAATGTTATGTTATGTTGTTGTTGTGTATTTGTGTCAATTCTAGGTTTTGCTTATTAGCTAAAATGATCAGTTATATTATTGTTGTGTATGTTCTGCTTACTTACTGAATGTTGTGTTATGTTGTTGTTGCGTGTTTGTGTCGATATTTAGGTTTGCTTATTTTGTAGATGGTTTTTTTGTATATTTTATGTCAACTATTATTTTTATGAACTTAATTTGTGCCGGTGATTGAACTCTGTTACCAAGTGTACTTAGTACACTTGCAATTTATTTAGCGTATTCGCTGGATGTGTTAACTTATAGGGCAATTCCATATGTGACAGAATGTCATTTTGAGTTGAAAAATTGAAGTTAAGGCTATTTCACAAAGCTATTTTCAATTGAAAATTCATTCTTCAGTTTGAAAATGATTGTTAATGAGTAAGAGATTTAAAAAAAACTCTGAAACAATTTTTTAACTATTTTATTCTTTTATTTTTGAGTAATTTCTTATTGTGTGACGGTATTAAAACCTAGGAACTTTTGTCAATTAAGAAGCTAGTCAGTTTTTAAACTAATGAATATTTTGCATATGATATATAAGCAATATAAAATTATAATTCAGAGCTACTTAGCTATGATAGTGTTGAAGTTATTAACTGTCATTTGACGTGAAGGAATGACTGTGACGGAATGACTAAAGCTTCTTAAACATGTATTAAAAGAAAATTTAGTAAACAAATAAATTTTATAATTATTTTATAATCTAGAATACTTGTAAGAAATTACATTATGTAAATTGGAACATATTTTAATATATTTTTAAACTTACTTCATATAAATGAAAAAAAAAATTTTTTTCATCAAAGTTGACATTTTATGGAATTGCCCTATATATATATAAATATATGTTATGGGTTTAGTTTTCAATTTTTTTTTTTTTAATTAAATTTAGCTTTAATTTTAGCTTTAACAAAAAAATTTTTTTTTAAATATGGTACCATTTTGTAAATTCTCTTAAATTTCTATAATTTTAAATTTAGGATAATTTTAAATTTTCAAGTAATTTTAAATATATAAAAATTTTGGGGATTTTAATTTAGTTTTGATTTTAAATTTTGAAAAATTTTCGTTTAATTTTAAATATAGAAAAATTTATTTAGTTAGAACACTTTTATTTTCTTAGAAATATATTAATTTCAGTACAATTTTACTTTTATAATTAATTATTAAATAGTTATTAATATTATAATAATATACAAAATATTTAATATATTTTAATGGTTACCAACTGAACTGTACTGTACGAAACGTAGGACGTCTTAGCTTAAACTATATTCACCTTGATTGTGTCGATATGTTCGCCTTGATGGTTATCGATTTTATTGTGGTTTTTGAGTAATTTGTATATTTTATTTTTCCTTCTTTTAAATTGTTTTTGTTGTAATGTTAGGCACTGTTATTCAAGTGTGTTTTTCATTTCATAAAAATAACAATTTGTGCAGCACTTTAGCTATGAAAAGTCTTAAAAACGAGAATGTCCATAAAGTTTACGTGGATTTTTCGATTTCATTTTACGTCGATTTTTTTTTCTTCTATACATATACACTCACTTGTATACAAGTACACCTTGTTACAAGTACAAGTGTGAAAAAAATTTACCTCAATTTTAAATTAATTTAAAGTAATGTCACTATTATTTTAATGTTTTCTTTAGTTATTAGATGTATCGCACATTCTTTATAGTGGTAGATAAGTTAATTTTTAATAACTTTTAAACTTATATGGTTGATCTATTGGTTTTGAAAAAATAAACCTTTCCTCTAGCAACTCAACGAACTTATCACTACTTTCACTATCCAAACTTGAAATTAACACTAAATTTTTTTAAATTCTACATAGGTTTTTCCTCAAACTTTCTGTTTTACAATCACATTTCAACTCCCTCACTATCAAAACTTGAATCTTTAAATTTTTCTTTTTTGATGTGTAAACATCTATACGCGCAGGGGGGTAAATTTCTATTTCACAATACAATCGCAAAAACAGCGTAACACATCGGTGTGAGCTGAAGTAAATCGGTGTGACTTTATCTGATTGTATTTGTGAAAAAATTATGATATGTTCTTTTCTAAACATTTTCCAATTGTCTTTCAAAAAAATCAATTGTATTTCAGAAAACATCAATTGGATTTCAGAAATCATCAATATAATTTCAGAAAGCATCATTTGAATTTCAGAAAACATAAATAGAATTTCAGAAAACATCAATATAATTTCAGAAAACATCATTCGAGTTTCAGAAAACATCAATTGAATTTCAGAAAACATCAATAGAATTTCAGAAAACATCACTTGAATTTCAGAAAACATAAATAGAATTTCAGAAAACATAAATATAATTTCAGAAAACAACATTCGAGTTTCAGAAAACATCAATTGAATTTCAGAAAACATCAATAGAATTTCAGAAAACATGAATTGTATTTCAGAAACCATTAATATAATTTCAGAAAACATCATTTGAATTTCAAAGAACATAAATAGAATTTCAGAAAACATCAATAAAATTTCAGAAAACATCATTCGAGTTTCAGAAAACATCAATTGAATTTCAGAAAGCATCAATAGAATTTCAGGAAACATCAATTGTATTTCAGAAACCATCAATATAATTTCAGAAAACATCATTTGAATTTCAGAAAACATATATAGAATTTCAGAAAACATCAATATAATTTCAGAAAACATCATTTGAATTTCAGAAACCATAAATAGAATTTCAGAGAACATCAACATATTTTCAGAAAACATCATTCGAGTTTCAGAAAACATCAATTGAATTTCAGAAAGCATCAATAGAATTTGAGAAAACATCAATTGTATTTCAGAAACCATCAACATAATTTCAGAAAACATCATTTGAATTTCAGAAAACATAAATAGAATTTCAGAAAACATCAATATAATATCAGAAAACATCAATTGTATTTCAGAAATCATCACTATAATTTCAGAAAACATTATTTGAATTTCAGAAAACATAAATAGAATTTCAGAAAACATCAATATAATTTCAGAAAACATCATTCGAGTTTCAGAAAACATCAATTGAATTTCAGAAAACATCAATAGAATTTCAGAAAACATCAATTGTATTTCAGAAACCATCAATATAATTTCAGAAAACATCATTTGAATTTCAGAAAACATAAATAGAATTTCAGAAAACATCAATATAATTTCAGAAAACAGCATCTGAATTTCAGAAAATATAAATATAATTTCAGAAAACATCAATATAATTCAGAAAACATCATTCGAGTTTCAGAAAACATCAGTTGAATTTCAGAAAGCATCGATAGAATTTCAGAAAACATCAATTGTATTTCAGATACCATCAATATAATTTCAGAAAACATCATTTGAATTTCAGAAAACATAAATAGAATTTCAGAAAACATCAATTGTATTTCAGAAACATTAATATAATTTCAGAAAACATCAATTGTATTTCAGAAAACATCAATTGTATTTCAGAAAACATCATTTGAATTTCAGAAAACGTAAATAGAATTTCAGAAAACATCAATTGTATTTCAGAAACCATCAATATAATTTCAGAAATCATCATTTGAATTTCAGAAAACAAATTGAATTTCAGAAAACATCAATATAATGTCAGAAAACATCATTCGAGTTTCAGAAAACATCATTTGAATTTCAGAAAACATAAATGGAGTTTCAGAAAACATCAATATAATTTCAGCAAACATCATTCGAGTTTCAGAAAATATCAATTCAATTTCAGAAAACATCAATAGAATTTCAGAAAACATCAATATAATTTCAGAAAACCTCACGAGTTTCAGAAAATATTATTTGAATTTCAGAAAACATAAATAGAATTTCAGAAAACATCAATATAATTTCAGAAAACATCCTTCGAGTTTCAGAAAACATCAATTGAATTTCAGAAAACATCAATTGTATTTCAGAAAACATCAATTGTATTTCAGAAAACATCAATTGAATTTCAGAAAGCATAAATAGAATTTCAGAAAATATCAATATAATTTCAGAAAACATCATTCGAGTTTCAGAAAACATCATTTGAATTTCAGAAAACATAAATAGTATTTCAGGAAACATCAATATAATTTCAGAAAACATCATTCGAGTTTCAGAAAACATCAATTGAATTTCAGAAAACATCAATAGAATTTCAGAAAACATCAATTCTATTTCAGGAAACATCAATTGTATTTCAGAAAACATCATTTGAATTTCAGAAAACATAAATAGAATATCAGAAAACATCAATTGAATTTCAAAAAGCATTATTTGATTTGCTGAAAACATTAATTTTATTTCAGAAAACATCAATAGAATTTCAAAAAGCATCATTTGAATTGCTGAAAACATTGCACTTCAGAAAACATCAATTGAATTTCAGAAAACAGCATAATCGACTTATTTTTTATGCACTGGAAAATATGATGTTGATGGTTTCTTTAATTATTAGATGTTTACACATCTCCCTTGTGATCGGACTCACATGATTTTTTTTTTTTTAAATTCTTATATGCAAAACAATTTTTTTTTTTCAACAATATGCAATATTTATTTACTTAACTTTACTTTACTTTCTTAAAACTTTAATTAAGACTACATTTTAATTCTTAAGAGGTTTTTCCTCAACCTTTCCTTTCAACAATCTAAACTTGAATCGCTCACTATCAAAACTTGAATGCTGTTTTCAACATTTTTTTTGCGTCTGGTGGTTACCCAATTATTTTCAGCATCAAATTTTTTTGCACACAAAAATCAAACAAACCAGTTTGTTGTTTGCAAAAAAATTCGCAATAGTTCATATGTGTAACCAACACTCATACATTCATTAAATTCCTATGTAAAAAAAAAATACTACATCTACCGATAAGGGGAACAAGGTAAGCCAATGTTAATGGCTGACAACATGGGTGGGAATGAGAGCGAGTAAAAGCTTTATACATGAATGAAATTATGCTGACGGAGAAATATTAACACCAACTCAAGTGTTTAAAAATAGAATTTTTTGCAACAAAAAAAATTTGCAAACGATATTACCATATAAGGAGTTGTTTACGTTTCATAGTTTTTTCTTTTGTGTGATGTACACTAAATAGCAAAATTTTTCATACGGCCGTCACATTTGGTATCCCATTATAATATTGTATATTATTAAAATTTGGTTTGGCATTTTCTTCTCCGTAGCACCAAATAATTCTGGTAATTGGTGAACTTATTAAAAATTGCTTGCAACTTATAAGAATTTTTGAAAAAGTTGGTTTTTCCAGATCCTGATCCAGGTCTTGTAGTATTAAATGTTGAATACGAAATGAAAAACATATTTATAGTTTTAAACTTTTATTCGGTCTTGTATACATTTATCTAAATTAAAATGTCGTACATATTTTTCTATTAGTTTGATTACAGAATGCTTTCTAAAGCTATATACAATACATTTGCAAGTATCAGATCCTTCCAAACAAGTATTTTCAGACCAAGGGCAATCATTAAAATGCTCTCCATGCACAGTTTCCAATAGTACTTTATTTTCCAATATATGAAGAAGTTTTATAAAATTGAGTATGAAGTTCATCTAAACATATTATTCTATTAAAATCACGTAAAAAGTTTTCAATTTTTGCTCTCAGTGCCATGTCATTTCTTCTCTTTACTAGCTTATACTAAAAACACCTTTTATATGTATATATAATATATTATATACTATATTATATACTATACATGTTGAGGGTTCTATCGTGGACTATTCAAATATGAACATAGTTCATATAATTTAGCCTGCGCTTCACACACACGCAGTGATATTTCTAAGAATATTTGTTATTATGTATTTTTAATTAATTTAATTGATTGGAATTACATACATATGTATTATCTTAGGATGTTTTTACTACTGTTTTTCTAAGATAATACAACACATTGGGGGGAATTCATAATATCACTAAAAGGGGTTGCTTGTGTGTAGACGCAGGTATAGTTATTAGTTCTAGATAAGGTTTAAGATTTTTATATTTAGTTCTTAAGGTTTTGTTTTCAATAAAGAAATTAGTATTGTACATTCACTCAACCATTCAAGTTGTTTCTATATAGATACAAACATTTAATACCGTCAATATCAAGCTTCCTGGTTCTCCTATATTCACCCAAAAAATAAAAAAATAAAAATTAACAAGTAAGAGTGTTAAATTCGGCTGTGCCGAATCTTTGATATCATCCACCTCGGTTTGAGTATTGATGATAAATGTAAACAAAATATTGGAAAAATATGCATGCATTCCCTATATGCATGCGTTTCCGGTTATATGACATAACTTCTCGTTTAATTTAGTTTTTGCTAATTAAATAGCTCGCCCTAACCTCCATTGCAAAGGTAATGGTTGTGTAGGGTGGCTATATGCATTAAATCGTGCTAACGCTAATTGGAGATGGCTGTATAGTTTCTTTAACTGGCCAAATATTTCTTCATTGCGGCCATATAGGTCGGATGAAGTAACAAAATAATAACCAAAAAAAAGCTCTCTCAACGTTTTTATTAAAAAATTGCCATATTTGGAAAACATAGAGAATAAATTTTTGATAATAATAAATAATCAAATTAGGGATGCCAAACGCAATAAACCAAATGTCCCAAACATTTTAAATAAAATAATTTGTTATCTTTATTTTCTGGAAAACTAAAAAATATTCATCCAAAAAAAATTGTGAAAATTTATATATAATAAATCATATTCTCATCAAATTGCGTTTATTTATGTAACAATTTTTGTGTTCGCAATTCTTAAATATCATTTGAGGTTTTCTAAAATTCATTGAATTTAAATCAATGTTTTCTGTAGTCCGATTCTGTAAATTTCAACGATCCGACAATCGCAAAATATACAGACAGCTATTGTTGTTTGCACTAAGGATTAAGTGATTCACTAAGTACATACATCTTAACGACAGTCGACAAATCTATTTTTCTTTTTATTTAAATTGTAAACGAGTGGCGTCTCTGTCAAAGTAAGCGAAAAACACAAAGAAGAATAGAAAAAACAAATTACTTCGTGTTTGACAGGATGATTTTATGTTTATGTTTAATATCTCTATTTTTTTACTAATATTTCTGTTTATTTATTTGAAAATGAAATAATGAATTGAATATGCTATTTAATTTTTTTATTTATATAAAAAAGTTTTTTAATAGAAGCAAAATATTTTCACTATTTTATGATTTTTATTTATCGATTGAATAAACAACACAAAAATGGTTGTCGTTTAGCTAACAACAACAGCTGACTTTAACAATAGCGAATATCGTACAAAAATTTTACTGATAATTTTGCTTCTCTTTTTTTAACGATTCGACTATCGTTAGAAGAAGTTACTGAAAACCTATTAATTTCTCCTGAATGCCAATATTTTTTTTAATGTAAACATTTTTTAAATGTAAACATATTTGGTGTTTTTTTTTTGGAATTTGATGCAATTGATGTCTTCTAAATTTAAGATTATTATTTCCGACGTTTTGATATGATTTTCTGAAATTCAATTAATATTTTATAATTTATAATTGGAAATTTTAATTCCAGTTTTTAGAATTGATATTTTCTAAAATTTGAATGGAAAATTTAAAAAGTGCAATTTGTATATATGTGAATAATACTGTTTTAGTAATTATAAACAATTTTTAAAAATTAAATGTAATCGCAATCAGATATTTTGTAGGTAAAGCAGAATAATAATTGTATATAACTATGTAGAACTGTTTTGAAAGCAAAAAACTCATTAATGAACTCGGTAACTCTATTTTGTAAAGACAACAAAAAGTTAGTAAGCCAAACTTATGTTCATATATGTAAAAGAATAATGAAAAAACGTATGAAATAATAAAAGACCAGCCCGTGTATACTCTTAACATTGTGCTGTATGATATCTATTTGAAAATATTGACATTCATGTTAAAATAGAAATAACTATTGCAAAGCTAATTAGAACAAAAATTGTGGCGCCCTGTACTGTGGCATAGTCATGCTGAGCAAAATGAAGTAACACTCTGTTAATGCAAAAGAAATGTATTTTCCCCACAACAAAATATTGCAGAATTTTATGTAAATAAAATAATATACCGATTTATTTCTAACATGCACTTATTATGGATATACATATATAGAATATATGTATATTATTTGTATTATTTAATATGTGTATGTATGTATATGTAAATATTACACACAAAAAATACAACATCAAACGTTATTTTTGTGTTTTCTCTTTAAATAAATTAATACATAAAAATTTTTTTTGCTAAATTTACATTGTTTTTTTTTTACTAAAAACTAGGTACATATTTCAGCATTATTCGCTTTAGATGCTGGTGAATTTTTACTCCCTTTATATTAACTCATAGTGTCTGCTTGTCGAAAAAATTTTGGATCGATTTTAAGCCCTTGACCCAATCGATCTGAAACTTTGCAGGCAGGCTCGTGGCAATGACAGAAATAATCAAGTAAATTTTTTTAGTGATGCCAAAACAATGGAAACTTTTAAATTTTTCTACCAGAGTTGAGAAAAAAATGTACAAAGGGTAAGTTTTTATTATATTATTACTACAATGACCACAAAAACAACAAGTCCATCTATGACAACAATACAACATTTAGAATAACAACAAGAACAATATAGAAATATCATATTTTTAATTTTTTTTTTTAATTTTTCAGAGATTTCCCTGGACCCGTTCCACCGATTTTAACGATTTTTAAAATAGAAATCTTTCCATGAATTCGTTGAATCATTCTCACTAAAAATAATCACCTTAGCTATCCTATTGAGGACGTGATCGTGACAACATAGAAAATTATATTTTTTCAAGACTTTTTTTAGTTCTTTATTCAAATCTCGGGCTCTAATTGACCGATTTGGACGATTTCAAACAGCAAACTTCTCAGGATGTTAGTGAATAATTTTTTATATCAAACAGCACCCTAGCTGCCCGATTGATGCCGTCATCGTGATTTACACAGACGGACAGACGGACATCGCTCTATCAACTCCGGTTGTTATAAGGATCACAAATATATATATTTTATGCGGTCCAAATTTTTTTTCTAATTATTACAAACGGAATGACAAACTTATATATACCCTCTGCACACTGGAGTGGAGGGTATAAAAATGGAAAATTTAATTAAAATCGAGTTCTCCGATTGCGGAATTGTTGTTAAAGGAGTAGAAAATTTGGAGCTACACCTTCTTCAAAAATGCGTCGGTAAAACTAAAAGACGTGGTATTTTTAACAACAATCCACTGTAAAAAAAAGTAAAAGTTAGTGTACCAGAAATATTTTGTCAAATATGCAAAAAAAAAATATCCTTGAAAATAAGTATAAAATGCATTTGAGGAGAAATGTGCATAAAGATAATTCCGAAAGCTTTTTGAAGGAAAACATTTTCGAAATTATTTTAAAAAATCCGATGGTTGTAAAACAATATCGGATTTATAGTAATTTGAAGAACGAAATTGAAATTAAAAAATTTTTACTTGATACAAAAATATTCGTAAAAGAACTAATAATGGAAAGATTAATAGAGTTTGACTTCATAAAATTGAATATGGTGCTATTTGGACTGTACGTGAAAAATTCAACCGAAGGAGAACTAATATCATCATTAAAACATTTTGCAACTTCATTCAATAGTATAAGAAATATTGATGAAATTGATGAAGTAATTGGAGATTTTAATATTGAGTTGGAAAGACAAGCGAGTGAGTTTCAGGAAAGAGATAGCGGATGGGCGATCGACCATGTCAAATATATCGAGATGACTGTATACAAATTGGAGAGTATTCCGATTGGGAATTATATACCGATGCCAAAAGCAATAGCAGCAAAAAAAGCTGTTATAAACGTAAAAAATAGCGATTCTTTCTGCTTTAAATGGTGCGTTTTAGCCGCAATAGCATAAAAGAAGGACAACTGGAATGCTTCCGCACAAAAAAAAAATTATGTGATACCAAATATTATAAAATAAATAACATAAGTTCCAATAAAATTAAATTTCGGGGAATAACTCTCGACTTTTCGAATATGTCATTTCCAGTTTTATTGCCGGCACTTAAAATATTTGAACAAAATAACCCAAACTTCAGCATCAACATTTATGAATTAAAGAAAGCAAATAATAAGTTTAAAGTTGTGGGTCCTGCAAGACAATCCAAAACTGTTAAAGAGTAGCGTATTAATTTGCTGACTTTAGTAAATAGTGGTAACTATCATTACTCTCTAATAAAAGATATGCAGAGATTGGTGAAAACGCAATTTGTTATTTCTAATACTCCCGGGCAATGTCAAAATTTTTATTTCATTAACTCCATGCGTCACAAAACGGAATGTTCAAAAGTAACAACAACATACCCAAAGCAAGTTTCAATGCTTTCATTCACACACTTCGAAAGAAAGATTTCTCCGCCAGTTGTGGTGTATGCTGATATGGAATCTGTACTTTTACCAGTATACAACAAAACAAGAGGGAAAGGAAATACGGTAATTCAAACCCAAGTGTGTGCAGTACCATACTATATAAAACATACGTATAATGGCGAATTAAATGAATATTGTTCATTTGAAGGTATGTTTTTATTCAGTCTTAAATATTTATTCCGTATTAAGTTGTATACTCTTTTTCAGGAAAAACATGTGTACGAGAATTTTTGGATCATCTTTACAATAGAATGAATGCAGTGTATGACATGTATTGGAAAAGAGGCGCACCACATGAATTAGGTAGTAATCTTTCAGTTATACCATGCAATAAGGAGCTATATATTTCAATGACCAAAAAATTTTTAGACGGAAATAAAATAAAATACACATTAAATTTTGTAGATTCGAACAGGTTTTTAAATTCCAGTATAGAAAAGTTGGCAAGCTACTTAAATAAAGAAGATTTTAAGATACTCAAAAAGAAATACCCTAAACAAGAACATTTCGAAGTTATAAACAGAAAAGGCGTTTTCCCGTATGACTATGTTGATAGTTTTGAAAAACTGAATGAGCAGTCTTTACCCAACAGATAGCATTTTTATAATCATTTAGATGACAGGGAGTGTTCTGAGGAAGACTATACTTTTGCTGAAAAGGTTTGGAATGTATTTCAATGTAGTACTCTTAAAGACTACATGTTGTTGTATCCTAAGAGCGATGTTTTTATTTTGTCGGCTATTTTTGAGAATTTTAGATCAGTTTGTAAGAAAATTTACGGTTTAGATCCATGTAACTATGTTACCGCTCCTTCTTTGTCGTGGGATGCTATGCTCAAATATACAAATGTAAAAATGGAATTAATAAGTGATCCTGAAATACATTCATTCCTCAAAACTTCCATTCGAGGAGGAATTACGCAGTGCACTTATAGACTTTCGAAGGTTAACAATAAGTACATGAATGAATATGATTCTGCTAAAGACGAAAATTACTTAGCATATATTGGTGCTAATAACTTGTATGGTTGGGCCATGTCACAAATACTCCCCATTTCAGATTTTTCGTTTTTATCTCATGGCGAAGTTGAAAATTTCAAAGTAAGCGAATATAGTGATGAATCTACTTACGGATATATTCTAGAAATTGATCTTGAATATCCCAACTTAATTCATAATTCTCATAACTATCTTCCATTTTATGCGCAAAATAAAATACCACCTGGAGGAAAACTCCCCAAATTATTAGCTGATCTCACTGATAAAAAAAATTATACAGTTTATATAAGGAACCTACAATTGTGTTTAGAACAGGGATTAAAACTTGTAAAGATTAATAAAATTTTAAAATTCAAACAAAGTTTTTGGTTAGAATCCTATATAAGCTTAAACACAAATCACCGTAAAACATCAAAAAATGAATTTGAAAATAATTTTTTTAAATTAATGAATAATACTGTATACGGTAAAACGATGGAAAATGTAGAAAAGCGTCGTGATGTGAGATTAGTTACTAATTATGACAATCGCAGAAATTCCGAAGGGTGCAGGGCTCTTATAGCTAAACCCAACTTTTCTGGTATAGACGTATTTGATAATGGACTGTATGGTATAGAATTGAACAAATTAGAGGTACATCATGACAAGCCAATATATATAGGTGTAACAGTATTAGAACTCTCAAAATATTTAATGTATGATTTTTATTACAATTTTTTGGTTAAAGAAGATAAAAATCTGAAATGCATCTACGTGTACACTGATTCATTCATTATATCCTCCGAAATAGACATTTACGAAATTATTAAAAACAATAGAGATAAATTTGACACTTCAGAATATAAACCCGAAAATGTTTATGGGATTAGGTCTTTGAACAAAAAAGTTCTGGGTTTAATGAAAGACGAAAATTCAGATAAAATTATGAGAGAATTTGCAGGGCTGAAAGCAAAAGCATACGCTTACACGGTAGGAGATCATGAAAATTACACAAAAACTATAAAAAAAGTAAAAGGAGTAAAAAAATTAGTTGTTTAAAAATTAGAACTCCGTAATTATCAAGAATCTATAATAGAGAGAAAAACATTTCATGGTGAACAAAGGGTTATTCGCAGTAGACCCCATAATTTATATACGGAAATTGTAAATAAAATAAGTTTAAACTATAAGGATGATAAGAGATATGTTTTACCTAATAATGTGGATACATTAGCTTGGGTACATTATAAAATAAGTGATGAAGTTTTGTAAGTTTAATTTTATTTCCAACAAAATATTGCACGTTTTTTTAAATAAAAACAAAAAACATTGAACATTTAATATATTTCATATACAATTTATTTATTCTTTTTTGAACATTGCCATTTATTAACTTTATTGTCTTCAACTTTTTTCTTACATCTATATTCATTGTGATCGTTGCTACCACAGTAGTTACAATATTTTAGTTTCTCATAATTGACTTCAGAATTTTTAAAATGCGATCCATTTAGCTTAAGACAGTTGTATGGTACCTTCTTAAATGAAAATAAGATATCGTCTGCTCATACAAATAGGGGCCTTGTATATATTCGAAAACTGGGAAGCGATGAATCATTATGTATACCCTCAATAGAAATATTAAAAGAGTTATTTCCTTTTCGAAACAATGATGAATTTCATGATGAAGCGATGCCAGATAGAAATGATGGTGCCTGATATATTTTTTATAAAATTTAACAATTTTCTGATCACTTCATACATTTTATATAAATATTTTTTGATTTTCTACTTTTTATCTACTTTATTCCATTTTAAAATAACTTTAATCTATTTCTCCTTAATTTTTCTTTGCAATTATTTTATTAATTTTAAAATTTGTATTAGTTTTGTTCCTTTTTTATTACCATTTATTCTAATAACATACAATTATGTTGCTTTCAAATCTGTGATATATGATTTGTGGTAATAGTTATAGTTCCAAAGATAACGTTTTTAACATGGTAAGGATTCTGGCGAAACAAAAATCTGGACTCAAAATTGTTCATATAAATTCACAAAGTCTTAATAACAAGATAGATGAGTTTAGATATATTTTTGTTGCCTCTGGAGTTGACGTCATCTGCGTATCTGAAACCTGGTTCGATTCCTCAGTCAATGATTCAATTTTCAATTTGCCGGGATTTAAACTATTTCATGCTGATAGGATAGCAAACGCTGGTGGTGTCTCAATTTATATGAGAACGGAGATAAATTGTTGTGTAAAGCTAAGATCAGAGCCTACTAGTGAGATTGAGTACCTATTTCTTGAATTAAACACGAAGGATAAAGGAAAAATTCTTATCGCCTGGGTATATCGACCGTATAACTTTATTGATACCAAAGACTTGTTTGATAAAATTGAATCTCTGTCCTTATTGTACAATGACGTAATCATTTCTGGTGATTTCAATAGTAACCTGCTAGTTGATAAGTCACTTTCAGAGCCCATGCAAACGCTCGGTCTTTTGCCTGTTAATACGATCGTTCCAACCCATTATCCAAGTGGCTCGAACAGTTTACTTGATGTATTCTTTACTAATCATAAAAGCAAAATACTGCTTTACGATCAATTTTCTGTCCCTGTTTTTTCTAAGCATGACTTAATTTTTATGATATATCATACATATGTTAACAATGAAGATGTACATTACACTTATAGAGATTTTCGTGGCATTGACTATACAGCGTTAAACCAGCGTATTGATTGCGTTCATTGGGATTCAATTTATGGTCTTGAGAATGTTAATGATCAAATTGCTTTCATTCAAAATAACCTTCTCACAATATTTTATGAAATTGTGCCTGAAAAAACAAGAACACTTAAACCTATACAGCCTCCTTGGTTTACTTTAATTATAAAACGTTTAATTGATAAACGAGATTTGGCATATAAACGTTGGAAGAAATTTAAAACGCCTGAGTTACATTCATTATTCAAATCCATTAGAAAGGAAGTTGTGAACTGCATATATATTGCAAAATCCAGTTATTATCGACAGAAATTCTCTTCAGCTATTGATAGCAAGATAAAATGGAAAGAGATCCGTGAAATATGTAGGTATTGGGAAAAGAAATCCTTGCACTGTTGGTTCTGATGTGGACGTTGATAAGTTAAACAAAAAATTTGTCGAAATCCAAGTGAATAGACCAACTGAAAATGAGTACGAAAAACTTCATACTGTGCCTATTGAGAACTGTTTTGATTTTCGATGTGTGGATCAATCTGAAGTTCTTAAAAGTATTATATCAATTAAGTCAAATGCTGTGGGCTTAGATGAAATTAACCCAAGATTTTTAAAAATTGTCGTTCCTAAACTTCTACCATTTCTTACGTATTTAATTAATACAATATTAACAAAATCAATTTTTCCTGATATGTGGAAAAAAGCAAAAATCATTCCTATTCCAAAGAATAACAGCGACTTCCGACCTATAGCGATACTACCATTTCTATCCAAGGTTATGGAAAATCTTATGTACGGGCAAATTAATGAGTATTTAAAGAATCAACATCTCCTTACGGATAGACAATCTGGGTTTAGACAGGACAGAAACTGCATTACGGTTTTGATCGATGTAGTGGAAGAAATTAGATCAAAACTGGATAAGAATATGGTATCATTTCTTGTGCTTTTAGATCATAGTAAGGCCTTAGATACTGTTGATCACTCGATTCTACTCACTAAACTCGAAAAAATCTTTAATTTCTCAAGTTCGGCTAATAAACTCATTTCCTCTTACCTTATTAATCGTAAACAAGTGGTTTTTTTAAATGGAGTGACTTCTAAGGCAGCGGATGTTGACAGAGGTGTGCCTCAGGGGTCTATTCTTGGTCCATTGCTTTTCTGTATGTATTTTAACGATTTGCTTGAGGTTCTGAATTACTGTGGCGTACAAATGTATGCTGATGACGTACAGTTGTACTTAAGCAGCAGAATAGAAAATGTTCAACATTGTTCTGACTGTATTAATAGTGACTTGGAAAATATACATAAATGGGCATGTACAAATGGCTTATGTATAAACCCTGACAAATCAAAATGTATTTTCATTTCAAGAAGTAATAAAAAAAGACTGAATGACAATATTTTTCTACATAATAACAACTCAAGAATCGACTTTGTTCAATCATCATCGAACTTGGGAGTCACATTTAATGCTGAACTTTCTTGGTCTAACCATATAAATATATCAGCTGGTAAAGTTCATGGGATGTTGAGAAACTTGTGGGCTGTGCAATCATCGACGCCGTTTGAAATACGATTGCTTTTGGCAAAAACCTATTTAATACCAGTTCTACTGTACGGGTGTGAAATATTTGCAAATTGCGACACTCGAGGTCACATATAATTATATAGCCAGATACGTTTTCAGTTACATAATACAAGTTTTAAAGATTTACTAATATATAAAAGCCTTTTAATATCTTTTTAACAAAATTATTTTTGCACAATCGCCTCGTGGAAGAAATTTGATATCACAAAAATACAAATATCTAATGTCTACAAGACAATTTTTCAACTACACCACGTGTCTTTGGAACAATTTACCATCATATATCCAAGTACAAAGCAACGCATTACTTTTCAGAAAGGAACTTAAAAAATTTTTTGTTTGAATCTATGTTAAATGTCAACTTTATTATGTTCATTATTTTGTTAATTTTTATGATTAATTTACTTTATTTTTATTAATCTCGAAATTTGCTGTAACTCAATGTTAATATTACAAATGTTACTTGCTATCACTGTAATTTATAAGATTTATTCTTGTCGTGATAGCAATTCAACAAAACAATATAATAATAATAATAATAATATTAATAAAATTAATTTAGCAACATATTCTGCTTTTATACTTCTCAATACTATTTGTCGGGCCAGGATTAGTTACGATGCCAGTGAAAAAATAATCCAGGTTTTTGTCGGGCCAGGATTAGTTACGATGCCAGGGAAAAAATAATCGAGGTTTTTGTCGGGCCAGGATTAGTTACGATGCCAGGGAAAAAATAATCGAGGTTTTTGTCGGGCCAGGATTAGCTACGATGCCAGGTAAAAAATAATCGAGGTTTTTGTCGCGCCAGGATTAGTTACGATGCCAGGGAAAAAATAATCGAGGTTTTTGTCGGGCCAGGATAAGTTACGATGACAGGGAAAAAATAATCGACGTTTTTGTCGGGCCAGGATTAGTTACGATGCCAGGGAAAAACTAATCGAGGTTTTTGTCGCGCCAGGATGAATTACGATGCCAGGGAAAAAATAATCGAGGTTTTTGTAGGGCCAGGATAAGTTACGATGCCAGGGAAAAAATAATCGAGGTTTTTGTCGCGCCAGGATTAGTTACGATGCCATGGAAAAAATAATCGAGGTTTTTGTCGCGCCAGGATTAGTTACGATGCCAGGGAAAAAATAATCGAGGCTTTTGTCGGGCCAGGATTAGTTACGATGCCAGGGAAAAAATAATCAAGGTTTTTGTCGATGCCAGGGAAAAAATAATCGAGGTTTTTGTCGGGCCAGGATTAGTTACGATGCCAGGGAAAAAATAATCGAGGTTTTTGTCGGGCGAGGATTAGTTACGATGCCAGGGAAAAAAATAATCGAGGTTTTTGTCGGGCCAGGATTAGTTACGATGCCAGGGAAAAAATAATCGAGGTTTTTGTCGGGCCAGGATTAGTTACGATGCCAGGGAAAAAAGAATCGAGGTTTTTGTCGGGCCAGGATTAGTTACGATGCCAGGGAAAAAATAATCGAGGTTTTTGTAGGGCCAGGATTAGTTACGATGCCAGGGAATAAATAATCGAGGTTTTTGTCGGGCCAGGATTAGTTACGATGCCAGGGAAAAAATAATCGAGGTTTTTGTCGGGCCAGGATTAGTTACGATGCCAGGGAAAAAATAATCGAGGTTTTTGTCGGGCCAGAATTAGTTACGATGCCAGGGAAAAAATAATCGAGGTTTTTGTCGGGCCAGGATTAGTTACGATGCCAGGGAAAAAATAATCGAGGTTTTTGTCGCGCCAGGATTAGTTACGATGCCAGGAAAAAAATAATCGAGGTTCTTGTCGGGCCAGGATTAGTTACGATGCCAGGGAAAAAATAATCGAGGTTTTTGTCGGGCCAGGATTAGTTACGATGCCAGGGAAAAAATAATCGAGGTTTTTGTCAGGCCAGGATTAGTTACGATGCCAGGGAAAAAATAATCGAGGTTTGTGTCGGGCCAGGATTAGTTACGATGCCAGGGAGAAATAATCGAGGTTTTTGTCGGGCCAGGATTAGTTACGATGCCAGGGAAAAATAATCGAGGTTTTTGTCGGGCCAGGATTAGTTACGATGCCAGGGAAAAAATAATCGAGGTTTTTGTCGGGCCAGGATTAGTTACGATGCCAGGGAAAAAATAATCGAGGTTTTCGTCGGGCCAGGATTAGTTACGATGCCAGGGAAAAAATAATCGAGGTTTTTGTCGGGCCAGGATTAGTTACGATGCCAGGGAAAAAATAATCGAGGTTTTTGTCGGGCCAGGATTAGTTACGATGCCAGGGAAAAAATAATCGAGGTTTTTGTCGGGCCAGTATTAGTTACGATGCCAGCGAAAAAATAATCGAGGTTTTTGTCGGGCCAGGATTAGTTACGAAGCCTGGGAAAAAATAATCGATGTTTTGTCGGGCCAGGATTAGTTACGATGCCAGGGAAAAAATAATCGAGGTTTTTGTCGGACCAGGATTAGGTACGATGCCAGGGAAAAAATAATCGAGGTTTTTGTCGGGCCAGGATTAGTTACGATGCCAGGGAAAAAATAATCGAGGTTTTTGTCGGGCCAGGATTAGTTACGATGCCGGGGAAAAAATAATCGAGGTTTTTGTCGCGCCAAGATTAGTTACGATGCCAGGGAAAAAATAATCGAGGTTTTTGTCGGGCCAGGATTAGTTACGATGCCAGGGAAAAAATAATCGAGGTTTTTGTCGGGCCAGTATTAGTTACGATGCCAGGGAAAAAATAATCGAGATTTTTGTCGGGCCAGGATTAGTTACGATGCCAGGGAAAAAATAATCGAGGTTTTTGTCGGGCCAGGATTAGTTACGATGCCAGGGAAAAAATAATCGAGGTGTTTGTCGCGCCAGGATTAGTTACGATGCCAGGGAAAAAAAATCGAGGTTCTTGTCGGGCCAGGATTAGTTACGATGCCAGGGAAAAAATAATCGAGGTTTTTGTCGCGCCAGGATTAGTCACGATGCCAGGGAAAAAATAATCGAGGTTTTTGTCGCGCCAGGATTAGTTACGATGCCAGGGAAAAAATAATCGAGCTTTTTGTCGGGCCAGGATTAGTTACGATGCCAGGGAAAAAATAATCGAGGTTTTTGTCGGGCCAGGATTAGTTACGATGCCAGGGAAAAAATAATCGAGGTTTTTGTCGGGCCAGTATTAGTTACGATGCCAGGGAAGAAATAATCGAGGTTTTTGTCGGGCCAGGATTAGTTACGATGCCAGGGAAAAAATAATCGAGGTTTTTGTCGGGCCAGGATTAGTTACGATGCCAGGGAAAAAATAATCGAGGATTTTGTCGGGCCAGGATTAGTTACGATGCCAGGGAAAAAATAATCGAGGTTTTTGTCGGGCCAGGATTAGTTACGATGCCAGGGAAAAAATAATCGAGGTTTTTGTCGGGCCAGGATTAGTTACGATGCCAGGGAAAAAATAATCGAGGTTTTTGTCGGGCCAGGATTAGTTACGATGCCAGGGAAAAAATAATCGAGGTTTTTGTCGGGCCAGGATTAGTTACGATGCCAGGGAAAAAATAATAGAGGTTTTTGTCGGGCCAGGATTACTTACGATGCCAGGGAAAAAATAATCGAGGTTTTTGTCGGGCCAGAATTAGTTACGATGCCAGGGAAAAAATAATCGAGGTTTTTGTGGGGCCAGGATTAGTTACGATGCCAGGGAAGAAATAATCGAGGTTTTTGCCAGGCCAGGATTAGTTACGATGCCAGGGAAAAAATAATCGAGGTTTTTGTCGCGCCAGGATTAGTTACGATGCCAGGGAACAAATAATCGAGGTTTTTGTCGGGCCAGGATTAATTACGATGCCAGGGAAAAAATATTCGAGATTTTTGTCGCGCCAGGATTAGTTACGATGCCAGGGAAAAAATAATCGAGGTTTTTGTCGGGCCAGGATTAGTTACGATGCCA
The DNA here is from genome assembly GCA_963682025.1 of Cordilura impudica. Classification (NCBI taxonomy): domain Eukaryota; kingdom Metazoa; phylum Arthropoda; class Insecta; order Diptera; family Scathophagidae; genus Cordilura; species Cordilura impudica. The sequence continues at coordinate 128,204,914 of OY821521.1, forward strand.
GGGAAAAAATAATCGAGGTTTTTGTCGCGCCAGGATTAGTTACGATGCCAGGGAAAAAATAATCGAGGTTTTTGTCGGGCCAGTATTAGTTACGATGCCAGGGAAAAAATAATCGAGATTTTTGTCGGGCCAGGATTAGTTACGATGCCAGGGAAAAAATAATCGAGGTTTTTGTCGGGCCAGGATTAGTTACGATGCCAGGGAAAAAATAATCGAGGTGTTTGTCGCGCCAGGATTAGTTACGATGCCAGGGAAAAAATAATCGAGGTTCTTGTCGGGCCAGGATTAGTTACGATGCCAGGGAAAAAATAATCGAGGTTTTTGTCGCGCCAGGATTAGTTACGATGCCAGGGAAAAAATATTCGAGGTTTTTGTCGCGCCAGGATTAGTTACGATGCCAGGGAAAAAATAATCGAGGTTTTTGTCGGGCCAGGATTAGTTACGATGCCAGGGAAAAAATAATCGAGGTTTTTGTCGCGCCAGGATTAGTTACGATGCCAGGGAAAAAATAATCGAGGTTTTTGTCGGGCCAGGATTAGTTACGATGCCAGGGAAAAAATAATCGAGGTTTTTGTCGGGCCAGGATCAGTTACGATGCCAGGGAAAAAATAATCGAGGTTTTTGTCAGGCCAGGATTAGTTACGATGCCAGGGAAAAAATAATCGAGGTTTGTGTCGGGCCAGGATTAGTTACGATGCCAGGGAGAAATAATCGAGGTTTTTGTCGGGCCAGGATTAGTTACGATGCCAGGGAAAAATAATCGAGGTTTTTGTCGGGCCAGGATTAGTTACGATGCCAGGGAAAAACTAATCGAGGTTTTTGTCGGGCCAGGATTAGTTACGATGCCAGGGAAAAAATAATCGAGGTTTTCGTCGGGCCAGGATTAGTTACAATGCCAGGGAAAAAATAATCGAGGTTTTTGTCGGGCCAGGATTAGTTACGATGCCAGGGAAAAAATAATCGAGGTTTTTGGTCGGGCCAGTATTAGTTACGATGCCAGGGAAAAAATAATCGAGATTTTTGTCGGGCCAGGATTAGTTACGATGCCAGGGAAAAAATAATCGAGGTTTTTGTCGGGCCAGGATTAGTTACGATGCCAGGGAAAAAATAATCGAGGTGTTTGTCGCGCCAGGATTAGTTACGATGCCAGGGAAAAAATAATCGAGGTTCTTGTCGGGCCAGGATTAGTTACGATGCCAGGGAAAAAATAATCGAGGTTTTTGTCGCGCCAGGATTAGTTACGATGCCAGGGAAAAAATAATCGAGGTTTTTGTCGCGCCAGGATTAGTTACGATGCCAGGGAAAAAATAATCGAGGTTTTTGTCGGGCCAGGATTAGTTACGATGCCAGGGAAAAAATAATCGAGGTTTTTGTCGGGCCAGGAATAGTTACGATGCCAGGGAAAAAATAATCGAGGTTTTTGTCGGGCCAGTATTAGTTACGATGCCAGGGAAGAAATAATCGAGGTTTTTGTCGGGCCAGGATTAGTTACGATGCCAGGGAAAAAATAATCGAGGTTTTTGTCGGGCCAGGATTAGTTACGATGCCAAGGAAAAAATAATCGAGGATTTTGTCGGGCCAGGATTAGTTACGATGCCAGGGAAAAAATAATCGAGGTTTTTGTCGGGCCAGGATTAGTTACGATGCCAGGGAAAAAATAATCGAGATTTTTGTCGGGCCAGGATTAGTTACGATGCCAGGGAAAAAATAATCGAGGTTTTTGTCGGGCCAGGATTAGTTACGATGCCAGGGAAAAAATAATCGAGGTTTTTGTCGGGCCAGGATTAGCTACGATGCCAGGGAAAAAATAATCGAGGTTTTTGTCGGGCCAGGATTAGTTACGATGCCAGGAAAAAATAATCGAGGTTTTTGTCGGGCCAGGATTAGTTACGATGCCAGGGAAAAAATAATCGAGGTTTTTTCACGCCAGGATTAGATACGGTGCCAGGGAAAAAATAATCGAGGTTTTTGTCGGGCCAGGATTAGTTACGATGCCAGGGAAAAATAATCGAGGTTTTTGTCGGGCCAGGATTAGTTACGATGCCAGGGAAAAAATAATCGAGGTTTTTGTCGGGCCAGGATTAGTTACGATGCCAGGGAAAAAATAATCGAGGTTTTTGTCGGGCCAGGATCAGTTACGATGCCAGGGAAAAAATAATCGAGGTTTTTGTCGCGCCAGGATTAGTTACGATGTCAGGGAAAAAATAATCGAGGTTTTTGTCGGGCCAGGATTAGTTACGATGCCAGGGAAAAAATAATCGAGGTTTTTGTCGGGCCAGGATTAGTTACGATGCCAGGAAAAAAATAATCGAGGTTTTTGTCGGGCCAGGATAAGTTACGATGCCAGGGAAAAAATAATCGAGGTTTTTGTCGGGCCAGGATTAGTTACGATGCCAGGTAAAAAATAATCGAGGTTTATGTCGGGCCAGGATTAGTTACGATGCCAGGGAAAAAATAATCGAGGTTTTGTCGGGCCAGGAGTAGTTACGATGCCAGGGAAAAAATAATCGAGGTTTTTGTCGGCCCAGGATTAGTTACGATGCCAGGGAAAAAATAATCGAGGTTTTTGTCGGGCCAGGATTAGTTACGATGCCAGGGAAAAAATAATATAGGGTTTTGTCGGGCCAGGATTAGTTACGATGCCAGGGAAAAAATAATCGAGGTTTTTGTCGGGCCAGGATTAGTTGCGATGCCAGGGAAAAAATAATCGAGCTTTTTGTCGGGCCAGGATTAGTTACGATGCCAGGGAAAAAATAATCGAGCTTTTTGTCGGGCCAGGATTAGTTACGATGCCAGGGAAAAATAATCGAGGTTTTTGTCGGGCCAGGATTAGTTACGATGCCAGGTAAAAAATAATCGAGGTTTTGTCGGGCCAGGATTAGTTACGATGCCAGGGAAAAAATAATCGAGGTTTTTGTCGGGCCAGGATTAATTACGATGCCAGGGAAAAAATAATCGAGGTTTTTTTCGGGCCAGGATTAGTTACGATGCCAGGGAAAAAATAATCGAGGTTTTTGTCGGGCCAGGATTAGTTACGATGCCAGGGAAAAAATAATCGAGGTTTTTGTCGGGCCAGGATTAGTTACGATGCCAGGGAAAAAATAATCGAGGTTTTTGTCGGGCCAGGATTAGTTACGATGCCAGGGAAAAAATAATCGAGGTTTTTGTCGGGCCAGGATTAGTTACGATGCCAGTGAAAAAATAATCGAGGTTTTTGTCGGGCCAGGATTAGTTACGATGCCAGGGAAAAAATAATCGAGGTTTTTGTCGGGCCAGGATTAGTTACGATGCCAGGGAAAAAATAATCGAGGTTTTTGTCGGGCCAGGATTAGTTACGATGCCAGGGAAAAAATAATCGAGGTTTTTGTCGGGCCAGGATTAGTTACGATGCCAGGGAAAAAATAATCGAGGTTTTTGTCGGGCCAGGATTAGTTACGATGCCAGGGAAAAAATAATCGAGGTTTTTGTCGGGCCAGGATTAGTTACGATGCCAGGGAAAAAATAATCGAGGTTTTTGTCGGGCCAGGATTAGTTACGATGCCAGGGAAAAAATAATCGAGGTTTATGTCGGGCCAGGATTAGTTACGATGACAGGGAAAAATAATCGAGGTTTTTGTCGGGCCAGGATTAGTTACGATGCCAGGGAAAAAATAATCGAGGTTTTTGTCGGGCCAGGATTAATTACGATGCCAGGGAAAAAATAATCAAGGTTTTTGTCGGGCCAGGATTAGTTACGATGCCAGGGAAAAAATAATCGAGGTTTTTGTCGGGCCAGGATTAGTTACGATGCCAGGGAAAAAATAATCGAGGTTTTTGTCGGGCCAGGATTAGTTACGATGCCAGGGAAAAAATAATCGAGGTTTTTGTCGGGCCAGGATTAGTTACGATGCCAGGGAAAAAATAATCGAGGTTTTTGTCGGGCCAGGATTAGTTACGATGCCAGGGAAAAAATAATCGAGCTTTTTGTCGGGCCAGGATTAGTTACGATGCCAGGGAAAAATAATCGAGGTTTTTGTCGGGCCAGGATTAGTTACGATGCCAGGTAAAAAATAATCGAGGTTTTGTCGGGCCAGTAGTGCGATTCAGTAACTTTTAACGATCCGACAATCGCTAAATATATCGACAGCTATTATTGTTTGCACTAACGATTGAGTGATTCACTAAGTACAACTTAACGATAGTCGACAAGTCTATTTTTCTATTTATATAAATTATAAACCAGTGGCATCTCTGGCAAAATAAGCGAAAAGCACAAAGAAGAATAGAAAGAAAAAAACAAATCAACACATGTTTGACAGGTTGATTTTATCTATTATTGTGCAAGGTAAGTTAAGTAAAATGTTTATTTATTACTTTTAATTTTGATAACAATTTCTTTATATATTTTTTTAGAATGACAACTACCACAAAAAGAAGTCGCGCCTCAGTGGAACAAGTAAACCAATTGGTTGATTTTTTGGTACAAAACGCCGGACTAGCAGGAGGCAAGTTCCAAAAGCTCCACGGAAAAGTCGAATGCGACAAGAAGTGGAGCGAATTGACGGAACTGCTTAATAGTCTTGGCGGAGCAGTGAAGTCTGTGGACCAGTGGCACACGGTAAGTAAATATTGTTTTAATATAAGACATTTTACTAAATTTTTTGTATAATAAAGGTATGGAGAGACTTGAAAAGCCGCACCAGCATAAAAGTGCGGGACAGAAAGAGGCAGCAAGCCCTGACTGGCAACAGGCCGATTAGTCAGGAACCTGTCTCGGAGCTGGAAAGGCGTGTGGTTGCCATAATTGGAAGCGACTACATTGAGGGACATGATTCAGTTTTGGAAAATGTCCCAATGGATGAGGTAAGTTGTTTGAAGTGAATTTTCCTAAATGTGTTGATTTTAATTGTTTCCATTATTAGGAGCTTCAACTTCAACTTGAAGATGGAAGTGAAGACTTCATTTTTGAAATGCGGTCATCCATATGTACGCCTGTAAAGACGATTGAGACGCCCAAAACGGCGAAAAACACGCCCCGAAGAGGCTTTAAAAGGAAGTATGTGGAAGATGAGGCCGATACAAAGGCTAAATTTTTGGAAATCGCCAATAAACAGGCAGATGCTTTAAAGGTATTTTTTTTCCAAATTATCTTTTTGTATTTATCTTTGCATATTTTTTAACAGATGCTAGCTGAGTCAAATGCAGTGATTGCCGAAAGCAGCAAAATGATGGCGGAGGCCATAAAAACTATGGGAGAGGGATTGAGTGCAGTCGGCAAGGCATTCAATAATCTTGCAGTTGAAATCAATGGAATGCAATAATTTGTTTTGTTATGTTTGGTATGTTGACGTGTAAGTATTTTGTTTATTTATTTTTCTTCATTTGGTTTAACTCTTTTCTTTATTAACGATAACATTTTTTTTTTTCATATTGATGTATCTTTTTGTGTTAAAAAAACTCTTTTGTTGTAACGAAAATTAAAATGAAATATTTGAAAACTTTTAATGTAAAGCTTAAGCAAGGAAGAGTTTTGAACTAGGCTGTGCCGGATTTATTGTCTTAAAAAAAAAATAATTTTTTGTGATACAAAATATAGTTTATAGTTTTTAATTAAGTTTTTTATAGTTTTTAATTAAGTTTTTTCTAATTTTATGCTTGTGGTTTTTATTTTTAAATACAAAAAAGGTTAAATCGTAATTGTAACTATTACAATTTCACTGTTACAATTGACAATTACAATTTAACTATTATTTTGTGTTTATATTTTAAAATAATAGCCACAAACATAAAATTAGAAAAAAACTTAATTGATTCTATTGTATTGTCCGTCACTATATGTACAATGTACATACATATTTCATATATATATATAATATATTTGATATTTAAATTTTTTTAATCACAAAGTGAATGTTGTTTTTGTTTTATTATTATTTAAATGTATTTAATTTTGTATTTTTATGTTTGAACTAGAATTTTTCTTTTTTTAATTGTTTTTGTTGATTTATTTGAAAATAAAATATTGAATTGAATATGCTATTTCATTTTTATTTATATAAAAAGTTTTTTAAATAAAAGCAAATATATTTTCATTACATTATGATTTTTATTTATGTAAAAAAATTTACTATAACTCGTTCTTGAACACGTTTTGCTGTCGAGGATGGTGCGCCTTGGGTTACCAAATTACCACTTGTTTGAGGCTCTAATAGTTCATCTTCAGTCATTGGAAACCTCACCTTGGCACAAAACATTTCGGTATTTATTGCATCCGTTACCTGATGCATGCAACGGCTTATGGACGACTGGCTCATAGCAATTCCCCACTGTTCCCCTACAGGCCGTTGGTAGCACCCAGTTGCGTAGAAACGCAGAGCAGCGAGTACCTAGCATTATGAATTTTTATAAATTCCATTGAGGCTTAAAAATAACTCGACTTACCTTTTTTTCAGTTGATATTGCCGTTATTCTGGAACCTTTTGACTTATTATTAAGCTCAATAACAAGGTCTTCGACCAATGCCGGACTTAACCTATAAAGTTTTTTAAACTCCGTTGCTGTTAGATCAAACGGGTTGTCCAAGTCTCGGAGATCACGGCGATTTACTACTGGAGCGTTCAAAACGGGCTCATCTTGCGACAAATCGTACGCTAAATACTCAAACGACATTTTAACTTATTAGCTTTAACTTTTTAACAATTGCATAAACAACACAAAAATATTTGTCGTTTAGATAACAGCAACAGCTGACTTTAACAATACCGAATATCGTTTAAAAATGTTAGTGAAAAGCAAAATCGTTAAAATTGTCGTTTACTTATTTAAACGATTCGATTATCGTTAAAACAAGTTACTGAATACCAAAATCGATAAAATTGTTGTTATCTTTTTTTAACGATTCGATTATCGTTAAAAAAAGTTACTGAATCGCGCTGCAGGATTAGTTACGATGCCAGGGAAAAAATAATCGAGGTTTTTGTCGGGCCAGGATTAATTACGATGCCAGGGAAAAATAATCGAGGTTTTTGTCGGGCCAGGATTAGTTACGATGCCAGGGAAAAAATAATCGAGCTTTTTGTCGGGCCAGGATTAGTTACGATGCCAGGGAAAAAATAATCGAGGTTTTTGTCGGGCCAGGATTAGTTACGATGCCAGGGAAAAAATAATCGAGGTTTTTGTCGGGCCAGGATTAGTTACGATGCCAGGGAAAAAATAATCGAGGTTTTTGTCGGGCCAGGATTAGTTACGATGCCAGGGAAAAAATAATCGAGGTTTTTGTCGGGCCAGGATTAGTTACGATGCCAGGGAAAAAATAATCGAGGTTTTTGTCGGGCCAGGATTAGTTACGATGCCAGGGAAAAAATAATCGAGGTTTTTGTCGGGCCAGGATTAGTTACGATGCCAGGGAAAAAATAATCGAGGTTTTTGTCGGGCCAGGATTAGTTACGATGCCAGGGAAAAAATAATCGAGGTTTTTGTCGGGCCAGGATTAGTTACGATGCCAGGGAAAAAATAATCGAGGTTTTTGTCTTGCCAGGATTAGTTACGATGCCAGGGAAAAATAATCGAGGTTTTTGTCGGGCCAGGATTAGTTACGATGCCAGGGAAAAAATAATCGAGGTTTTTGTCGGGCCAGGATTAGATACGATGACAGGGAAAAACAATCGAGGTTTTTGTCGGGCCAGGATTAGTTACGATGCCAGGGAAAAAATAATCGAGGTTTTTGTCGGGCCAGGATTAGTTACGATGCCAGGGAAAAAATAATCGAGGTTTTTGTCGGGCCAGGATTAGTTACGATGCCAGCGAAAAAATAATCGAGGTTTTTGTCTTGCCAGGATTAGTTACGATGCCAGGGAAAAATAATCGAGGTTTTTGTCGGGCCAGGATTAGTTACGATGCCAGGGAAAAAATAATCGAGGTTTTTGTCGGGCCAGGATTAGATACGATGACAGGGAAAAACAATCGAGGTTTTTGTCGGGCCAGGATTAGTTACGATGCCAGGGAAAAAATAATCGAGGTTTTTGTCGGGCCAGGATTAGTTACGATGCCAGGGAAAAAATAATCGAGGTTTTTGTCGGGCCAGGATTAGTTACGATGCCAGGGAAAAAATAATCGAGGTTTTTGTCTTGCCAGGATTAGTTACGATGCCAGGGAAAAATAATCGAGGTTTTTGTCGGGCCAGGATTAGTTACGATGCCAGGGAAAAAATAATCGAGGTTTTTGTCGGGCCAGGATTAGATACGATGACAGGGAAAAACAATCGAGGTTTTTGTCGGGCCAGGATTAGTTACGATGCCAGGGAAAAAATAATCGAGGTTTTTGTCGGGCCAGGATTAGTTACGATGCCAGGGAAAAAATAATCGAGGTTTTTGTCGGGCCAGGATTAGTTACGATGCCAGGGAAAAAATAATCGAGGTTTTTGTCTTGCCAGGATTAGTTACGATGCCAGGGAAAAATAATCGAGGTTTTTGTCGGGCCAGGATTAGTTACGATGCCAGGGAAAAAATAATCGAGGTTTTTGTCGGGCCAGGATTAGATACGATGACAGGGAAAAACAATCGAGGTTTTTGTCGGGCCAGGATTAGTTACGATGCCAGGGAAAAAATAATCGAGGTTTTTGTCGGGCCAGGATTAGTTACGATGCCAGGGAAAAAATAATCGAGGTTTTTGTCGGGCCAGGATTAGTTACGATGCCAGGGAAAAAATAATCGAGGTTTTTGTCGGGCCAGGATTAGTTACGATGCCAGGGAAAAATAATCGAGGTTTTTGTCGGGCCAGGATTAGTTACGATGCCAGGGAAAAAATAATCGAGGTTTTTGTCGGGCCAGGATTAGATACGATGCCAGAGAAAAAATAATCGAGGTTTTTGTCGGGCCAGGATTAGTTACGATGCCAGGGAAAAAATAATCGAGGTTTTTGTCGGGCCAGGATTAGTTACGATGCCAAGGAAAAAATAATCGAGGTTTTTGTCGGGCCAGGATTAGTTACGATGCCAGGGAAAAAATAATCGAGGTTTTTGTCGGGCCAGGATTAGTTACGATGCCAGGGAAAAAATAATCGAGGTTTTTGTCGGGCCAGGATTAGTTACGATGCCAGGGAAAAAATAATCGAGGTTTTTGTCGGGCCAGTATTAGTTACGATGCCAGGGAAGAAATAATCGAGGTTTTTGTCGGGCCAGGATTAGTTACGATGCCAGGGAAAAAATAATCGAGGTTTTTGTCGGGCCAGGATTAGTTACGATGCCAGGGAAAAAATAATCGAGGTTTTTGTCGGGCCAGGATTAGTTACGATGCCAGGGAAAAAATAATCGAGGTTTTTGTCGGGCCAGGATTAGTTACGATGCCAGGGAAAAAATAATCGAGGTTTTTGTCGGGCCAGTATTAGTTACTATGCCAGGGAAAAATAATCGAGGTTTTTGTCGGGCCAGGATTAGTTACGATGCCAGGGAAAAAATAATCGAGGTTTTTGTCGGGCCAGGATTAGTTACGATGCCAGGGAAAAAATAATCGAGGTTTTTGTCGGGCCAGGATTAGTTACGATGCCAGGGAAAAATAATCGAGGTTTTTGTCGGGCCAGGATTAGTTACGATGCCAGATAAAAAATAATCGAGGTTTTTGTCGGGCCAGGATTAGTTACGATGCCAGGGAAAAAATAATCGAGGTTTTTGTCGGGCTAGGATTAATTACGATGCCAGGGAAAAAATAATCGAGGTTTTTGTCGGGCCAGGAATAGTTACGATGCCAGGGAAAAATAATCGAGGTTTTTGTCGGGCCAGGATTAGTTACGATGCCAGGGAAAAAATAATCGAGGTTTTTGCCGGGCCAGGATTAGTTACGATGCCAAGGAAAAAATAATCGATGTTTTTGTCGGGCCAGGATTAGTTACGATGCCAGGGAAAAAATAATAGAGGTTTATGTCGGGCCAGGATTAGTTACGATGCCAGGGAAAAAATAATCGAGGTTTTTGTCGGGCCAGGATTAGTTACGATGCCAGGGAAAAAATAATCGAGGTTTTTGTGGGGCCAGGATTAGTTACGATGCCAGGGAAAAAATAATCGAGGTTTTTGTCGGGCCAGGATTAGTTACTATGCCAGGGAAAAAATAATCGAGGTTTTTGTCGGGCCAGGATTAGCTACGATGCCAGGGAAAAAATAATCGAGGTTTTTGTCGCGCTAGGATTAGTTACGATGCCAGGGAAACAAATAATCGCGGTTTTTGTCGCGCCAGGATTAGTTACGATGCCAGGGAAAAAATAATCGAGGTTTTTGTCGGGCCAGGATTAGTTACGATGCCAGGGAAAAAATAATCGAGGTTTTTGTCGGGCCAGGATTAGTTACGATGCCAGGGAAAAAATAATCGAGGTTTTTGCCGGGCCAGTATTAGTTACGATGCCAGGGAAGAAATAATCGAGGTTTTTGTCGGGCCAGGATTAGTTACGATGCCAGGGAAAAAATAATGGAGGTTTTTGTCGGGCCAGGATCAGTTACGATGCCAGGGAAAAAATAATCGAGGTTTTTGTCGGGCCAGGATTAGTTACGATGCCAGGGAAAAAATAATCGAGGTTTTTGTCGGGCCAGGATTAGTTACGATGCCAGGGAAAAAATAATCGAGGTTTTTGTCGGGCCAGTATTAGTTACTATGCCAGGGAAAAATAATCGAGGTTTTTGTCGGGCCAGGATTAGTTACGATGCCAGGGAAAAAATAATCGAGGTTTTTGTCGCGCCAGGATTAGTTACGATGCCAGGGAAAAAATAATCGAGGTTTTTGTCGGGCCAGGAATAGTTACGATGCCAGGGAAAAATAATCGAGGTTTTTGTCGGGCCAGGATTAGTTACGATGCCAGAGAAAAAATAATCGAGGTTTTTGTCGGGCCAGGATTAGTTACGATGCCAGGGAAAAAATAATCGAGGTTTTTGTCGGGCCAGGATTAGTTACGATGCCAAGGAAAAAATAATCGAGGTTTTTGTCGGTCCAGGATTAGTTACGATGCCAGGATAAAAATAATCGAGGTTTTTGTCGGGCCAGGATTAGTTACGATGCCAGGGAAAAAATAATCGAGGTTTTTGTCGGGCCAGGATTAGTTACGATGCCAGGGAAAAAATAATCGAGGTTTTTGTCGGGCCAGTATTAGTTACGATGCCAGGGAAGAAATAATCGAGGTTTTTGTCGGGCCAGGATTAGTTACGATGCCAGGGAAAAAATAATCGAGGTTTTTGTCGGGCCAGGATTAGTTACGATGCCAGGGAAAAACTAATCGAGGTTTTTGTCGGGCCAGGATTAGTTACGATGCCAGGGAAAAAATAATCGAGGTTTTTGTCGGGCCAGGATTAGTTACGATGCCAGGGAAAAAATAATCGAGGTTTTTGTCGGGCCAGTATTAGTTACTATGCCAGGGAAAAATAATCGAGGTTTTTGTCGGGCCAGGATTAGTTACGATGCCAGGGAAAAAATAATCGAGGTTTTTGTCGGGCCAGGATTAGTTACGATGCCAGGGAAAAAATAATCGAGGTTTTTGTCGGGCCAGGATTAGTTACGATGCCAGGGAAAAATAATCGAGGTTTTTGTCGGGCCAGGATTAGTTACGATGCCAGATAAAAAATAATCGAGGTTTTTGTCGGGCCAGGATTAGTTACGATGCCAGGGAAAAAATAATCGAGGTTTTTGTCGGGCTAGGATTAATTACGATGCCAGGGAAAAAATAATCGAGGTTTTTGTCGGGCCAGGAATAGTTACGATGCCAGGGAAAAATAATCGAGGTTTTTGTCGGGCCAGGATTAGTTACGATGCCAGGGAAAAAATAATCGAGGTTTTTGCCGGGCCAGGATTAGTTACGATGCCAAGGAAAAAATAATCGATGTTTTTGTCGGGCCAGGATTAGTTACGATGCCAGGGAAAAAATAATAGAGGTTTATGTCGGGCCAGGATTAGTTACGATGCCAGGGAAAAAATAATCGAGGTTTTTGTCGGGCCAGGATTAGTTACGATGCCAGGGAAAAAATAATCGAGGTTTTTGTCGGGCCAGGATTAGTTACGATGCCAGGGAAAAAATAATCGAGGTTTTTGTCGGGCCAGGATTAGTTACTATGCCAGGGAAAAAATAATCGAGGTTTTTGTCGGACCAGGATTAGTTACGATGCCAGGGAAAAAATAATCGAGGTTTTGTCGCGCTAGGATTAGTTACGATGCCAGGGAAACAAATAATCGCGGTTTTTGTCGCGCCAGGATTAGTTACGATGCCAGGGAAAAAATAATCGAGGTTTTTGTCGGGCCAGGATTAGTTACGATGCCAGGGAAAAATAATCGAGGTTTTTGTCGGGCCAGGATTAGTTACGATGCCAGGGAAAAAATAATCGAGGTTTTTGTCGGGCCAGGATTAGTTACGATGCCAGGGAAAAAATAATCGAGGTTTTTGTCGGGCCAGGATTAGTTACGATGCCAGGGAAAAAATAATCGAGGTTTTTGTCGAGCCAGTATTAGTTACTATGCCAGGGAAAAATAATCGAGGTTTTTGTGGGGCCAGGATTAGTTACGATGCCAGGGAAAAAATAATTGAGGTTTTTGTCGGGCCAGGATTAGTTACGATGCCAGGGAAAAATAATCGAGGTTTTTGTCGGGCCAGGATTAGTTACGATGCCAGATAAAAAATAATCGAGGTTTTTGTCGGGCCAGGATTAGTTACGATGCCAGGGAAAAAATAATCGAGGTTTTTGTCGGGCTAGGATTAATTACGATGCCAGGGAAAAAATAATCGAGGTTTTTGTCGGGCCAGGAATAGTTACGATGCCAGGGAAAAATAATCGAGGTTTTTGTCGGGCCAGGATTAGTTACGATGCCAGGGAAAAAATAATCGAGGTTTTTGCCGGGCCAGGATTAGTTACGATGCCAAGGAAAAAATAATCGATGTTTTTGTCGGGCCAGGATTAGTTACGATGCCAGGGAAAAAATAATAGAGGTTTATGTCGGGCCAGGATTAGTTACGATGCCAGGGAAAAAATAATCGAGGTTTTTGTCGGGCCAGGATTAGTTACGATGCCAGGGAAAAAATAATCGAGGTTTTTGTCGGGCCAGGATTAGTTACGATGCCAGGGAAAAAATAATCGAGGTTTTTGTCGGGCCAGGATTAGTTACTATGCCAGGGAAAAAATAATCGAGGTTTTTGTCGGGCCAGGATTAGCTACGATGCCAGGGAAAAAATAATCGAGGTTTTTGTCGCGCTAGGATTAGTTACGATGCCAGGGAAACAAATAATCGCGGTTTTTGTCGCGCCAGGATTAGTTACGATGCCAGGGAAAAAATAGTCGAGGTTTTTGTCGGGCCAGGATTAGTTACGATGCCAGGGAAAAAATAATCGAGGTTTTTGTCGGGCCAGGATTAGTTACGATGCCAGGGAAAAAATAATCGAGGTTTTTGCCGGGCCAGTATTAGTTAAGATGCCAGGGAAGAAATAATCGAGGTTTTTGTCGGGCCAGGATCAGTTACGATGCCAGGGAAAAAATAATCGAGGTTTTTGTCGGGCCAGGATTAGTTACGATGCCAGGGAAAAAATAATCGAGGTTTTTGTCGGGCCAGGATTAGTTACGATGCCAGGGAAAAAATAATCGAGGTTTTTGTCGGGCCAGGATTAGTTACGATGCCAGGGAAAAAATAATCGAGGTTTTTGTCGGGCCAGTATCATTTACTATGCCAGGGAAAAATAATCGAGGTTTTTGTCGGGCCAGGATTAGTTACGATGCCAGGGAAAAAATAATCGAGGTTTTTGTCGCGCCAGGATTAGTTACGATGCCAGGGAAAAAATAATCGAGGTTTTTGTCGGGCCAGGAATAGTTACGATGCCAGGGAAAAATAATCGAGGTTTTTGTCGGGCCAGGATTAGTTACGATGCCAGAGAAAAAATAATCGAGGTTTTTGTCGGGCCAGGATTAGTTACGATGCCAGGGAAAAAATAATCGAGGTTTTTGTCGGGCCAGGATTAGTTACGATGCCAAGGAAAAAATAATCGAGGTTTTTGTCGGTCCAGGATTAGTTACGATGCCAGGGAAAAAATAATCGAGGTTTTTGTCGGGCCAGGATTAGTTACGATGCCAGGGAAAAAATAATCGAGGTTTTTGTCGGGCCAGGATTAGTTACGATGCCAGGGAAAAAATAATCGAGGTTTTTGTCGGGCCAGTATTAGTTACGATGCCAGGGAAGAAATAATCGAGGTTTTTGTCGGGCCAGGATTAGTTACGATGCCAGGGAAAAAATAATCGAGGTTTTTGTCGGGCCAGGATTAGTTACGATGCCAGGGAAAAAATAATCGAGGTTTTTGTCGGGCCAGGATTAGTTACGATGCCAGGGAAAAAATAATCGAGGTTTTTGTCGGGCCAGGATTAGTTACGATGCCAGGGAAAAAATAATCGAGGTTTTTGTCGGGCCAGTATTAGTTACTATGCCAGGGAAAAATAATCGAGGTTTTTGTCGGGCCAGGATTAGTTACGATGCCAGGGAAAAAATAATCGAGGTTTTTGTCGGGCCAGGATTAGTTACGATGCCAGGGAAAAAATAATCGAGGTTTTTGTCGGGCCAGGATTAGTTACGATGCCAGGGAAAAATAATCGAGGTTTTTGTCGGGCCAGGATTATGCAAGCCTATCTACTCAGGTCAGTGAACTTTGTGAGAGAAATGTTGAGAAGGAAAAACAAATGCAAGAAATGAATAATCGAATCAACAGCTTAGAACAACAACTCATAAACAAAAACATTGAAATTAAGAATATTACAAACCAAAACATAATTCCTAATGATGCTGTGAAAAAAATTGCAGCTTCGGTCAACGTAGAAATTAACGAAACCGATATAAGCAACTCATACTATCTAAAAAAAAACAGAGAAAGTAATTGTTGAATTTACCTCTTTGAACAAAAAAAGAGAGCTACTTAGCAAAATTAGTCGACATAGAATAGAATCAACAATAATAAACAATGATGATGGTAACAAAAACAACAACAATAATAATAGTAACAACATTGATGATAGTAACAACAACAATAAGAAAATCAACTACATATATATCAACGACCAACTTACGGCACACAACCGCAAATTGCTTTGGTTAGTTAAAACTAAAGCAAAAGAGTCCAATTGGAAATTTGTGTGGGTGCGACATGGAATTATATATGCCAAAAAAAATGAAAACTCAAACCCAATCATCGTCCACAATGCTGCTGATATTGAGTTAATAACTTCTACAATTTAAATAATAAATATTACCAATAATAGAAATCCTACTACCAAAAATTTGTAAAATCTTAAATAAAAATGAATTACAACCAACCGCAAATTATAGATAATTTTGATCAAATTAATAAAGACTTTTTAAGTTATCCCACATCAACCATTTACATGAACATTCGCTCACTCCGATTAAACTTTACACCGTTCCTAGCGAGTTTGCATAACATAATAAACAAAGTTAACTTTATACTACTTGTAGAAACCAACATCAAAAACGATGAAAATCATCTCTTTAATATTAAAGGCTTTAACTCTTGTTTTCTAAACAGAGAAGGCAAGGGGGGTGGCATAGCTGTCTATATTAGAGAGCATATTATATACACAAACATCTCATTAAACACAATTTATTTTGAAAGCGTACTTCTTGAAGTAAGTGAAAACAATAAAACCACTACAATTTTAACAATATATCGTCCACCAAGCAGCAACGTAAAAGAGTTCATAATAGAACTCGATAAAACACTCAACAAAATTAAAAGTAAGCATGATGTTATTGTTATTGGGGACATGAATATTGATATAACAAAACAAAATATCACAACAACAAGGTACATAGAAATGATATCGTCTAATGGACTGCAATGCATTGTGTATGAGAGCACAAGGGAAGACTTTAATAAAAACACTAGTACTTGTATTGATCATCTGCATGTTAGAAATAAGAAAACAACCACACAAACTCATGCTGCAGTAGTGAGAACTACAATTTCTGACCACTACTCGCTCTTCTGTTGTATTAACGAAGAAAAAGAGCAAGAAAACCAGGGTAGCGAAAACATAGCGTTTCAAGGGGCCCAAATAGACAGAGCCAAAGTTAATTCTAAAATTAAAGAATTTAATTGGAATGGGTTAGTTAATCAGAACCTCAGTGCAAATCAAATATTTAACGAAATATGTAAGACTTTTAATAATATCTATGAAAACTCTACTAAAATTAACATAAACAATCGCAAAACTAGAATAACAAATCCGTGGATGAGTGAAGATTTAGTGAAATGGTGCCAAATTCGGGATAAACTTTATAGCAAATGGCTTAATAATCGAAAAAATAAAGAATATGAATTTGAATATAAAAAATTTAGAAACATTTTAAACAAAAAACTTTTTTATGCAAAAAACAATTATTACAAAAATAAATTTATAGAGAATAGAAATAATGTGAGAGTAACGTGGCAACTTATAAATGAAATCACAGGTAAAATAACGAGCAATATAGATAAAACAATTATTAAAAACTTTAAAAACGAAAACATTTTAAACATTTCAAACAATTTTGCCAAAAGTTTTAATGATAATGTACAAAAAATAATTCATAAATGTGACATTACAACCCTACAATACCCAAAACCTACAATACAAAACTCAATATATATAGCTCCAACTAATGAAGAAGAAATTTATGATATACTAAAACACTTGAACACTAATAAAGGTGCAGGGTCAGATAGAATCAGGCCAATAGATTTAAAATATAATGCTAGCGTTGTAACACCAGTAATAACTGCCTTTATTAACTCAAGTATTAATAGTGCTTCGATACCAAATCTACTAAAAACATCTCTAATACGTCCAATTTTCAAAAGTGGTACAAAAACCGATTACAATAACTATAGACCTATAGCTATTTTATCCGTCATTGAGAAAGTGTTAGAAGAAATCGTAGTTAGAAGGCTTACCGAGTTTTTGAGAAAGTACAACATTATTAACACAAACCAATATGGCTTCCAAAAAGGAAAAAATATAAATAAACTGTTGGGAAACTTTTCCAACTACATAAATAAATGCTTAAGTGATCACATGCACTGCTTAACATTATTTATTGATTTTAGCAAGGCATTCGATACGCTATCACATAACAACTTATTAAATATTCTAGAAAGGAACGGCATAAGAGGCAACAGTTTAAAATGGTTCAAAAATTATCTCGATTTTAGAACGTACCGCGTAAAAATCAATAATACTTTAAGTAATGAAAGTCCCACAAACAACGGAGTACCCCAAGGCTCAAAATTAGGGCCTATCCCTATCCTCTACCTAATTTACTCAAATGACCTAATAAGTATCTTGAAGGAAAGTACAACGTATGCCTACGCAGATGATACTGCAATTATCGTATCACATAAAAACGTTAATATTGCAAGCGGTATTATGCAAAACCAACTAGATACAGTAGCAAAATGGTGTCACGACAACGGGATTATTGTGAACGCATCTAAAACTAAGCTAATGCATATCAAGTCGCGACATTTTGCCCACTCAAATATCAATTTAAAATTTCATGATATAGAATGTTTGCATAGCACAGCCAAAAATATCAACTCTTCTAATACTGATACCTGTAGTACATACATAGAAATGGTAACAACATATAAATATCTAGGAGTCTACGTTGATCAAAACTTTAAGTGGCTATCACATATACAACAGCTTCGTAAGAAACTACGAAAAACTGCATATAGCCTGTACCATTTAGGAAATTGCTCTACTTTCAGCGTATTAAAACAGGCCTATTTCTCCTTAGCTGAGTCATACATTAGGCATGGCATAACAGCGTGGGGTAATGCTACCTATTGTAGATCGTTGCAACAATCACAAAATCAAATTTTAAAAATTTTGTGGAAAAATCAACAACGAAACAAACAAATCTTAGACTACAGTATGATTTACGGAAATACGAGAAACACTAATATAATAAACAACACACATATCAACAACACATCAACCGCTAATGACTCTAACTATAGAAATAATAACAACGCAACTATCAACAACAGCACAACCGCTAACAGTAATTTAACTATCAACAACTCAACCATCAGCAACAACTCAATCATCAACAACAACTCAACCATCAACAACATAGAAACAACCAACAGCTCAACCATCAACAACAACCCTACCAGCCATACCAACGCAAATATCAACCCAATAAACAACAACACACCCAACAATAGCAGCACCACAAACAACAATGCATCACTCAACAACAGACAAGGCAACAACAAAATAAACAATTACAACAATACCGCCAACCACAAGAATATCGCCACAAATTTACAAATTTTAAATATTAATAGCATTTACTGCATAACGCTGATAAATGAATATTACAACGACTCGCGATTTTTAAAACCAATAGACCACATCTACAACACCAGACGTCGAGCTGAAGGACGTTATAAGGTTGATCGTCACCGAAATGTATACGGCAAAAATACATTAGCAGTAGCCTTACCTAAAATATTTAATGATCTGCCACTGAATTTAATGAACTTAAATAATATTAATAAAAGAAAAAAAATGTTAAAAAAATTTTATATAGATTCGCAATGAAAAACTAATATAAATGATTTAAACCTTTCGACATCCTACAGACAAGCCAAAAGGCTTCGTGGGATTTGATGTATAAAATGTAAAACCAAATTGTTATTAAATAAATAAATTGAATTTAAAAAAAAAAAAAAAAAAAAAAAAAAGTTACGATGCCAGATAAAAAATAATCGAGGTTTTTGTCGGGCCAGGATTAGTTACGATGCCAGGGAAAAAATAATCGAGGTTTTTGTCGGGCTAGGATTAATTACGATGCCAGGGAAAAAATAATCGAGGTTTTTGTCGGGCCAGGAATAGTTACGATGCCAGGGAAAAATAATCGAGGTTTTTGTCGGGCCAGGATTAGTTACGATGCCAGGGAAAAAATAATCGAGGTTTTTGCCGGGCCAGGATTAGTTACGATGCCAAGGAAAAAATAATCGATGTTTTTGTCGGGCCAGGATTAGTTACGATGCCAGGGAAAAAATAATAGAGGTTTATGTCGGGCCAGGATTAGTTACGATGCCAGGGAAAAAATAATCGAGGTTTTTGTCGGGCCAGGATTAGTTACGATGCCAGGGAAAAAATAATCGAGGTTTTTGTCGGGCCAGGATTAGTTACGATGCCAGGGAAAAAATAATCGAGGTTTTTGTCGGGCCAGGATTAGTTACTATGCCAGGGAAAAAATAATCGAGGTTTTTGTCGGACCAGGATTAGTTACGATGCCAGGGAAAAAATAATCGAGGTTTTGTCGCGCTAGGATTAGTTACGATGCCAGGGAAACAAATAATCGCGGTTTTTGTCGCGCCAGGATTAGTTACGATGCCAGGGAAAAAATAATCGAGGTTTTTGTCGGGCCAGGATTAGTTACGATGCCAGGGAAAAAATAATCGAGGTTTTTGTCGGGCCAGGATTAGTTACGATGCCAGGGAAAAAATAATCGAGGTTTTTGTCGGGCCAGTATTAGTTACGATGCCAGGGAAGAAATAATCGAGGTTTTTGTCGGGCCAGGATTAGTTACGATGCCAGGGAAAAAATAATCGAGGTTTTTGTCGGGCCAGGATTAGTTACGATGCCAGGGAAAAAATAATCGAGGTTTTTGTCGGGCCAGGATTAGTTACGATGCCAGGGAAAAAATAATCGAGGTTTTTGTCGGGCCAGGATTAGTTACGATGCCAGGGAAAAAATAATCGAGGTTTTTGTCGGGCCAGTATTAGTTACTATGCCAGGGAAAAATAATCGAGGTTTTTGTCGGGCCAGGATTAGTTACGATGCCAGGGAAAAAATAATCGAGGTTTTTGTCGCGCCAGGATTAGTTACGATGCCAGGGAAAAAATAATCGAGGTTTTTGTCGGGCCAGGAATAGTTACGATGCCAGGGAAAAATAATCGAGGTTTTTGTCGGGCCAGGATTAGTTACGATGCCAGGGAAAAAATAATCGAGGTTTTTGCCGGGCCAGAATTAGTTACGATGCCAAGGAAAAAATAATCGATGTTTTGGTCGGGCCAGGATTAGTTACGATGCCAGGGAAAAAATAATAGAGGTTTATGTCGGGCCAGGATTAGTTACGATGCCAGGGAAAAAATAATCGAGGTTTTTGTCGGGCCAGGATTAGTTACGATGCCAGGGAAAAAATAATCGAGGTTTTTGTCGGGCCAGGATTAGTTACGATGCCAGGGAAAAAATAATCGAGGTTTTTGTCGGGCCAGGATTAGTTACTATGCCAGGGAAAAAATAATCGAGGTTTTTGTCGGGCCAGGATTAGTTACGATGCCAGGGAAAAAATAATCGAGGTTTTTGTCGCGCTAGGATTAGTTACGATGCCAGGGAAACAAATAATCGCGGTTTTTGTCGCGCCAGGATTAGTTACGATGCCAGGGAAAAAATAATCGAGGTTTTTGTCGGGCCAGGATTAGTTACGATGCCAGGGAAAAAATAATCGAGGTTTTTGTCGGGCCAGGATTAGTTACGATGCCAGGGAAAAAATAATCGAGGTTTTTGTCGGGCCAGTATTAGTTACGATGCCAGGGAAAAAATAATCGAGGTTTTTGTCGGGCCAGGATTAGTTACGATGCCAGGGAAAAAATAATCGAGGTTTTTGTCGGGCCAGGATTAGTTACGATGCCAGGGAAAAAATAATCGAGGTTTTTGTCGGGCCAGTATTAGTTACTATGCCAGGGAAAAATAATCGAGGTTTTTGTCGGGCCAGGATTAGTTACGATGCCAGGGAAAAAATAATCGAGGTTTTTGTCGGGCCAGGATTAGTTACGATGCCAGGGAAAAATAATCGAGGTTTTTGTCGGGCCAGGATTAGTTACGATGCCAGGGAAAAAATAATCGAGGTTTTTGTCGCGCCAGGATTAGTTACGATGCCAGGGAAAAATAATCGAGGTTTTTGTCGGGCCAGGATTAGTTACGATGCCAGGGAAAAAATAATCGAGGTTTTTGCCGGGCCAGAATTAGTTACGATGCCAAGGAAAAAATAATCGATGTTTTGGTCGGGCCAGGATTAGTTACGATGCCAGGGAAAAAATAATAGAGGTTTATGTCGGGCCAGGATTAGTTACGATGCCAGGGAAAAAATAATCGAGGTTTTTGTCGGGCCAGGATTAGTTACGATGCCAGGGAAAAAATAATCGAGGTTTTTGTCGGGCCAGGATTAGTTACGATGCCAGGGAAAAAATAATCGAGGTTTTTGTCGGGCCAGGATTAGTTACTATGCCAGGGAAAAAATAATCGAGGTTTTTGTCGGGCCAGGATTAGTTACGATGCCAGGGAAAAAATAATCGAGGTTTTTGTCGCGCTAGGATTAGTTACGATGCCAGGGAAACAAATAATCGCGGTTTTTGTCGCGCCAGGATTAGTTACGATGCCAGGGAAAAAATAATCGAGGTTTTTGTCGGGCCAGGATTAGTTACGATGCCAGGGAAAAAATAATCGAGGTTTTTGTCGGGCCAGGATTAGTTACGATGCCAGGGAAAAAATAATCGAGGTTTTTGTCGGGCCAGTATTAGTTACGATGCCAGGGAAAAAATAATCGAGGTTTTTGTCGGGCCAGGATTAGTTACGATGCCAGGGAAAAAATAATCGAGGTTTTTGTCGGGCCAGGATTAGTTACGATGCCAGGGAAAAAATAATCGAGGTTTTTGTCGGGCCAGTATTAGTTACTATGCCAGGGAAAAATAATCGAGGTTTTTGTCGGGCCAGGATTAGTTACGATGCCAGGGAAAAAATAATCGAGGTTTTTGTCGCGCCAGGATTAGTTACGATGCCAGGGAAAAAATAATCGAGGTTTTTGTCGGGCCAGGAATAGTTATGATGCCAGGGAAAAATAATCGAGGTTTTTGTCGGGCCAGGATTAGTTACGATGCCAGATAAAAAATAATCGAGGTTTTTGTCGGGCCAGGATTAGTTACGATGCCAGGGAAAAAATAATCGAGGTTTTTGTCGGGCTAGGATTAGTTACGATGCCAGGGAAAAAATAATCGAGGTTTTTGTCGGGCTAGGATTAATTACGATGCCAGGGAAAAAATAATCGAGGTTTTTGTCGGGCCAGGAATAGTTACGATGCCAGGGAAAAATAATCGAGGTTTTTGTCGGGCCAGGATTAGTTACGATGCCAGGGAAAAAATAATCGAGGTTTTTGCCGGGCCAGGATTAGTTACGATGCCAAGGAAGAAATAATCGATGTTTTTGTCGGGCCAGGATTAGTTACGATGCCAGGGAAAAAATAATAGAGGTTTATGTCGGGCCAGGATTAGTTACGATGCCAGGGAAAAAATAATCGAGGTTTTTGTCGGGCCAGGATTAGTTACGATGCCAGGGAAAAAATAATCGAGGTTTTGTCGGGCCAGGATTAGTTACGATGCCAGGGAAAAAATAATCGAGGTTTTTGTCGGGCCAGGATTAGTTACTATGCCAGGGAAAAAATAATCGAGGTTTTTGTCGGGCCAGGATTAGTTACGATGCCAGGGAAAAAATAATCGAGGTTTTTGTCGCGCTAGGATTAGTTACGATGCCAGGGAAACAAATAATCGCGGTTTTTGTCGCGCCAGGATTAGTTACGATGCCAGGGAAAAAATAATCGAGGTTTTTGTCGGGCCAGGATTAGTTACGATGCCAGGGAAAAAATAATCGAGGTTTTTGTCGGGCCAGGATTAGTTACGATGCCAGAGAAAAAATAATCGAGGTTTTTGTCGGGCCAGTATTAGTTACGATGCCAGGGAAAAAATAATCGAGGTTTTTGTCGGGCCAGGATTAGTTACGATGCCAGGGAAAAAATAATCGAGGTTTTTGTCGGGCCAGGATTAGTTACGATGCCAGGGAAAAAATAATCGAGGTTTTTGTCGGGCCAGGATTAGTTACGATGCCAGGGAAAAAATAATCGAGGTTTTTGTCGGGCCAGGATTAGTTACGATGCCAGGGAAAAAATAATCGAGGTTTTTGTCGGGCCAGTATTAGTTACTATGCCAGGGAAAAATAATCGAGGTTTTTGTCGGGCCAGGATTAGTTACGATGCCAGGGAAAAAATAATCGAGGTTTTTGTCGGGCCAGGAATAGTTACGATGCCAGGGAAAAATAATCGAGGTTTTTGTCGGGCCAGGATTAGTTACGATGCCAGATAAAAAATAATCGAGGTTTTTGTCGGGCCAGGATTAGTTACGATGCCAGGGAAAAATAATCGAGGTTTTTGTCGGGCCAGGATTAGTTACGATGCCAGATAAAAAATAATCGAGGTTTTTGTCGGGCCAGGATTAGTTACGATGCCAGGGAAAAAATAATCGAGGTTTTTGTCGGGCTAGGATTAATTACGATGCCAGGGAAAAAATAATCGAGGTTTTTGTCGGGCCAGGAATAGTTACGATGCCAGGGAAAAATAATCGAGGTTTTTGTCGGGCCAGGATTAGTTACGATGCCAGGGAAAAAATAATCGAGGTTTTTGCCGGGCCAGGATTAGTTACGATGCCAAGGAAAAAATAATCGATGTTTTTGTCGGGCCAGGATTAGTTACGATGCCAGGGAAAAATTAAAAAAAGGTTTGTGTCGGGCCAGGATTAGTTACGATGCCAGGGAAAAAATAATCGAGGTTTTTGTCGGGCCAGGATTAGTTACGATGCCAGGGAAAAAATAATCGAGGTTTTTGTCGGGCCAGGATTAGTTACGATGCCAGGGAAAAAATAATCGAGGTTTTTGTCGCGCCAGGATTAGTTACTATGCCAGGGAAAAAATAATCGAGGTTTTTGTCGGGCCAGGATTAGTTACGATGCCAGGGAAAAAATAATCGAGGTTTTTGTCGCGCTAGGATTAGTTACGATGCCAGGGAAACAAATAATCGCGGTTTTTGTCGCGCCAGGATTAGTTACGATGCCAGGGAAAAAATAATCGAGGTTTTTGTCGGGCCAGGATTAGTTACGATGCCAGGGAAAAAATAATCGAGGTTTTTGTCGGGCCAGGATTAGTTACGATGCCAGGGAAAAAATAATCGAGGTTTTTGTCGGGCCAGTATTAGTTACGATGCCAGGGAAGAAATAATCGAGGTTTTTGTCGGGCCAGGATTAGTTACGATGCCAGGGAAAAAATAATCGAGGTTTTTGTCGGGCCAGGATTAGTTACGATGCCAGGGAAAAAATAATCGAGGTTTTTGTCGGGCCAGGATTAGTTACGATGCCAGGGAAAAAATAATCGAGGTTTTTGTCGGGCCAGGATTAGTTACGATGCCAGGCAAAAAATAATCGAGGTTTTTGTCGGGCCAGTATTAGTTACTATGCCAGGGGAAAATAATCGAGGTTTTTGTCGGGCCAGGATTAGTTACGATGCCAGGGAAAAAATAATCGAGGTTTTTGTCGCGCCAGGATTAGTTACGATGCCAGGGAAAAAATAATCGAGGTTTTTGTCGGGCCAGGAATAGTTACGATGCCAGGGAAAAATAATCGAGGTTTTTGTCGGGCCAGGATTAGTTACGATGCCAGATAAAAAATAATCGAGGTTTTTGTCGGGCCAGGATTAGTTACGATGCCAGGGAAAAAATAATCGAGGTTTTTGTCGGGCTAGGATTAATTACGATGCCAGAGAAAAAATAATCGAGGTTTTTGTCGGGCCAGGATTAGTTGCGATGCCAGGGAAAAAATAATCGAGGTTTTTGTCGGGCCAGGATTAGTTACGATGCCAGGAAAAAAATAATCGATGTTTTTGTCGGGCCAGGATTAGTTACGATGCCAGGGAAAAAATAATCGAGGTTTTTGTCGGGCCAGGATTAGTTACGATGCCAGGGAAAAAATAATCGAGGTTTTTGTCGGGCCAGGATTAGTTACTATGCCGGGGAAAAATAATCGAGGTTTTTGTCGCGCCAGGATTAGTTACGATGCCAGGGAAAAATAATCGAGGTTTTTGTCGGGCCAGGATTAGTTACGATGCCAGGGAAAAAATAATCGAGGTTTTTGTCGGGCCAGGATTAGTTACGATGCCAGGGAAAAAATAATCGAGGTGTTTTTCGCGCCAGGATTAGTTATGATGCCAGGGAAAAAATAATCGAGGTTTTTGTCGGGCCAGGATTAGTTACGATGCCAGGGAAAAAATAATCGTGGTTTTTGTCGGGCCAGGATTAGTTACGATGCCAGGGAAAAATAATCGAGGTTTTTGTCGGGCCAGGATTAGTTACGATGCCAGGTAAAAAATAATCGAGGTTTTTGTCGGGCCAGGATTAGTTACGATGCCAGGGAAAAAATAATCGAGGTTTTTGTCGGGCCAGGATTAGTTACTATGCCGGGGAAAAAATAATCGAGGTTTTTGTCGCGCCAGGATTAGTTACGATGCCAGGGAAAAAATAATCGAGGTTTTTGTCGGGCCAGGATTAGTTACGATGCCAGGGAAAAAATAATCGAGGTTTTTGTCGGGCCAGGATTAGTTACGATGCCAGGGAAAAAATAATCGAGGTGTTTCTCGCGCCAGGGAAAAAATAATCGAGGTTTTTGTCGGGCCAGGATTAGTTACGATGCCAGGGAAAAAATAATCGAGGTTTTTGTCGGGCCAGGATTAGTTACGATGCCAGGGAAAAATAATCGAGGTTTTTGTCGGGCCAGGATTAGTTACGATGCCAGGTAAAAAATAATCGAGGTTTTTGTCGGGCCAGGATTAGATACGATGCCAGGGAAAAAATAATCGGGATTTTTGTCGGGCCAGGATTAGTTACGATGCCAGGGAAAAAATAATCGAGGTTTTTGTCGGGCCAGGATTAGTTACGATGCCAGGGAAAAAATAATCGAGGTTTTTGTCGGGCCAGGATTAGTTACGATGCCAGGGAAAAATAATCGAGGTTTTTGTCGGGCCAGGATTAGTTACGATGCCAGGGAAAAAATAATCGAGGTTTTTGTCGGGCCAGTATTAGTCACTATGCCAGGGAAAAGTAATCGAGGTTTTTGTCGGGCCAGGATTAGTTACGATGCCAGGGAAAAAATAATCGAGGTTTTTGTCGGGCCAGGATTAGTTACGATGCCAGGGAAAAAATAATCGAGGTTTTTGTCGGGCCAGGATTAGTTACGATGCCAGGGAAAAATAATCGAGGTTTTTGTCGGGCTAGGATTAATTACGATGCCAGGGAAAAAATAATCGAGGTTTTTGTCGGGCCAGGAATAGTTACGATGCCAGGGAAAAATAATCGAGGTTTTTGTCGGGCCAGGATTAGTTACGATGCCAGGGAAAAAATAATCGAGGTTTTTGCCGGGCCAGGATTAGTTACGATGCCAAGGAAAAAATAATCGAGGTTTTTGTCGGGCCAGGATTAGTTACGATGCCAGGGAAAAAATAATAGAGGTTTATGTCGGGTCAGGATTAGTTACGATGCCAGGGAAAAAATAATCGTTGTAAATGAATATTACAACGACTCGCGATTTTTAAAACCAATAGACCACATCTACAACACCAGACGTCGAGCTGAAGGACGTTATAAGGTTGATCGTCACCGAAATGTATACGGCAAAAATACATTAGCAGTAGCCTTACCTAAAATATTTAATGATCTGCCACTGAATTTAATGAACTTAAATAATATTAATAAAAGAAAAAAAATGTTAAAAAAATTTTATATAGATTCGCAATGAAAAACTAATATAAATGATTTAAACCTTTCGACATCCTACAGACAAGCCAAAAGGCTTCGTGGGATTTGATGTATAAAATGTAAAACCAAATTGTTATTAAATAAATAAATTGAATTTAAAAAAAAAAAAAAAAAAAAAAAAAAAAAAGGATTAGTTACGATGCCAGGGAAAAAATAATCGAGGTTTTTGTCGGGCCAGGATTAGTTACGATGCCAGGGAAAAAATAATCGAGGTTTTTGTCGGGCCAGGATTAGTTACGATGCCAGATAAAAAATAATCGAGGTTTTTGTCGGGCCAGGATTAGTTACGATGCCAGGGAAAAAATAATCGAGGTTTTTGTCGGGCTAGGATTAATTACGATGCCAGGGAAACAAATAATCGCGGTTTTTGTCGCGCCAGGATTAGTTACGATGCCAGGGAAAAAATAATCGAGGTTTTTGTCGGGCCAGGATTAGTTACGATGCCAGGGAAAAAATAATCGAGGTTTTTGTCGGGCCAGGATTAGTTACGATGCCAGGGAAAAAATAATCGAGGTTTTTGTCGGGCCAGTATTAGTTACGATGCCAGGGAAGAAATAATCGAGGTTTTTGCCGGGCCAGGATTAGTTACGATGCCAGGGAAAAAATAATCGAGGTTTTTGTCGGGCCAGGATTAGTTACGATGCCAGATAAAAAATAATCGAGGTTTTTGTCGGGCCAGGATTAGTTACGATGCCAGGGAAAAAATAATCGAGGTTTTTGTCGGGCTAGGATTAATTACGATGCCAGAGAAAAAATAATCGAGGTTTTTGTCGGGCCAGGATTAGTTGCGATGCCAGGGAAAAAATAATCGAGGTTTTTGTCGGGCCAGGATTAGTTACTATGCCAGGGAAAAAATAATCGAGGTTTTTGTCGGGCCAGGATTAGTTACGATGCCAGGGAAAAAATAATCGAGGTTTTTGTCGCGCTAGGATTAGTTACGATGCCAGGGAAACAAATAATCGCGGTTTTTGTCGCGCCAGGATTAGTTACGATGCCAGGGAAAAAATAATCGAGGTTTTTGTCGGGCCAGGATTAGTTACGATGCCAGGGAAAAAATAATCGAGGTTTTTGTCGGGCCAGGATTAGTTACGATGCCAGGGAAAAAATAATCGAGGTTTTTGTCGGGCCAGTATTAGTTACGATGCCAGGGAAGAAATAATCGAGGTTTTTGCCGGGCCAGGATTAGTTGCGATGCCAGGGAAAAAATAATCGAGGTTTTTGTCGGGCCAGGATTAGTTACGATGCCAGGGAAAAAATAATCGAGGTTTTTGTCGGGCCAGGATTAGTTACGATGCCAGGGAAAAAATAATCGAGGTTTTTGTCGGGCCAGGATTAGTTACGATGCCAGGGAAAAAATAATCGAGGTTTTTGTCGGGCCAGTATTAGTTACTATGCCAGGGAAAAATAATCGAGGTTTTTGTCGGGCCAGGATTAGTTACGATGCCAGGGAAAAAATAATCGAGGTTTTTGTCGCGCCAGGATTAGTTACGATGCCAGGGAAAAAATAATCGAGGTTTTTGTCGGGCCAGGAATAGTTACGATGCCAGGGAAAAATAATCGAGGTTTTTGTCGGGCCAGGATTAGTTACGATGCCAGATAAAAAATAATCGGGGTTTTTAGCGGGCCAGGTTTAGTTACGATGCCAGGGAAAAAATAATCGAGGTTTTTGTCGGGCTAGGATTAATTACGATGCCAGAGAAAAAATAATCGAGGTTTTTGTCGGGCCAGGATTAGTTGCGATGCCAGGGAAAAAATAATCGAGGTTTTTGTCGGGCCAGGATTATTTACGATGCCAGGAAAGAAATAATCGAGGTTTTTGTCGGGCCAGGATTAGTTACGATGCCAGGGAAAAAATAATCGAGGTTTTTGTCGGGCCAGGATTAGTTACGATGCCAGGGAAAAAATAATCGAGGTTTTTGTCGGGCCAGGATTAGTTACTATGCCGGGGAAAAATAATCGAGGTTTTTGCCGCGCCAGGATTAGTTACAATGCCAGGGAAAAATAATCGAGGTTTTTGTCGGGCCAGGATTAGTTACGATGCCAGGGAAAAAATAATCGAGGTTTTTGTCGGGCCAGGATTAGTTACGATGCCAGGGAAAAAATAATCGAGGTGTTTCTCGCGCCAGGATTAGTTATGATGCCAGGGAAAAAATAATCGAGGTTTTTGTCGGGCCAGGATTAGTTACGATGCCAGGGAAAAAATAATCGAGGTTTTTGTCGGGCCAGGATTAGTTACGATGCCAGGGAAAAAATAATCGAGGTTTTTGTCGGGCCAGGATTAGTTACGATGCCAGGGAAAAAATAATCGAGGTTTTTGTCGGGCCAGGATTAGTTACGATGCCAGGGAAAAAATAATCGAGGTTTTTGTCGGGCCAGGATTAGTTACGATGCCAGGGAAAAAATAATCGAGGTTTTTGTCGGGCCAGGATTAGTTACGATGCCAGAGAAAAAGTAATCGAGGTTTTTGTCGGGCCAGGATTAGTTACGATGCCAGGGAAAAAATAGTCGAGGTTTTTGTCGCGCCAGGATTAGTTACGATGTCAGGGAAAAAATAATCGGGGTTTTTGTCGGGCCAGGATTTGTTACGATGCCAGGGAAAAAATAATCGAGGTTTTTGTCGGGCCAGGATTAGTTACGATGCCAGGGAAAAAATAATCGAGGTTTTTGTCGGGCCGGGATTAGTTACGATGCCAGGGAAAAATTAATCGAGGTTTTTGTCGGGCCAGGATTAGTTACGTTGCCAGGGAAAAAATAATCGAGGTTTTTGTCGGGCCAGGATTAGTTACGATGCCAGGGAAAAAATAATCGAGGTTTTTGTCGGGCCAGGATTAGTTACGTTGCCAGGGAAAAAATAATCGAGGTTTTTGTCGGGCCAGGATTAGTTACGATGCCAGGGAAAAAATAATCGAGGTTTTGTCGGGCCAGGATTAGTTACGATGCCAGGGAAAAAATAATCGAGGTTTTTGTCGGGCCAGGATTAGTTACGATGCCAGGGAAAAAATAATCGAGGTTTTTGTCGCGCCAGGATTAGTTACGATGTCAGGGAAAAAATAATCGAGGTTTTTGTCGGGCCAGGATTAGTTACGATGCCAGGGAAAAAATAATCGAGGTTTATGTCGGGCCAGGATTAGTTACGATGCCAGGGAAAAAATAATCGAGGTTTTTGTCGGGCCAGGATTAGTTACGATGCCAGGGAAAAAATAATCGAGGTTTTTGTCGGGCCAGGATTAGTTACGATGCCAGGGAAAAAATAATCGAGGTTTTTGTCGGTCCAGGATTAGTTACGATGCCAGGGAAAAAAATAATCGAGGTTTTTGTCGGGCCAGTATTAGTTACTATGCCAGGGAAAAATAATCGAGGTTTTTGTCGGGCCAGGATTAGTTACGATGCCAGGGAAAAAATAATCGAGGTTTTTGTCGGGCCAGGATTAGTTACGATGCCAGGGAAAATATAATCGAGGTTTTTGTCGGGCCAGGATTAGTTACGATGCCAGGGAAAAATAATCGAGGTTTTTGTCGGGCCAGGATTAGTTACGATGCCAGATAAAAAATAATCGAGGTTTTTGTCGGGCCAGGATTAGTTACGATGCCAGGGAAAAAATAATCGAGGTTTTTGTCGGGCTAGGATTAATTACGATGCCAGGGAAAAAATAATCGAGGTTTTTGTCGGGCCAGGAATAGTTACGATGCCAGGGAAAAATAATCGAGGTTTTTGTCGGGCCAGGATTAGTTACGATGCCAGGGAAAAAATAATCGAGTTTTTTGCCGGGCCAGGATTAGTTACGATGCCAAGGAAAAAATAATCGAGGTTTTTGTCGGGCCAGGATTAGTTACGATGCCAGGGAAAAAATAATAGAGGTTTATGTCGGGCCAGGATTAGTTACGATGCCAGGGAAAAAATAATCGAGGTTTTTGTCGGGCCAGGATTAGTTACGATGCCAGGGCAAAAATAATCGAGGTTTTTGTCGGGCAAGGATTAGTTACGATGCCAGGGAAAAAATAATCGAGGTTTTTGTCGGGCCAGGATTAGTTACTATGCCAGGGAAAAAATAATCGAGGTTTTTGTCGGGCCAGGATTAGTTACGATGCCAGGGAAAAAATAATCGAGGTTTTTGTCGCGCTAGGATTAGTTACGATGCCAGGGAAACAAATAATCGCGGTTTTTGTCGCGCCAGGATTAGTTACGATGCCAGGGAAACAAATAATCGCGGTTTTTGTCGCGCCAGGATTAGTTACGATGCCAGGGAAAAAATAATCGTGGTTTTTGTCGGGCCAGGATTAGTTACGATGCCAGGGAAAAATAATCGAGGTTTTTGTCGGGCCAGGATTAGATACGATGCCAGGGAAAAAATAATCGGGGTTTTTGTCGGGCCAGGATTAGTTACGATGCCAGGGAAAAAATAATCGAGGTTTTTGTCGGGCCAGGATTAGTTACGATGCCAGGGAAAAAATAATCGAGGTTTTTGTCGGGCCAGGATTAGTTACTATGCCGGGGAAAAAATAATCGAGGTTTTTGTCGCGCCAGGATTAGTTACGATGCCAGGGAAAAAATAATCGAGGTTTTTGTCGGGCTAGGAATAGTTACGATGCCAGGGAAAAATAATCGAGGTTTTTGTCGGGCCAGGATTAGTTACGATGCCAGGGAAAAAATAATCGAGGTTTTTGTCGGGCCAGGATTAGTTACGATGCCAGGGAAAAAATAATCGAGGTTTTTGTCGGGCCAGGATTAGTTACGATGCCAGGGAAAAAATAATCGAGGTTTTTGTCGCGCCAGGATTAGTTACGATGCCAGGGAAAAAATAATCGAGGTTTTTGTCGGGCCAGGAATAGTTACGATGCCAGGGAAAAATAATCGAGGTTTTTGTCGGGCCAGGATTAGTTACGATGCCAGATAAAAAATAATCGAGGTTTTTGTCGGGCCAGGATTAGTTACGATGCCAGGGAAAAAATAATCGAGGTTTTTGTCGGGCTAGGATTAATTACGATGCCAGAGAAAAAATAATCGAGGTTTTTGTCGGGCCAGGATTAGTTGCGATGCCAGGGAAAAAATAATCGAGGTTTTTGTCGGGCCAGGATTATTTACGATGCCAGGAAAAAAATAATCGAGGTTTTTGTCGGGCCAGGATTAGTTACGATGCCAGGGAAAAAATAATCGAGGTTTTTGTCGGGCCAGGATTAGTTACTATGCCGGGGAAAAATAATCGAGGTTTTTGCCGCGCCAGGATTAGTTACAATGCCAGGGAAAAATAATCGAGGTTTTTGTCGGGCCAGGATTAGTTACGATGCCAGGGAAAAAATAATCGAGGTTTTTGTCGGGCCAGGATTAGTTACGATGCCAGGGAAAAAATAATCGAGGTGTTTCTCGCGCCAGGATTAGTTATGATGCCAGGGAAAAAATAATCGAGGTTTTTGTCGGGCCAGGATTAGTTACGATGCCAGGGAAAAAATAATCGAGGTTTTTGTCGGGCCAGGATTAGTTACGATGCCAGGGAAAAAATAATCGAGGTTTTTGTCGGGCCAGGATTAGTTACGATGCCAGGGAAAAAATAATCGAGGTTTTTGTCGGGCCAGGATTAGTTACGATGCCAGGGAAAAAATAATCGAGGTTTTTGTCGGGCCAGGATTAGTTACGATGCCAGGGAAAAAATAATCGAGGTTTTTGTCGGGCCAGGATTAGTTACGATGCCAGAGAAAAAATAATCGAGGTTTTTGTCGGGCCAGGATTAGTTACGATGCCAGGGAAAAAATAGTCGAGGTTTTTGTCGCGCCAGGATTAGTTACGATGTCAGGGAAAAAATAATCGGGGTTTTTGTCGGGCCAGGATTTGTTACGATGCCAGGGAAAAAATAATCGAGGTTTTTGTCGGGCCAGGATTAGTTACGATGCCAGGGAAAAAATAATCGAGGTTTTTGTCGGGCCGGGATTAGTTACGATGCCAGGGAAAAATTAATCGAGGTTTTTGTCGGGCCAGGATTAGTTACGTTGCCAGGGAAAAAATAATCGAGGTTTTTGTCGGGCCAGGATTAGTTACGATGCCAGGGAAAAAATAATCGAGGTTTTTGTCGGGCCAGGATTAGTTACGTTGCCAGGGAAAAAATAATCGAGGTTTTTGTCGGGCCAGGATTAGTTACGATGCCAGGGAAAAAATAATCGAGGTTTTGTCGGGCCAGGATTAGTTACGATGCCAGGGAAAAAATAATCGAGGTTTTTGTCGGGCCAGGATTAGTTACGATGCCAGGGAAAAAATAATCGAGGTTTTTGTCGCGCCAGGATTAGTTACGATGTCAGGGAAAAAATAATCGAGGTTTTTGTCGGGCCAGGATTAGTTACGATGCCAGGGAAAAAATAATCGAGGTTTATGTCGGGCCAGGATTAGTTACGATGCCAGGGAAAAAATAATCGAGGTTTTTGTCGGGCCAGGATTAGTTACGATGCCAGGGAAAAAATAATCGAGGTTTTTGTCGGGCCAGGATTAGTTACGATGCCAGGGAAAAAATAATCGAGGTTTTTGTCGGGCCAGGATTAGTTACGATGCCAGGGAAAAAATAATCGAGGTTTTTGTCGGGCCAGTATTAGTTACTATGCCAGGGAAAAATAATCGAGGTTTTTGTCGGGCCAGGATTAGTTACGATGCCAGGGAAAAAATAATCGAGGTTTTTGTCGGGCCAGGATTAGTTACGATGCCAGGGAAAATATAATCGAGGTTTTTGTCGGGCCAGGATTAGTTACGATGCCAGGGAAAAATAATCGAGGTTTTTGTCGGGCCAGGATTAGTTACGATGCCAGATAAAAAATAATCGAGGTTTTTGTCGGGCCAGGATTAGTTACGATGCCAGGGAAAAAATAATCGAGGTTTTTGTCGGGCTAGGATTAATTACGATGCCAGGGAAAAAATAATCGAGGTTTTTGTCGGGCCAGGAATAGTTACGATGCCAGGGAAAAATAATCGAGGTTTTTGTCGGGCCAGGATTAGTTACGATGCCAGGGAAAAAATAATCGAGTTTTTTGCCGGGCCAGGATTAGTTACGATGCCAAGGAAAAAATAATCGAGGTTTTTGTCGGGCCAGGATTAGTTACGATGCCAGGGAAAAAATAATAGAGGTTTATGTCGGGCCAGGATTAGTTACGATGCCAGGGAAAAAATAATCGAGGTTTTTGTCAGGCCAGGATTAGTTACGATGCCAGGGAAAAAATAATCGAGGTTTTTGTCGGGCAAGGATTAGTTACGATGCCAGGGAAAAAATAATCGAGGTTTTTGTCGGGCCAGGATTAGTTACTATGCCAGGGAAAAAATAATCGAGGTTTTTGTCGGGCCAGGATTAGTTACGATGCCAGGGAAAAAATAATCGAGGTTTTTGTCGCGCTAGGATTAGTTACGATGCCAGGGAAACAAATAATCGCGGTTTTTGTCGCGCCAGGATTAGTTACGATCCCAGGGAAAAAAATAATCGAGGTTTTTGTTGGGCCAGGATTAGTTACGATGCCAGGGAAAAAATAATCGAGGTTTTTGTCGGGCCAGGATTAGTTACGATGCCAGGGAAAAAATAATCGAGGTTTTTGTCGGGCCAGTATTAGTTACGATGCCAGGGAAGAAATAATCGATGTTTTTGTCGGGCCAGGATTAGTTACGATGCCAGGGAAAAAATAATCGAGGTTTTTGTCGGGCCAGGATTAGTTACGATGCCAGGGAAGAAATAATCGAGGTTTTTGTCGGGCCAGGATTAGTTACGATGCCAGGGAAAAAATAATCGAGGTTTTTGTCGGGCCAGGATTAGTTACGATGCCAGGGAAAAAATAATCGA
The DNA here is from genome assembly GCA_963682025.1 of Cordilura impudica. Lineage (NCBI taxonomy): Eukaryota > Metazoa > Arthropoda > Insecta > Diptera > Scathophagidae > Cordilura > Cordilura impudica. The sequence goes on from OY821521.1 coordinate 128,239,390, forward strand.
GGTTTTTGTCGGGCCAGTATTAGTTACTATGCCAGGGAAAAATAATCGAGGTTTTTGTCGGGCCAGGATTAGTTACGATGCCAGGGAAAAAATAATCGAGGTTTTTGTCGGGCCAGGATTAGTTACGATGCCAGGGAAAAAATAATCGAGGTTTTTGTCGGGCCAGGAATAGTTACGATGCCAGGGAAAAATAATCGAGGTTTTTGTCGGGCCAGGATTAGTTACGATGCCAGATAAAAAATAATCGAGGTTTTTGTCGGGCCAGGATTAGTTACGATGCCAGGGAAAAAATAATCGAGGTTTTTGTCGGGCTAGGATTAATTACGATGCCAGAGAAAAAATAATCGAGGTTTTTGTCGGGCCAGGATTAGTTGCGATGCCAGGGAAAAAATAATCGAGGTTTTTGTCGGGCCAGGATTAGTTACGATGCCAGGGAAAAAATAATCGAGGTTTTTGTCGGGCCAGGAATAGTTACGATGCCAGGGAAAAATAATCGAGGTTTTTGTCGGGCCAGGATTAGTTACGATGCCAGGGAAAAAATAATCGAGTTTTTTGCCGGGCCAGGATTAGTTACGATGCCAAGGAAAAAATAATCGAGGTTTTTGTCGGGCCAGGATTAGTTACGATGCCAGGGAAAAAATAATAGAGGTTTATGTCGGGCCAGGATTAGTTACGATGCCAGGGAAAAAATAATCGAGGTTTTTGTCGGGCCAGGATTAGTTACGATGCCAGGGAAAAAATAATCGAGGTTTTTGTCGGGCAAGGATTAGTTACGATGCCAGGGAAAAAATAATCGAGGTTTTTGTCGGGCCAGGATTAGTTACTATGCCAGGGAAAAAATAATCGAGGTTTTTGTCGGGCCAGGAATAGTTACGATGCCAGGGAAAAAATAATCGAGGTTTTTGTCGCGCTAGGATTAGTTACGATGCCAGGGAAACAAATAATCGCGGTTTTTGTCGCGCCAGGATTAGTTACGATGCCAGGGAAAAAATAATCGAGGTTTTTGTCGGGCCAGGATTAGTTACGATGCCAGGGAAAAAATAATCGAGGTTTTTGTCGGGCCAGGATTAGTTACGATGCCAGGGAAAAAATAATCGAGGTTTTTGTCGGGCCAGTATTAGTTACGATGCCAGGGAAGAAATAATCGAGGTTTTTGTCGGGCCAGGATTAGTTACGATGCCAGGGAAAAAATAATCGAGGTTTTTGTCGGGCCAGGATTAGTTACGATGCCAGGGAAGAAATAATCGAGGTTTTTGTCGGGCCAGGATTAGTTACGATGCCAGGGAAAAAATAACCGAGGTTTTTGTCGGGCCAGGATTAGTTACGATGCCAGGGAAAAAATAATCGAGGTTTTTGTCGGGCCAGTATTAGTTACTATGCCAGGGAAAAATAATCGAGGTTTTTGTCGGGCCAGGATTAGTTACGATGCCAGGGAAAAAATAATCGAGGTTTTTGTCGGGCCAGGATTAGTTACGATGCCAGGGAAAAAATAATCGAGGTTTTTATCGGGCCAGGAATAGTTACGATGCCAGGGAAAAATAATCGAGGTTTTTGTCGGGCCAGAATTAGTTACGATGCCAGATAAAAAATAATCGAGGTTTTTGTCGGGCCAGGATTAGTTACGATGCCAGGGAAAAAATAATCGAGGTTTTTGTCGGGCTAGGATTAATTACGATGCCAGAGAAAAAATAATCGAGGTTTTTGTCGGGCCAGGATTAGTTGCGATGCCAGGGAAAAAATAATCGAGGTTTTTGTCGGGCCAGGATTAGTTACGATGCCAGGGAAGAAATAATCGAGGTTTTTGTCGGGCCAGGATTAGTTACGATGCCAGGGAAAAAATAATCGAGGTTTTTGTCGGGCCAGGATTAGTTACGATGCCAGGGAAAAAATAATCGAGGTTTTTGTCGGGCCAGGATTAGTTACTATGCCGGGGAAAAAATAATCGAGGTTTTTGTCGCGCCAGGATTAGTTACGATGCCAGGGAAAAATAATCGAGGTTTTTGTCGGGCCAGGATTAGTTACGATGCCAGGGAAAAATTAATCGAGGTGTTTCTCGCGCCAGGATTAGTTATGATGCCAGGGAAAAAATAATCGAGGTTTTTGTCGGGCCAGGATTAGTTACGATGCCAGGGAAAAAATAATCGAGGTTTTTGTCGGGCCAGGATTAGTTACGATGCCAAGGAAAAATAATCGAGGTTTTTGTCGGGCCAGGATTAGTTACGATGCCAGGGAAAAATAATCGAGGTTTTTGTCGGGTCAGGATTAGTTACGATGCCAGGTAAAAAATAATCGAGGTTTTTGTCGGGCCAGGATTAGATACGATGCCAGGGAAAAAATAATCGGGGTTTTTGTCGGGCCAGGATTAGTTACGATGCCAGGGAAAAAATAATCGAGGTTTTTGTCGGGCCAGGATTAGTTACGATGCCAGAGAAAAAATAATCGAGGTTTTTGTCGGGCCAGGATTAGTTACGATGCCAGGGAAAAAATAATCGAGGTTTTTGTCGGGCCAGGATTAGTTACGATGCCAGGGAAAAAATAATCGAGGTTTTTGTCGGGCCAGGATTAGTTACGATGCCAGGGAAAAAATAATCGAGGTTTTTGTCGCGCCAGGATTAGTTACGATGTCAGGGAAAAAATAATCGGGGTTTTTGTCGGGCCAGGATTTGTTACGATGCCAGGGAAAAAATAATCGAGGTTTTTGTCGGGCCAGGATTAGTTACGATGCCAGGGAAAAAATAATCGAGGTTTTTGTCGGGCCAGGATTAGTTACTATGCCAGGGAAAAAATAATCGAGGTTTATGTCGGGCCAGGATTAGTTACGATGCCAGGGAAAAATTAATCGAGGTTTTTGTCGGGCCAGGATTAGTTACGGTGCCAGGGAAATAATAATCGAGGTTTTTGTCGGGCCAGGATTAGTTACGATGCCAGGGAAAAAATAATCGAGGTTTTTGTCGCGCCAGGATTAGTTACGATGTCAGGGAAAAAATAATCGAGGTTTTTGTCGGGCCAGGATTAGTTACGATGCCAGGGAAAAAATAATCGAGGTTTTTGCCGGGCCAGGATTAGTTACGATGCCAAGGAAAAAATAATCGAGGTTTTTGTCGGGCCAGGATTAGTTACGATGCCAGGGAAAAAATAATAGAGGTTTATGTCGGGCCAGGATTAGTTACGATGCCAGGGAAAAAATAATCGAGGTTTTTGTCGGGCCAGGATTAGTTACGATGCCAGGGAAAAAATAATCGAGGTTTTTGTCGGGCCAGGATTAGTTACGATGCCAGGGAAAAAATAATCGAGGTTTTTGTCGGGCCAGGATTAGTTACTATGCCAGGGGAAAATAAATCGAGGTTTTGGTCGGGCCAGGATTAGTTACGATGCCAGGGAAAAAATAATCGAGGTTTTTGTCGCGCTAGGATTAGTTACGATGCCAGGGAAACAAATAATCGCGGTTTTTGTCGCGCCAGGATTAGTTACGATGCCAGGGAAAAAATAATCGAGGTTTTTGTCGGGCCAGGATTAGTTACGATGCCAGGGAAAAAATAATCGAGGTTTTTGTCGGGCCAGGATTAGTTACGATGCCAGGGAAGAAATAATCGAGGTTTTTGTCGGGCCAGTATTAGTTACGATGCCAGGGAAGAAATAATCGAGGTTTTTGTCGGGCCAGGATTAGTTACGATGCCAGGGAAAAAATAATCGAGGTTTTTGTCGGGCCAGGATTAGTTACGATGCCAGGGAAAAAATAATCGAGGTTTTTGTCGGGCCAGGATTAGTTACGATGCCAGGGAAAAAATAATCGAGGTTTTTGTCGGGCCAGGATTAGTTACGATGCCAGGGAAAAAATAATCGAGGTTTTTGTCGTGCCAGTATTAGTTACTATGCCAGGGAAAAATAATCGAGGTTTTTGTCGGGCCAGGATTAGTTACGATGCCAGGGAAAAAATAATCAAGGTTTTTTTCGGGCCAGGATTAGTTACGATGCCAGGGAAAAAATAATCGAGGTTTTTGTCGGGCCAGGATTAGTTACGATGCCAGGGAAAAATAATCGAGGTTTTTGTCGGGCCAGGATTAGTTACGATGCCAGATAAAAAATAATCGAGGTTTTTGTCGGGCCAGGATTAGTTACGATGCCAGGGAAAAAATAATCGAGGTTTTTGTCGGGCTAGGATTAATTACGATGCCAGAGAAAAAATAATCGAGGTTTTTGTCGGGCCAGGATTAGTTGCGATGCCAGGGAAAAAATAATCGAGGTTTTTGTCGGGCCAGGATTAGTTACGATGCCAGGGAAAAATGATCGAGGTTTTTGTCGGGCCAGGATTAGTTACGATGCCAGGGAAAAAATAATCGAGGTTTTTGTCGGGCCAGGATTAGTTACGATGCCAGGGAAAAAATAATCGAGGTTTTTGTCGGGCCAGGATTAGTTACTATGCCGGGGAAAAAATAATCGAGGTTTTTGTCGCGCCAGGATTAGTTACGATGCCAGGGAAAAAATAATCGAGGTTTTTGTCGGGCCAGGATTAGTTACGATGCCAGGGAAAAAATAATCGAGGTTTTTGTCGGGCCAGGATTAGTTACGATGCCAGGGAAAAAATAATCGAGGTGTTTCTCGCGCCAGGATTAGTTACGATGCCAGGGAAAAAATAAGCGAGGTTTTTGTCGGGCCAGGATTAGCTACGATGCCAGGGAAAAAATAATCAAGGTTTTTGTCGGGCCAGGATTAGTTACGATGCCAGGGAAAAATAATCGAGGTTTTTTCGGGCCAGGATTAGTTACGATGCCAGGGAAAAAATAATCGAGGTTTTTGTCGGGCCAGGATTAGTTACGATGCCAGGGAAAAAATAATCGAGGTTTTTGTCGGGCCAGGATTAGTTACGATGCCAGGGAAAAAATAATCGAGGTTTTTGTCGGGCCAGGATTAGTTACGATGCCAGGGAAAAAATAATCGAGGTTTTTGTCGGGCCAGTATTAGTTACTATGCCAGGGAAAAATAATCGAGGTTTTTGTCGGGCCAGGATTAGTTACGATGCCAGGGAAAAAATAATCGAGGTTTTTGTCGGGCCAGGATTAGTTACGATGCCAGGGAAAAAATAATCGAGGTTTTTGTCGGGCCAGGATTAGTTACGATGCCAGGGAAAAATAATCGAGGTTTTTGTCGGGCCAGGATTAGTTACGATGCCAGATAAAAATAATCGAGGTTTTTGTCGGGCCAGGATTAGTTACGATGCCAGGGAAAAAATAATCGAGGTTTTTGTCGGTCTAGGATTAATTACGATGCCAGAGAAAAAATAATCGAGGTTTTTGTCGGGCCAGGATTAGTTGCGATGCCAGGGAAAAAATAATCGAGGTTTTTGTCGGGCCAGGATTAGTTACGATGCCAGGGAAAAAATAATCGAGGTTTTTGTCGGGCCAGGATTAGTTACGATGCCAGGGAAAAAATAATCGAGGTTTTTGTCGGGCCAGGATTAGTTACGATGCCAGGGAAAAAATAATCGAGGCTTTTGTCGGGCCAGGATTAGTTGCTATGCCGGGGAAAAAATAATCGAGGTTTTTGTTGTGCCAGGATTAGTTACGATGCCAGGGAAAAAAATAATCGAAGTTTTTGTCGGGCCAGGATTAGTTACGATGCCAGATAAAAATAATCGAGGTTTTTGTCGGGCCAGGATTAGTTACGATGCCAGGGAAAAAATAATCGAGGTTTTTGTCGGGCCAGGATTAGTTACGATGCCAGGGAAAAAATAATCGAGGTTTTTGTCGGGCCAGGATTAGTTACGATGCCAGGGAAAAAATAATCGAGGTTTTTGTCGGGCCAGGATTAGTTACTATGCCGGGGAAAAAATAATCGAGGTTTTTGTCGCGACAGGATTAGTTACGATGCCAGGGAAAAAATAATCGAGGTTTTTGTCGGGCCAGGATTAGTTACGATGCCACGGAAAAAATAATCGAGGTTTTTGTCGGGCCAGGATTAGTTACGATGCCAGGGAAAAAATAATCGAGGTGTTTCTCGCGCCAGGATTAGTTACGATGCCAGGGAAAAAATAAGCGAAGTTTTTGTCGGGCCAGGATTAGCTACGATGCCAGGGAAAAAATAATCAAGGTTTTTGTCGGGCCAGGATTAGTTACGATGCCAGGGAAAAATAATCGAGGTTTTTTTCGGGCCAGGATTAGTTACGTTGCCAGGGAAAAAATAATCGAGGTTTTTGTCGGGCCAGGATTAGTTACGATGCCAGGGAAAAAATAATCGAGGTTTTTGTCGGGCCAGGATTAGTTACGATGCCAGGGAAAAAATAATCGAGGTTTTTGTCGGGCCAGGATTAGTTACGATGCCAGGGAAAAAATAATCGAGGTTTTTGTCGGGCCAGTATTAGTTACTATGCCAGGGAAAAATAATCGAGGTTTTTGTCGGGCCAGGATTAGTTACGATGCCAGGGAAAAAATAATCGAGGTTTTTGTCGGGCCAGGATTAGTTACGATGCCAGGGAAAAAATAATCGAGGTTTTTGTCGGGCCAGGATTAGTTACGATGCCAGGGAAAAATAATCGAGGTTTTTGTCGGGCCAGGATTAGTTACGATGCCAGATAAAAATAATCGAGGTTTTTGTCGGGCCAGGATTAGTTACGATGCCAGGGAAAAAATAATCGAGGTTTTTGTCGGGCTAGGATTAATTACGATGCCAGAGAAAAAATAATCGAGGTTTTTGTCGGGCCAGGATTAGTTGCGATGCCAGGGAAAAAATAATCGAGGTTTTTGTCGGGCCAGGATTAGTTACGATGCCAGGGAAAAAATAATCGAGGTTTTTGTCGGGCCAGGATTAGTTACGATGCCAGGGAAAAAATAATCGAGGTTTTTGTCGGGCCAGGATTAGTTACGATGCCAGGGAAAAAATAATCGAGGTTTTTGTCGGGCCAGGATTAGTTGCTATGCCGGGGAAAAAATAATCGAGGTTTTTGTTGTGCCAGGATTAGTTACGATGCCAGGGAAAAAATAATCGAAGTTTTTGTCGGGCCAGGATTAGTTACGATGCCAGATAAAAATAATCGAGGTTTTTGTCGGGCCAGGATTAGTTACGATGCCAGGGAAAAAATAATCGAGGTTTTTGTCGGGCCAGGATTAGTTACGATGCCAGGGAAAAAATAATCGAGGTTTTTGTCGGGCCAGGATTAGTTACGATGCCAGGGAAAAAATAATCGAGGTGTTTCTCGCGCCAGGATTAGTTACGATGCCAGGGAAAAAATAATCGAGGTTTTTGTCGGGCCAGGATTAGTTACGATGCCAGGGAAAAAATAATCGAGGTTTTTGTCGGGCCAGGATTAGTTACGATGCCAGGGAAAATAATCGAGGTTTTTTTCGGGCCAGGATTAATAACGATGCCAGGTAAAAAATAATCGAGGTTTTTGTCGGGCCAGGATTAGATACGATGCCAGGGAAAAAATAATCGGGGTTTTTGTCGGGCCAGGATTAGTTACGATGCCAGGGAAAAAATAATCGAGGTTTTTGTCGGGCCAGGATTAGTTACGATGCCAGGGAAAAAATAATCGAGGTTTTTGTCGGGCCAGGATTAGTTACGATGCCAGGGAAAAAATAATCGAGGTTTTTGTCGGGCCAGGATTAGTTACTATGCCGGGGAAAAAATAATCGAGGTTTTTGTCGCGCCAGGATTAGTTACGATGCCAGGGAAAAATAATCGAGGTTTTTGTCGGGCCAGGATTAGTTACGATGCCAGGGAAAAAATAATCGAGGTGTTTCTCGCGCCAGGATTAGTTATGATGCCAGGGAAAAAATAATCGAGGTTTTTGTCGTGCCAGGATTAGTTACGATGCCAGGGAAAAAATAATCGAGGTTTTTGTCGGGCCAGGATTAGTTACGATGCCAGGGAAAAATAATCGAGGTTTTTGTCGGGCCAGGATTAGTTACGATGCCAGGGAAAAATAATCGAGGTTTTTGTCGGGTCAGGATTAGTTACGATGCCAGGTAAAAAATAATCGAGGTTTTTGTCGGGCCAGGATTAGATACGATGCCAGGGAAAAAATAATCGAGGTTTTTGTCGGGCCAGGATTAGTTACGATGCCAGGGAAAAAATAATCGAGGTTTTTGTCGGGCCGGTATTAGTTACGATGCCAGGGAAGAAATAATCGAGGTTTTTGTCGGGCCAGGATTAGTTACGATGCCAGGGAAAAAATAATCGAGGTTTTTGTCGGGCCAGGATTAGTTACGATGCCAGGGAAAAAAATAATCGAGGTTTTTGTCGGGCCAGGATTAGTTACGATGCCAGGGAAAAAATAATCGAGGTTTTTGTCGGGCCAGGATTAGTTACGATGCCAGGGAAAAAATAATCGAGGTTTTTGTCGGGCCAGTATTAGTTACTATGCCAGGGAAAAATAATCGAGGTTTTTGTCGGGCCAGGATTAGTTACGATGCCAGGGAAAAAATAATCGAGGTTTTTGTCGGGCCAGGATTAGTTACGATGCCAGGCAAAATATAATCGAGGTTTTTGTCGGGTTAGGATTAGTTACGATGCCAGGGAAAAATAATCGAGGTTTTTGTCGGGCCAGGATTAGTTACGATGCCAGATAAAAAATAATCGAGGTTTTTGTCGGGCCAGGATTAGTTACGATGCCAGGGAAAAAATAATCGAGGTTTTTGTCGGGCTAGGATTAATTACGATGCCAGGGAAAAAATAATCGAGGTTTTTGTCGGGCCAGGAATAGTTACGATGCCAGGGAAAAATAATCGAGGTTTTTGTCGGGCCAGGATTAGTTACGATGCCAGGGAAAAAATAATCGAGTTTTTTGCCGGGCCAGGATTAGTTACGATGCCAAGGAAAAAATAATCGAGGTTTTTGTCGGGCCAGGATTAGTTACGATGCCAGGGAAAAAATAATAGAGGTTTATGTCGGGCCAGGATTAGTTACAATGCCAGGGAAAAAATAATCGAGGTTTTTGTCGGGCCAGGATTAGTTACGATGCCAGGGAAAAAATAATCGAGGTTTTTGTCGGGCAAGGATTAGTTACGATGCCAGGGAAAAAATAATCGAGGTTTTTGTCGGGCCAGGATTAGTTACTATGCCAGGGAAAAAATAATCGAGGTTTTTGTCGGTCCAGGAATAGTTACGATGCCAGGGAAAAAATAATCGAGGTTTTTGTCGCGCTAGGATTAGTTACGATGCCAGGGAAACAAATAATCGCGGTTTTTGTCGCGCCAGGATTAGTTACGATGCCAGGGAAAAAATAATCGAGGTTTTTGTCGGGCCAGGATTAGTTACGATGCCAGGGAAAAAATAATCGAGGTTTTTGTCGGGCCAGGATTAGTTACGATGCCAGGGAAAAAATAATCGAGGTTTTTGTCGGGCCAGTATTAGTTACGATGCCAGGGAAGAAATAATCGAGGTTTTTGTCGGGCCAGGATTAGTTACGATGCCAGGGAAAAAATAATCGAGGTTTTTGTCGGGCCAGGATTAGTTACGATGCCAGGGAAGAAATAATCGAGGTTTTTGTCGGGCCAGGATTTGTTACGATGCCAGGGAAAAAATAACCGAGGTTTTTGTCGGGCCAGGATTAGTTACGATGCCAGGGAAAAAATAATCGAGGTTTTTGTCGGGCCAGTATTAGTTACTATGCCAGGGAAAAATAATCGAGGTTTTTGTCGGGCCAGGATTAGTTACGATGCCAGGGAAAAAATAATCGAGGTTTTTGTCGGGCCAGGATTAGTTACGATGCCAGGGAAAAAATAATCGAGGTTTTTGTCGGGCCAGGAATAGTTACGATGCCAGGGAAAAATAATCGAGGTTTTTGTCGGGCCAGGATTAGTTACGATGCCAGATAAAAAATAATCGAGGTTTTTGTCGGGCCAGGATTAGTTACGATGCCAGGGAAAAAATAATCGAGGTTTTTGTCGGGCTAGGATTAATTACGATGCCAGAGAAAAAATAATCGAGGTTTTTGTCGGGCCAGGATTAGTTGCGATGCCAGGGAAAAAATAATCGAGGTTTTTGTCGGGCCAGGATTAGTTACGATGCCAGGGAAAAAATAATCGAGGTTTTTGTCGGGCCAGGATTAGTTACGATGCCAGGGAAAAAATAATCGAGGTTTTTGTCGGGCCAGGATTAGTTACGATGCCAGGGAAAAAATAATCGAGGTTTTTGTCGGGCCAGGATTAGTTACTATGCCGGGGAAAAAATAATCGAGGTTTTTGTCGCGCCAGGATTAGTTACGATGCCAGGGAAAAATAATCGAGGTTTTTGTCGGGCCAGGATTAGTTACGATGCCAGGGAAAAATTAATCGAGGTGTTTCTCGCGCCAGGATTAGTTATGATGCCAGGGAAAAAATAATCGAGGTTTTTGTCGGGCCAGGATTAGTTACGATGCCAGGGAAAAAATAATCGAGGTTTTTGTCGGGCCAGGATTAGTTACGATGCCAGGGAAAAATAATCGAGGCTTTTGTCGGGCCAGGATTAGTTACGATGCCAGGGAAAAATAATCGAGGTTTTTGTCGGGTCAGGATTAGTTACGATGCCAGGTAAAAAATAATCGAGGTTTTTGTCGGGCCAGGATTAGATACGATGCCAGGGAAAAAATAATCGGGGTTTTTGTCGGGCCAGGATTAGTTACGATGCCAGGGAAAAAATAATCGAGGTTTTTGTCGGGCCAGGATTAGTTACGATGCCAGGGAAAAAATAATCGAGGTTTTTGTCGGGCCAGGATTAGTTACGATGCCAGGGAAAAAATAATCGAGGTTTTTGTCGGGCCAGGATTAGTTACGATGCCAGGGAAAAAATAATCGAGGTTTTTGTCGGGCCAGGATTAGTTACGATGCCAGGGAAAAAATAATCGAGGTTTTTGTCGCGCCAGGATTAGTTACGATGTCAGGGAAAAAATAATCGGGGTTTTTGTCGGGCCAGGATTTGTTACGATGCCAGGGAAAAAATAATCGAGGTTTTTGTCGGGCCAGGATTAGTTACGATGCCAGGGAAAAAATAATCGAGGTTTTTGTCGGGCCAGGATTAGTTACTATGCCAGGGAAAAAATAATCGAGGTTTATGTCGGGCCAGGATTAGTTACGATGCCAGGGAAAAATTAATCGAGGTTTTTGTCGGGCCAGGATTAGTTACGTTGCCAGGGAAATAATAATCGAGGTTTTTGTCGGGCCAGGATTAGTTACGATGCCAGGGAAAAAATAATCGAGGTTTTTGTCGGGCCAGGATTAGTTACGTTGCCAGGAAAAAAATAATCGAGGTTTTTGTCGGGCCAGGATTAGTTACGATGCCAGGGAAAAAATAATCGAGGTTTTTGTCGGGCCAGGATTAGCTACGATGCCAGGGAAAAAATAATCGAGGTTTTCGTCGGGCCAGGATTAGTTACGATGCCAGGGAAAAAATAATCGAGGTTTTTGTCGCGCCAGGATTAGTTACGATGTCAGGGAAAAAATAATCGAGGTTTTTGTCGGGCCAGGATTAGTTACGATGCCAGGGAAAAAATAATCGAAGTTTTTGCCGGGCCAGGATTAGTTACGATGCCAAGGAAAAAATAATCGAGGTTTTTGTCGGGCCAGGATTAGTTACGATGCCAGGGAAAAAATAATAGAGGTTTATGTCGGGCCAGGATTAGTTACGATGCCAGGGAAAAAATAATCGAGGTTTTTGTCGGGCCAGGATTAGTTACGATGCCAGGGAAAAAATAATCGCGGTTTTTGTCGCGCCAGGATTAGTTACGATGCCAGGGAAAAAATAATCGAGGTTTTTGTCGGGCCAGGATTAGTTACGATGCCAGGGAAAAAATAATCGAGGTTTTTGTCGGGCCAGGATTAGTTACGATGCCAGGGAAGAAATAATCGAGGTTTTTGTCGGGCCAGTATTAGTTACGATGCCAGGGAAGAAATAATCGAGGTTTTTGTCGGGCCAGGATTAGTTACGATGCCAGGGAAAAAATAATCGAGGTTTTTGTCGGGCCAGGATTAGTTACGATGCCAGGGAAAAAATAATCGAGGTTTTTGTCGGGCCAGGATTAGTTACGATGCCAGGGAAAAAATAATCGAGGTTTTTGTCGGGCCAGGATTAGTTACGATGCCAGGGAAAAAATAATCGAGGTTTTTGTCGTGCCAGTATTAGTTACTATGCCAGGGAAAAATAATCGAGGTTTTTGTCGGGCCAGGATTAGTTACGATGCCAGGGAAAAAATAATCGAGGTTTTTGTCGGGCCAGGATTAGTTACGATGCCAGGGAAAAAATAATCGAGGTTTTTGTCGGGCCAGGATTAGTTACGATGCCAGGGAAAAATAATCGAGGTTTTTGTCGGGCCAGGATTAGTTACGATGCCAGATAAAAAATAATCGAGGTTTTTGTCGGGCCAGGATTAGTTACGATGCCAGGGAAAAAATAATCGAGGTTTTTGTCGGGCTAGGATTAATTACGATGCCAGAGAAAAAATAATCGAGGTTTTTGTCGGGCCAGGATTAGTTGCGATGCCAGGGAAAAAATAATCGAGGTTTTTGTCGGGCCAGGATTAGTTACGATGCCAGGGAAAAATGATCGAGGTTTTTGTCGGGCCAGGATTAGTTACGATGCCAGGGAAAAAATAATCGAGGTTTTTGTCGGGCCAGGATTAGTTACGATGCCAGGGAAAAAATAATCGAGGTTTTTGTCGGGCCAGGATTAGTTACTATGCCGGGGAAAAAATAATCGAGGTTTTTGTCGCGCCAGGATTAGTTACGATGCCAGGGAAAAAATAATCGAGGTTTTTGTCGGGCCAGGATTAGTTACGATGCCAGGGAAAAAATAATCGAGGTTTTTGTCGGGCCAGGATTAGTTACGATGCCAGGGAAAAAATAATCGAGGTGTTTCTCGCGCCAGGATTAGTTACGATGCCAGGGAAAAAATAAGCGAGGTTTTTGTCGGGCCAGGATTAGCTACGATGCCAGGGAAAAAATAATCAAGGTTTTTGTCGGGCCAGGATTAGTTACGATGCCAGGGAAAAATAATCGAGGTTTTTTCGGGCCAGGATTAGTTACGATGCCAGGGAAAAAATAATCGAGGTTTTTGTCGGGCCAGGATTAGTTACGATGCCAGGGAAAAAATAATCGAGGTTTTTGTCGGGCCAGGATTAGTTACGATGCCAGGGAAAAAATAATCGAGGTTTTTGTCGGGCCAGGATTAGTTACGATGCCAGGGAAAAAATAATCGAGGTTTTTGTCGGGCCAGTATTAGTTACTATGCCAGGGAAAAATAATCGAGGTTTTTGTCGGGCCAGGATTAGTTACGATGCCAGGGAAAAAATAATCGAGGTTTTTGTCGGGCCAGGATTAGTTACGATGCCAGGGAAAAAATAATCGAGGTTTTTGTCGGGCCAGGATTAGTTACGATGCCAGGGAAAAATAATCGAGGTTTTTGTCGGGCCAGGATTAGTTACGATGCCAGATAAAAATAATCGAGGTTTTTGTCGGGCCAGGATTAGTTACGATGCCAGGGAAAAAATAATCGAGGTTTTTGTCGGGCTAGGATTAATTACGATGCCAGAGAAAAAATAATCGAGGTTTTTGTCGGGCCAGGATTAGTTGCGATGCCAGGGAAAAAATAATCGAGGTTTTTGTCGGGCCAGGATTTGTTACGATGCCAGGGAAAAAATAATCGAGGTTTTTGTCGGGCCAGGATTAGTTACGATGCCAGGGAAAAAATAATCGAGGTTTTTATCGGGCCAGGATTAGTTACGATGCCAGGGAAAAAATAATCGAGGTTTTTGTCGGGCCAGGATTAGTTGCTATGCCGGGGAAAAAATAATCGAGGTTTTTGTTGTGCCAGGATTAGTTACGATGCCAGGGAAAAAATAATCGAAGTTTTTGTCGGGCCAGGATTAGTTACGATGCCAGATAAAAATAATCGAGGTTTTTGTCGGGCCAGGATTAGTTACGATGCCAGGGAAAAAATAATCGAGGTTTTTGTCGGGCCAGGATTAGTTACGATGCCAGGGAAAAAATAATCGAGGTTTTTGTCGGGCCAGGATTAGTTACGATGCCAGGGAAAAATAATCGAGGTTTTTGTCGGGCCAGGATTAGTTACTATGCCGGGGAAAAAATAATCGAGGTTTTTGTCGCGCCAGGATTAGTTACGATGCCAGGGAAAAAATAATCGAGGTTTTTGTCGGGCCAGGATTAGTTACGATGCCAGGGAAAAAATAATCGAGGTTTTTGTCGGGCCAGGATTAGTTACGATGCCAGGGAAAAAATAATCGAGGTGTTTCTCGCGCCAGGATTAGTTACGATGCCAGGGAAAAAATAAGCGAGGTTTTTGTCGGGCCAGGATTAGCTACGAGGCCAGGGAAATAATAATCAAGGTTTTTGTCGGGCCAGGATTAGTTACGATGCCAGGGAAAAATAATCGAGGTTTTTGTCGGGCCAGGATTAGTTACGATGCCAGATAAAAATAATCGAGGTTTTTGTCGGGCCAGGATTAGTTACGATGCCAGGGAAAAAATAATCGAGGTTTTTGTCGGGCTAGGATTAATTACGATGCCAGAGAAAAAATAATCGAGGTTTTTGTCGGGCTAGGATTAATTACGATGCCAGAGAAAAAATAATCGAGGTTTTTGTCGGGCCAGGATTAGTTGCGATGCCAGGGAAAAAATAATCGAGGTTTTTGTCGGGCCAGGATTAGTTACGATGCCAGGGAAAAAATAATCGAGGTTTTTGTCGGGCCAGGATTAGTTACGATGCCAGGGAAAAAATAATCGAGGTTTTTGTCGGGCCAGGATTAGTTACGATGCCAGGGAAAAAATAATCGAGGTTTTTGTCGGGCCAGGATTAGTTGCTATGCCGGGGAAAAAATAATCGAGGTTTTTGTTGTGCCAGGATTAGTTACGATGCCAGGGAAAAAATAATCGAAGTTTTTGTCGGGCCAGGATTAGTTACGATGCCAGATAAAAATAATCGAGGTTTTTGTCGGGCCAGGATTAGTTACGATGCCAGGGAAAAAATAATCGAGGTTTTTGTCGGGCCAGGATTAGTTACGATGCCAGGGAAAAAATAATCGAGGTTTTTGTCGGGCCAGGATTAGTTACGATGCCAGGGAAAAAATAATCGAGGTGTTTCTCGCGCCAGGATTAGTTACGATGCCAGGGAAAAAATAATCGAGGTTTTTGTCGGGCCAGGATTAGTTACGATGCCAGGGAAAAAATAATCGAGGTTTTTGTCGGGCCAGGATTAGTTACGATGCCAGGGAAAATAATCGAGGTTTTTTTCGGGCCAGGATTAATAACGATGCCAGGTAAAAAATAATCGAGGTTTTTGTCGGGCCAGGATTAGATACGATGCCAGGGAAAAAATAATCGGGGTTTTTGTCGGGCCAGGATTAGTTACGATGCCAGGGAAAAAATAATCGAGGTTTTTGTCGGGCCAGGATTAGTTACGTTGCCAGGGAAAAAATAATCGAGGTTTTTGTCGGGCCAGGATTAGTTACGATGCCAGGGAAAAAATAATCGAGGTTTTTGTCGGGCCAGGATTAGTTACGATGCCAGGGAAAAAATAATCGAGGTTTTTGTCGGGCCAGGATTAGTTACGATGCCAGGGAAAAAATAATCGAGGTTTTTGTCGGGCCAGGATTAGTTACGATGCCAGGGAAAAAATAATCGAGGTTTTTGTCGGGCCAGGATTAGTTACGATGCCAGGGAAAAAATAATCGAGGTTTATGTCGGGCCAGGATTAGTTACGATGCCAGGGAAAAATTAATCGAGGTTTTTGTCGGGCCAGGATTTGTTGCGTTGCCAGGGAAAAAATAATCGAGGTTTTTGTCGGGCCAGGATTAGTTACGATGCCAGGGAAAAAATAATCGAGGTTTTTCTCGCGCCAGGATTAGTTATGATGCCAGGGAAAAAATAATCGAGGTTTTTGTCGGGCCAGGATTAGTTACGATGCCAGGGAAAAAATAATCGAGGTTTTTGTCGGGCCAGGATTAGTTACGATGCCAGGGAAAAAATAATCGAGGTTTTTGTCGGGCCAGGATTAGTTACGATGCCAGGGAAAAAATAATCGAGGTTTTTGTCGGGCCAGGATTAGTTACGTTGCCAGGAAAAAAATAATCGAGGTTTTTGTCGGGCCAGGATTAGTTACGATACCAGGGAAAAAATAATCGAGGTTTTTGTCGGGCCAGGATTAGCTACGATGCCAGGGAAAAAATAATCGAGGTTTTCGTCGGGCCAGGATTAGTTACGATGCCAGGGAAAAAATAATCGAGGTTTTTGTCGCGCCAGGATTAGTTACGATGTCAGGGAAAAAATAATCGAGGTTTTTGTCGGGCCAGGATTAGTTACGATGCCAGGGAAAAAATAATCGAGGTTTTTGCCGGGCCAGGATTAGTTACGATGCCAAGGAAAAAATAATCGAGGTTTTTGTCGGGCCAGGATTAGTTACGATGCCAGGGAAAAAATAATAGAGGTTTATGTCGGGCCAGGATTAGTTACGATGCCAGGGAAGAAATAATCGAGGTTTTTGTCGCGCCAGGATTAGTTACGATGCCAGGGAAAAAATAATCGAGGTTTTTGTCGGGCCAGGATTAGTTACGATGCCAGGGAAAAAATAATCGAGGTTTTTGTCGGGCCAGGATTAGTTACTATGCCAGGGAAAAATAAATCGAGGTTTTGGTCGGGCCAGGATTAGTTACGATGCCAGGGAAAAAATAATCGAGGTTTTTGTCGCGCTAGGATTAGTTACGATGCCAGGGAAACAAATAATCGCGGTTTTTGTCGCGCCAGGATTAGTTACGACGCCAGGGAAAAAATAATCGAGGTTTTTGTCGGGCCAGGATTAGTTACGATGCCAGGGAAAAAATAATCGAGGTTTTTGTCGGGCTAGGATTAATTACGATGCCAGAGAAAAAATAATCGAGGTTTTTGTCGGGCCAGGATTAGTTGCGATGCCAGGGAAAAAATAATCGAGGTTTTTGTCGGGCCAGGATTAGTTACGATGCCAGGGAAAAAATAATCGAGGTTTTTGTCGGGCCAGGATTAGTTACGATGCCAGGGAAAAAATAATCGAGGTTTTTGTCGGGCCAGGATTAGTTACGATGCCAGGGAAAAAATAATCGAGGTTTTTGTCGGGCCAGGATTAGTTACTATGCCGGGGAAAAAATAATCGAGGTTTTTGTCGCGCCAGGATTTGTTACGATGCCAGGGAAAAAATAATCGAGGTTTTTGTCGGGCCAGGATTAGTTACGATGCCAGGGAAAAAATAATCGAGGTTTTTGTCGGGCCAGGATTAGTTACGATGCCAGGGAAAAAATAATCGAGGTGTTTCTCGCGCCAGGATTAGTTACGATGCCAGGGAAAAAATAAGCGAGGTTTTTGTCGGGCCAGGATTAGCTACGATGCCAGGGAAAAAATAATCAAGGTTTTTGTCGGGCCAGGATTAGTTACGATGCCAGGGAAAAATAATCGAGGTTTTTTTCGGGCCAGGATTAGTTACGATGCCAGGGAAAAAATAATCGAGGTTTTTGTCGGGCCAGGATTAGTTACGATGCCAGGGAAAAAATAATCGAGGTTTTTGTCGGGCCAGGATTAGTTACGATGCCAGGGAAAAAATAATCGAGGTTTTTGTCGGGCCAGGATTAGTTACGATGCCAGGAAAAAAATAATCGAGGTTTTTGTCGGGCCAGTATTAGTTACTATGCCAGGGAAAAATAATCGAGGTTTTTGTCGGGCCAGGATTAGTTACGATGCCAGGGAAAAAATAATCGAGGTTTTTGTCGGGCCAGGATTAGTTACGATGCCAGGGAAAAAATAATCGAGGTTTTTGTCGGGCCAGGATTAGTTACGATGCCAGGGAAAAATAATCGAGGTTTTTGTCGGGCCAGGATTAGTTACGATGCCAGATAAAAATAATCGAGGTTTTTGTCGGGCCAGGATTAGTTACGATGCCAGGGAAAAAATAATCGAGGTTTTTGTCGGGCTAGGATTAATTACGATGCCAGAGAAAAAATAATCGAGGTTTTTGTCGGGCCAGCATTAGTTGCGATGCCAGGGAAAAAATAATCGAGGTTTTTGTCGGGCCAGGATTAGTTACGATGCCAGGGAAAAAATAATCGAGGTTTTTGTCGGGCCAGGATTAGTTACGATGCCAGGGAAAAAATAATCGAGGTTTTTGTCGGGCCAGGATTAGTTACGATGCCAGGGAAAAAATAATCGAGGTTTTTGTCGGGCCAGGATTAGTTGCTATGCCGGGGAAAAAATAATCGAGGTTTTTGTTGTGCCAGGATTAGTTACGATGCCAGGGAAAAAATAATCGAGGTTTTTGTCGGGCCAGGATTAGTTACGATGCCAGATAAAAATAATCGAGGTTTTTGTCGGGCCAGGATTAGTTACGATGCCAGGGAAAAAATAATCGAGGTTTTTGTCGGGCCAGGATTAGTTACGATGCCAGGGAAAAAATAATCGAGGTTTTTGTCGGGCCAGGATTAGTTACGATGCCAGGGAAAAAATAATCGAGGTGTTTCTCGCGCCAGGATTAGTTACGATGCCAGGGAAAAAATAATCGAGGTTTTTGTCGGTCCAGGATTAGTTACGATGCCAGGGAAAAAATAATCGAGGTTTTTGTCGGGCCAGGATTAGTTACGATGCCAGGGAAAATAATCGAGGTTTTTTTCGGGCCAGGATTAGTTACGATGCCAGGTAAAAAATAATCGAGGTTTTTGTCGGGCCAGGATTAGATACGATGCCAGGGAAAAAATAATCGGGGTTTTTGTCGGGCCAGGATTAGTTACGATGCCAGGGAAAAAATAATCGAGGTTTTGTCGGGCCAGGATTAGTTACGTTGCCAGGGAAAAAATAATCGAGGTTTTTGTCGGGCCAGGATTAGTTACGATGCCAGGGAAAAAATAATCGAGGTTTTTGTCGGGCCAGGATTAGTTACGATGCCAGGGAAAAAATAATCGAGGTTTTTGTCGGGCCAGGATTAGTTACGATGCCAGGGAAAAAATAATCGAGGTTTTTGTCGGGCCAGGATTAGTTACGATGCCAGGGAAAAAATAATCGAGGTTTTTGTCGGGCCAGGATTAGTTACGATGCCAGGGCAAAAATAATCGAGGTTTATGTCGGGCCAGGATTAGTTACGATGCCAGGGAAAAATTAATCGAGGTTTTTGTCGGGCCAGGATTTGTTACGTTGCCAGGGAAAAAATAATCGAGGTTTTTGTCGGGCCAGGATTAGTTACGATGCCAGGGAAAAAATAATCGAGGTTTTTGTCGGGCCAGGATTAGTTACGTTGCCAGGGAAAAAATAATCGAGGTTTTTGTCGGGCCAGGATTAGTTACGATGCCAGGGAAAAAATAATCGAGGTTTTTGTCGGGCCAGGATTAGTTACGATGCCAGGGAAAAAATAATCGAGGTTTTTGTCGGGCCAGGATTAGTTACGATGCCAGGGAAAAAATAATCGAGGTTTTTGTCGGGCCAGGATTAGTTACGTTGCCAGGGAAAAAATAATCGAGGTTTTTGTCGCGCCAGCATTAGTTACGATGCCAGGGAAAAAATAATCGAGGTTTTTGTCGCGCTAGGATTAGTTACGATGCCAGGGAAAAAATAATCGCGGTTTTTGTCGCGCCAGGATTAGTTACGATGCCAGGGAAAAAATAATCGAGGTTTTTGTCGGGCCAGGATTAGTTACGATGCCAGGGAAAAAATAATCGAGGTTTTTGTCGGGCCAGGATTAGTTACGATGCCAGGGAAAAAATAATCGAGGTTTTTGTAGGGCCAGGATTAGTTACGATGCCAGGGAAAAAATAATCGAGGTTTTTGTCGGGCCAGTATTAGTTACTATGCCAGGGAAAAATAATCGAGGTTTTTGTCGGGCCAGAATTAGTTACGATGCCAGGGAAAAAATAATCGAGGTTTTTGTCGGGCCAGGATTAGTTACGATGCCAGGGAAAAAATAATCGAGGTTTTTGTCGGGCCAGGATTAGTTACGATGCCAGGGAAAAATAATCGAGGTTTTTGTCGGGCCAGGATTAGTTACGATGCCAGGTAAAAAATAATCGAGGTTTTTGTCGGGCCAGGATTAGTTACGATGCCAGGGAAAAAATAATCGAGGTTTTTGTCGGGCCAGGATTAATTACGATGCCAGGGAAAAAATAATCGAGGTTTTTGTCGGGCCAGGATTAGTTACGATGCCAGGGAAAAAATAATCGAGGTTTTTGTCGGGCCAGGATTAGCTACGATGCCAGGGAAAAAATAATCGAGGTTTTTGTCGGGCCAGGTTTAGTTACGATGCCAGCGAAAAAATAATCAAGGTTTTTGTCGGGCCAGGATTAGTTACGAAGCCAGGGAAAAAATAATCGATGTTTTTGTCAGGCCAGGATTAGTTACGATGCCAGGGAAAAAATAATCGAGGTTTTTGTCGGGCCAGGATTAGTTACGATGCCAGGGAAAAAATAATCGAGGTTTTTGTTGGGCCCGGATTAGTTACGATGCCAGGGAAAAAATAATCGAGGTTTTTGTCGGGCCAGGATTAGTTACGATGCCGGGGAAAAAATAATCGAGGTTTTTGTCGCGCCAGGATTAGTTACGATGCCAGGGAAAAAATAATCGAGGTTTTTGTCGGGCCAGGATTAGTTACGATGCCAGGGAAAAAATAATCGAGGTTTTTGTCGGGCCAGGATTAGTTACGATGCCAGGGAAAAAATAATCGAGGTGTTTGTCGCGCCAGGATTAGTTACGATGCCAGGGAAAAATAATCGAGGTTCTTGTCGGGCCAGGATTAGTTACGATGCCAGGGAAAAAATAATCGAGGTTTTTGTCGGGCCAGGATTAGTTGCGATGCCAGGGAAAAAACAATCAAGGTTTTTGTTGGGCCAGGATTAGTTACGATGCCAGGGAAAAAATAATTGAGGTTTCTTCGGGCTAGGATTAGTTACGATGCCAGGGAAAAAATAATCGAGGTTTTTGTCGGGCCAGGATTAGTTACGATGCCAGGGAAAAAATAATCGCGGTTTTTGTCGGGCCAGGATTAGTTACGATGCCAGGGAAAAAATAATCGGGGTTTTGTCGGGCCAGGATTAGTTACGATGCCAGGGAAAAAATAATCGAGGTTTTTGTCGGGCCAGGATTAGTTACGATGCCGGGGAAAAAATAATCGAGGTTTTTGTCGGGCCAGGATTAGTTACGATGCCAGGGAAAAAATAATCGAGGTGTTTGTCGGTCCAGGATTAGTTACGATGCCAGGAAAAAAATAATCGAGGTTTTGTCGCGCCAGGATTAGTTACGATGCCAGGGAAAAAATAATCGAGGTTTTTGTCGGGCCAGGATTAGTTACGATGCCAGGGAAAAAATAATCGAGGTTTTTGTCGGGCCAGGATTAGTTACGATGCCAGGGAAAAAATAATCGAGGTGTTTCTCGCGCCAGGATTAGTTACGATGCCAGGGAAAAAATAAGCGAGGTTTTTGTCGGGCCAGGATTAGCTACGATGCCAGGGAAAAAATAATCAAGGTTTTTGTCGGGCCAGGATTAGTTACGATGCCAGGGAAAAATAATCGAGGTTTTTTTCGGGCCAGGATTAGTTACGATGCCAGGGAAAAAATAATCGAGGTTTTTGTCGGGCCAGGATTAGTTACGATGCCAGGGAAAAAATAATCGAGGTTTTTGTCGGGCCAGGATTAGTTACGATGCCAGGGAAAAAATAATCGAAGTTTTTGTCGGGCCAGGATTAGTTACGATGCCAGGGAAAAAATAATCGAGGTTTTTGTCGGGCCAGTATTAGTTACTATGCCAGGGAAAAATAATCGAGGTTTTTGTCGGGCCAGGATTAGTTACGATGCCAGGGAAAAAATAATCGAGGTTTTTGTCGGGCCAGGATTAGTTACGATGCCAGGGAAAAAATAATCGAGGTTTTTGTCGGGCCAGGATTAGTTACGATGCCAGGGAAAAATAATCGAGGTTTTTGTCGGGCCAGGATTAGTTACGATGCCAGATAAAAATAATCGAGGTTTTTGTCGGGCCAGGATTAGTTACGATGCCAGGGAAAAAATAATCGAGGTTTTTGTCGGGCTAGGATTAATTACGATGCCAGAGAAAAAATAATCGAGATTTTTGTCGGGCCAGGATTAGTTGCGATGCCAGGGAAAAAATAATCGAGGTTTTTGTCGGGCCAGGATTAGTTACGATGCCAGGGAAAAAATAATCGAGGTTTTTGTCGGGCCAGGATTAGTTACGATGCCAGGGAAAAAATAATCGAGGTTTTTGTCGGGCCAGGATTAGTTACGATGCCAGGGAAAAAATAATCGAGGTTTTTGTCGGGCCAGGATTAGTTGCTATGCCGGGGAAAAAATAATCGAGGTTTTTGTTGTGCCAGGATTAGTTACGATGCCAGGGAAAAAATAATCGAGGTTTTTGTCGGGCCAGGATTAGTTACGATGCCAGGGAAAAAATAATAGAGGTTTTTGTCGGGCCAGGATTAGTTACGATGCCAGGGAAAAAATAATCGAGGTGTTTCTCGCGCCAGGATTAGTTACGATGCCAGGGAAAAAATAATCGAGGTTTTTGTCGGGCCAGGATTAGTTACGATGCCAGGGAAAAAATAATCGAGGTTTTTGTCGGGCCAGGATTAGTTACGATGCCAGGGAAAATAATCGAGGTTTTTTTCGGGCCATTTGTGCGGATTTCATTGCGAACGGACGTGTTTTTGAAGAGTGCTCAAATAAAAGCGAAATTTAATGTGCTCAAGTGTCACAAAAAATATAGAAAAATAATCAAATAAATGTGCAAAAAATTTCCTAAAATTTTTGTGAAAAATACAAGAAAATCGAACCACTAATAACCGTGTTTTTCTTTATTTTAATTAAAACCAAAAATAATATTAAAAAAACTTAAACACAAATAACTTAAAAGAAACAAACTTAAAACAAATAGAAAAAATGAGTGTCTGTGGTCAGTGCAACAAAGAATTACCAACAAAATGTGTTACTTGTTATAGTTGCAAATCGCAATATCACTTCTCCCCCTGTTGCTCCTTATCGGAGAAAACGTACACGAGTATGCATGCTGAACGAAGAGAAGAGTGGAAGTGCCAAAAATGTAAACCCCGAAAGGCATCGACGAACAGCAACAATGCATATCATGTCATTGTAGGCAATAATCCGCAACAAATCAACCAACAGAAGCAACAACGTGAAGAAGATAATGATGATAATGATGATCCTAAGCGTTTCAAAGACGATTTGTCGCTTACTGATGTCAATAAAAGTGTACAAGTAGTAAAAACAGATATTCATGGACTAAAAACCGATGTAACGTCTATGAAAACTGATATTACTGACATAAAAACTACTATGCAGCAACTAGCAATTAACATGAACCACAACAATACTCAACTTAACACAAATATTCAAACGGCCCTTAATACAATTACAAACACCCTTGCAAGCCTATCTACTCAGGTCAGTGAACTTTGTGAGAGAAATGTTGAGAAGGAAAAACAAATGCAAGAAATGAATAATCGAATCAACAGCTTAGAACAACAACTCATAAACAAAAACATTGAAATTAAGAATATTACAAACCAAAACATAATTCCTAATGATGCTGTGAAAAAAATTGCAGCTTCGGTCAACGTAGAAATTAACGAAACCGATATAAGCAACTCATACTATCTAAAAAAAACAGAGAAAGTAATTGTTGAATTTACCTCTTTGAACAAAAAAAGAGAGCTACTTAGCAAAATTAGTCGACATAGAATAGAATCAACAATAATAAACAATGATGATGGTAACAAAAACAACAACAATAATAATAGTAACAACATTGATGATAGTAACAACAACAATAAGAAAATCAACTACATATATATCAACGACCAACTTACGGCACACAACCGCAAATTGCTTTGGTTAGTTAAAACTAAAGCAAAAGAGTCCAATTGGAAATTTGTGTGGGTGCGACATGGAATTATATATGCCAAAAAAAATGAAAACTCAAACCCAATCATCGTCCACAATGCTGCTGATATTGAGTTAATAACTTCTACAATTTAAATAATAAATATTACCAATAATAGAAATCCTACTACCAAAAATTTGTAAAATCTTAAATAAAAATGAATTACAACCAACCGCAAATTATAGATAATTTTGATCAAATTAATAAAGACTTTTTAAGTTATCCCACATCAACCATTTACATGAACATTCGCTCACTCCGATTAAACTTTACACCGTTCCTAGCGAGTTTGCATAACATAATAAACAAAGTTAACTTTATACTACTTGTAGAAACCAACATCAAAAACGATGAAAATCATCTCTTTAATATTAAAGGCTTTAACTCTTGTTTTCTAAACAGAGAAGGCAAGGGGGGTGGCATAGCTGTCTATATTAGAGAGCATATTATATACACAAACATCTCATTAAACACAATTTATTTTGAAAGCGTACTTCTTGAAGTAAGTGAAAACAATAAAACCACTACAATTTTAACAATATATCGTCCACCAAGCAGCAACGTAAAAGAGTTCATAATAGAACTCGATAAAACACTCAACAAAATTAAAAGTAAGCATGATGTTATTGTTATTGGGGACATGAATATTGATATAACAAAACAAAATATCACAACAACAAGGTACATAGAAATGATATCGTCTAATGGACTGCAATGCATTGTGTATGAGAGCACAAGGGAAGACTTTAATAAAAACACTAGTACTTGTATTGATCATCTGCATGTTAGAAATAAGAAAACAACCACACAAACTCATGCTGCAGTAGTGAGAACTACAATTTCTGACCACTACTCGCTCTTCTGTTGTATTAACGAAGAAAAAGAGCAAGAAAACCAGGGTAGCGAAAACATAGCTTTTCAAGGGGCCCAAATAGACAGAGCCAAAGTTAATTCTAAAATTAAAGAATTTAATTGGAATGGGTTAGTTAATCAGAACCTCAGTGCAAATCAATTATTTAACGAAATATGTAAGACTTTTAATAATATCTATGAAAACTCTACTAAAATTAACATAAACAATCGCAAAACTAGAATAACAAATCCGTGGATGAGTGAAGATTTAGTGAAATGGTGCCAAATTCGGGATAAACTTTATAGCAAATGGCTTAATAATCGAAAAAATAAAGAATATGAATTTGAATATAAAAAATTTAGAAACATTTTAAACAAAAAACTTTTTTATGCAAAAAACAATTATTACAAAAATAAATTTATAGAGAATAGAAATAATGTGAGAGTAACGTGGCAACTTATAAATGAAATCACAGGTAAAATAACGAGCAATATAGATAAAACAATTATTAAAAACTTTAAAAACGAAAACATTTTAAACATTTCAAACAATTTTGCCAAAAGTTTTAATGATAATGTACAAAAAATAATTCATAAATGTGACATTACAACCCTACAATACCCAAAACCTACAATACAAAACTCAATATATATAGCTCCAACTAATGAAGAAGAAATTTATGATATACTAAAACACTTGAACACTAATAAAGGTGCAGGGTCAGATAGAATCAGGCCAATAGATTTAAAATATAATGCTAGCGTTGTAACACCAGTAATAACTGCCTTTATTAACTCAAGTATTAATAGTGCTTCGATACCAAATCTACTAAAAACATCTCTAATACGTCCAATTTTCAAAAGTGGTACAAAAACCGATTACAATAACTATAGACCTATAGCTATTTTATCCGTCATTGAGAAAGTGTTAGAAGAAATCGTAGTTAGAAGGCTTACCGAGTTTTTGAGAAAGTACAACATTATTAACACAAACCAATATGGCTTCCAAAAAGGAAAAAATATAAATAAACTGTTGGGAAACTTTTCCAACTACATAAATAAATGCTTAAGTGATCACATGCACTGCTTAACATTATTTATTGATTTTAGCAAGGCATTCGATACGCTATCACATAACAACTTATTAAATATTCTAGAAAGGAACGGCATAAGAGGCAACAGTTTAAAATGGTTCAAAAATTATCTCGATTTTAGAACGTACCGCGTAAAAATCAATAATACTTTAAGTAATGAAAGTCCAACAAACAACGGAGTACCCCAAGGCTCAAAATTAGGGCCTATCCTCTACCTAATTTACTCAAATGACCTAATAAGTATCTTGAAGGAAAGTACAACGTATGCCTACGCAGATGATACTGCAATTATCGTATCACATAAAAACGTTAATATCGCAAGCGGTATTATGCAAAACCAACTAGATACAGTAGCAAAATGGTGTCACGACAACGGGATTATTGTGAACGCATCTAAAACTAAGCTAATGCATATCAAGTCGCGACATTTTGCCCACTCAAATATCAATTTAAAATTTCATGATATAGAATGTTTGCATAGCACAGCCAAAAATATCAACTCTTCTAATACTGATACCTGTAGTACATACATAGAAATGGTAACAACATATAAATATCTAGGAGTCTACGTTGATCAAAACTTTAAGTGGCTATCACATATACAACAGCTTCGTAAGAAACTACGAAAAACTGCATATAGCCTGTACCATTTAGGAAATTGCTCTACTTTCAGCGTATTAAAACAGGCCTATTTCTCCTTAGCTGAGTCATACATTAGGCATGGCATAACAGCGTGGGGTAATGCTACCTATTGTAGATCGTTGCAACAATCACAAAATCAAATTTTAAAAATTTTGTGGAAAAATCAACAACGAAACAAACAAATCTTAGACTACAGTATGATTTACGGAAATACGAGAAACACTAATATAATAAACAACACACATATCAACAACACATCAACCGCTAATGACTCTAACTATAGAAATAATAACAACGCAACTATCAACAACAGCACAACCGCTAACAGTAATTTAACTATCAACAACTCAACCATCAGCAACAACTCAATCATCAACAACAACTCAACCATCAACAACATAGAAACAACCAACAGCTCAACCATCAACAACAACCCTACCAGCCATACCAACGCAAATATCAACCCAATAAACAACAACACACCCAACAATAGCAGCACCACAAACAACAATGCATCACTCAACAACAGACAAGGCAACAACAAAATAAACAATCACAACAATACCGCCAACCACAAGAATATCGCCACAAATTTACAAATTTTAAATATTAATAGCATTTACTGCATAACGCTGATAAATGAATATTACAACGACTCGCGATTTTTAAAACCAATAGACCACATCTACAACACCAGACGTCGAGCTGAAGGACGTTATAAGGTTGATCGTCACCGAAATGTATACGGCAAAAATACATTAGCAGTAGCCTTACCTAAAATATTTAATGATCTGCCACTGAATTTAATGAACTTAAATAATATTAATAAAAGAAAAAAAATGTTAAAAAAATTTTATATAGATTCGCAATGAAAAACTAATATAAATGATTTAAACCTTTCGACATCCTAC
Organism: Cordilura impudica; assembly: GCA_963682025.1. Taxonomy (NCBI): domain Eukaryota; kingdom Metazoa; phylum Arthropoda; class Insecta; order Diptera; family Scathophagidae; genus Cordilura; species Cordilura impudica. The sequence goes on from OY821521.1 coordinate 128,266,777, forward strand.
AGACAAGCCAAAAGGCCTCGTGGGATTTGATGTATAAAATGTAAAACCAAATTGTTATTAAATAAATAAATTGAATTTAAAAAAAAAAAAAAAAAAAAAAAAGTTACGATGCCAGGTAAAAAATAATCGAGGTTTTTGTCGGGCCAGGATTAGATACGATGCCAGGGAAAAAATAATCGGGGTTTTTGTCGGGCCAGGATTAGTTACGATGCCGGGGAAAAAATAATCGAGGTTTTTGTCGGGCCAGGATTAGTTACGTTGCCAGGGAAAAAATAATCGAGGTTTTTGTCGGGCCAGGATTAGTTACGATGCCAGGGAAAAAATAATCGAGGTTTTTGTCGGGCCAGGATTAGTTACGATGCCAGGGAAAAAATAATCGAGGTTTTTGTCGGGCCAGGATTAGTTACGATGCCAGGGAAAAAATAATCGAGGTTTTTGTCGGGCCAGGATTAGTTACGATGCCAGGGAAAAAATAATCGAGGTTTTTGTCGGGCCAGGATTAGTTACGATGCCAGGGAAAAAATAATCGAGGTTTATGTCGGGCCAGGATTAGTTACGATGCCAGGGAAAAATTAATCGAGGTTTTTGTCGGGCCAGGATTTGTTACGTTGCCAGGGAAAAAATAATCGAGGTTTTTGTCGGGCCAGGATTAGTTACGATGCCAGGGAAAAAATAATCGAGGTTTTTGTCGGGCCAGGATTAGTTACGTTGCCAGGGAAAAAATAATCGAGGTTTTTGTCGGGCCAGGATTAGTTACGATGCCAGGGAAAAAATAATCGAGGTTTTTGTCGGGCCAGGATTAGTTACGATGCCAGGGAAAAAATAATCGAGGTTTTTGTCGGGCCAGGATTAGTTACGATACCAGGGAAAAAATAATCGAGGTTTTTGTCGGGCCAGGATTAGTTACGTTGCCAGGGAAAAAATAATCGAGGTTTTTGTCGCGCCAGCATTAGTTACGATGCCAGGGAAAAAATAATCGAGGTTTTTGTCGCGCTAGGATTAGTTACGATGCCAGGGAAAAAATAATCGCGGTTTTTGTCGCGCCAGGATTAGTTACGATGCCAGGGAAAAAATAATCGAGGTTTTTGTCGGGCCAGGATTAGTTACGATGCCAGGGAAAAAATAATCGAGGTTTTTGTCGGGCCAGGATTAGTTACGATGCCAGGGAAAAAATAATCGAGGTTTTTGTAGGGCCAGGATTAGTTACGATGCCAGGGAAAAAATAATCGAGGTTTTTGTCGGGCCAGTATTAGTTACTATGCCAGGGAAAAATAATCGAGGTTTTTGTCGGGCCAGAATTAGTTACGATGCCAGGGAAAAAATAATCGAGGTTTTTGTCGGGCCAGGATTAGTTACGATGCCAGGGAAAAAATAATCGAGGTGTTTGTCGTGCCAGGATTAGTTACGATGCCAGGGAAAAATAATCGAGGTTCTTGTCGGGCCAGGATTAGTTACGATGCCAGGGAAAAAATAATCGAGGTTTTTGTCTGGCCAGGATTAGTTGCGATGCCAGGGAAAAAATAATCAAGGTTTTTGTTGGGCCAGGATTAGTTACGATGCCAGGGAAAAAATAATTGAGGTTTTTGTCGGGCTAGGATTAGTTACGATGCCAGGGAAAAAATAATCGAGGTTTTTGTCGGGCCAGGATTAGTTACGATGCCAGGGAAAAAATAATCGCGGTTTTTGTCGGGCCAGGATTAGTTACGATGCCAGGGAAAAAATAATCGAGGTTTTTGTCGGGCCAGGATTAGTTACGATGCCGGGGAAAAAATAATCGAGGTTTTTGTCGGGCCAGGATTAGTTACGATGCCAGGGAAAAAATAATCGAGGTGTTTGTCGGTCCAGGATTAGTTACGATGCCAGGAAAAAAATAATCGAGGTTTTGTCGCGCCAGGATTAGTTACGATGCCAGGGAAAAAATAATCGAGGTTTTTGTCGGGCCAGGATTAGTTACGATGCCAGGGAAAAAATAATCGAGGTTTTTGTCGGGCCAGGATTAGTTACGATGCCAGGGAAAAAATAATCGAGGTGTTTCTCGCGCCAGGATTAGTTACGATGCCAGGGAAAAAATAAGCGAGGTTTTTGTCGGGCCAGGATTAGCTACGATGCCAGGGAAAAAATAATCAAGGTTTTTGTCGGGCCAGGATTAGTTACGATGCCAGGGAAAAATAATCGAGGTTTTTTTCGGGCCAGGATTAGTTACGATGCCAGGGAAAAAATAATCGAGGTTTTTGTCGGGCCAGGATTAGTTACGATGCCAGGGAAAAAATAATCGAGGTTTTTGTCGGGCCAGGATTAGTTACGATGCCAGGGAAAAAATAATCGAGGTTTTTGTCGGGCCAGGATTAGTTACGATGCCAGGGAAAAAATAATCGAGGTTTTTGTCGGGCCAGTATTAGTTACTATGCCAGGGAAAAATAATCGAGTTTTTTGTCGGGCCAGGATTAGTTACGATGCCAGGGAAAAAATAATCGAGGTTTTTGTCGGGCCAGGATTAGTTACGATGCCAGGGAAAAAATAATCGAGGTTTTTGTCGGGCCAGGATTAGTTACGATGCCAGGGAAAAATAATCGAGGTTTTTGTCGGGCCAGGATTAGTTACGATGCCAGGGAAAAAATAATCGAGGTTTTTGTCGGGCCAGGATTAGTTGCTATGCGGGGAAAAAATAATCGAGGTTTTTGTTGTGCCAGGATTAGTTACGATGCCAGGGAAAAAATAATCGAGGTTTTTGTCGGGCCAGGATTAGTTACGATGCCAGGGAAAAAATAATCGAGGTTTTTGTCGGGCCAGGATTAGTTACGATGCCAGGGAAAAAATAATCGAGGTTTTTGTCGGGCCAGGATTAGTTACGATGCCAGGGAAAAAATAATCGAGGTTTTTGTCGGGCCAGGATTAGCTACGATGCCAGGGAAAAAATAATCGAGGTTTTTGTCGGGCCAGGTTTAGTTTCGATGCCAGCGAAATTTGTCGGGCCAGGATTAGTTACGAAGCCAGGGAAAAAATAATCGATGTTTTTGTCGGGCCAGGATTAGTTACGATGCCAGGGAAAAAATAATCGAGGTTTTTGTCGGGCCAGGATTAGTTACGATGCCAGGGAAAAAATAATCGAGGTTTTTGTCGGGCCAGGATTAGTTACGATGCCAGGGAAAAAATAATCGAGGTTTTTGTCGGGCCCGGATTAATTACGATGCCAGGGAAAAAATAATCGAGGCTTTTGTCGGGCCAGGATTAGTTACGATGCCGGGGGAAAAATAATCGAGGTTTTTGTCGCGCCAGGATTAGTTACGATGCCAGGGAAAAAATAATCGAGGTTTTTGTCGGGCCAGGATTAGTTACGATGCCAGGGAAAAAATAATCGAGGTTTTTGTCGGGCCAGGATTAGTTACGATGCCAGGGAAAAAATAATCGAGGTGTTTGTCGCGCCAGGATTAGTTACGATGCCAGGGAAAAATAATCGAGGTTCTTGTCGGGCCAGGATTAGTTACGATGCCAGGGAAAAAATAATCGAGGTTTTTGTCGGGCCAGGATTAGTTGCGATGCCAGGGAAAAAATAATCAAGGTTTTTGTTGGGCCAGGATTAGTTACGATGCCAGGGAAAAAATAATTGAGGTTTTTGTCGGGCTAGGATTAGTTACGATGACAGGGAAAAAATAATCGAGGTTTTTGTCGGGCCAGGATTAGTTACGATGCCAGGGAAAAAATAATCGAGGTTTTTGTCGGGCCAGGATTAGTTGCGATGCCAGGGAAAAAATAATCAAGGTTTTTGTCGGGCCAGGATTAGTTACGATGCCAGGGAAAAAATAATCGCGGTTTTTGTCGGGCCAGGATTAGTTACGATGCCAGGGAAAAAATAATCGAGGTTTTTGTCGGGCCAGGATTAGTTACGATGCCAGGGAAAAAATAATCGAGGTTTTTGTCGGGCCAGGATTAGTTACGATGCCAGGGAAAAAATAATTGAGGTGTTTGTCGGTCCAGGATTAGTTACGATGCCAGGAAAAAAATAATCGAGGTTTTGTCGCGCCAGGATTAGTTACGATGCCAGGGAAAAAATAATCGAGGTTTTACTAGATTCTTGAGAATACTCCGCTAGGGTCACTTCCGATTCATATGGTTGCAAGGCGGCGTTCGGCAGGGTGTTGGCCAGGCCTGTGCAGATAAAACAACTGGTGGCACCTGTGTCGATTGTGGCCGCTATTACCCGGCGCCCTATATTTATGTTGGCCACCAGCTTCGTAGAGGTATATTGGAGGGACGTTTTTAATTTTGAGGGGAATCGTTCTGCGTACACACGCTCCCTCGTTCGGCACGGCCCCGACAATCGTTTCCCGTCAGTCGGCAACACTGGATGGTTCGTACATCTAGTCCACTGCATTCCCAACAACTTACTGACCCGTGGATTTTTACACCTGGTGGCGATGTGACCGCCTTGGCCGCAATTGCGGCAGGTACTTTGAGGGTTGGTGATGCCGTTTGGTCTGCCCTGAACATTTACTTCTGGAACTATTAGGCGGTGTTGTTCCCTGGGATGTTGAGGCGTTGGGGAGATAACTCAAGGTCTGCTGCCATCTCCAATAGTTCGTCCAAGTTGCCGAAATCCTTCCGCCGGACGTACCAAAGACATGTGGGGAGGGCATTACGGAATATACGTTCTAGCTTTTCCGTCTCAGAGTAGCTGGTGTGTCTCATTGGATTCTGCAAGTCAAGTGTATAATGTCTAAAAGTTTCTCGGGGTCGTTGGTGTCTTTTCCTGACCTCGTCTTTCAGCCGTTCGAAATAACGTGGGGTTAAAAGAATTTGAAGAAGTCTTTTTTTGAAAAGCTTTCACTCTTGCCACTGCTGGTTGTTGTTCCGGAACCAGATTAAAGCCTTGCGTGTTAGAACTTTGGGCATCATAGTTGGCAGAAGGTCGAGGTCGATAGCGTACATCTTCGCGAGTTCCTCTATCCGTTCGGTGAACTCCAACGGCGCTCCTTCCCCGTTAAACTTAACTCCCCATTTTCTGACTTGATCCGCTATGGACTTAAGGTCCCGCGGCGCGATGGATGGGCTAGGATTGACGTTTTGCCAAGGACCATATATAATATTATATATGGTCCTTGGTTTTGCCCCAAAGTGTCCTCTGTTAAGATTCGTTGGGGTTCGGTGGATATACTGACCGGCAGCATGGTCCTCGGTGTAACGGGCCTACCCTCGGTGCCAGTGGCGGATGATTCGTGCTTGCCTTGTAGCTGTAACAACCTCTGTGTTATTTCTGGTTTATTTTCTCCGCCAATAAATTGACTTAACCGTTTCCGCAGTTCCTCCACGTTGCCTGTGCTCGTAAGTCCGAACTCGCTGAGGTATGCCGTCAGCTGCTCCTTCCGTTAGGAGTACACCCAGGATGAACGTAAAATGATTTGTTCTTATGTGGGTGGTGCCTAGAAAACCCTTCTCTTCCGTTTGTGGGTCGTATAAAACTTTAAACTCTCGGTCCCTGCTCGGGCGCCAGTGTAACGACGAGTTTTCTCCGGTTGCTGGGTTAAGCTCGCGGGATTAGGGATCGTCACAGAAATTTCTTTCTTTGACCGAGAGTAAAAGACGAGTTCTGACGTTATAAAATCGTTTATTGAAAGTATATACTACAGAGCGGAAGAGATCTCCGTGTGGTATTGGCGACTGCTGATGGCCCGCTGGCCCGGTTAGAGTTATGGTGATCTAGGACGACACTAGTCTTAGTTAAAGCTGCAGTGATCTGGGACGACACACTGATCTTGGTTAAAGTTGCAGTGATCTGGAACGACACACTGATCCTGGTTAAAATTGCAGTGATCTGGAACGACACACTGATCCTGGTTAAAGTTTATTTATTTATTTATTTATTTATTTAAGTCTTTGGAATTACATCCTTACAGACTAGATAACAAACTTAAAACTAGAACTTATAACTAAAAATTGACATGTTCTGAACAGTTTTTAAAAACATAATTAGTAAAACTAAAATCAATTAAAGAATTATCATTTATACTATTAAACAATCTTAAAGACCTATCAATTGGCTCATATAAACCGTATTCGGTTCTATGAGTAGATATATAGAAATATAGATTTTGTCTAAGTGACCTAGTTGGAGCATGAAAATTATTAAGAGACAGCAGCATTTGACAGTCTATGGATCCATATATTAGACCATAAATAAATAATAGTGAAGAAATATTTCTACGAACTTCTAAAGTTTGAAGATCAATTAATTTACAACGAGCCAAATAACTAGGAATAGGATCAGTAAAATGAATTGTAGAAAGAGCAAATTTTAAAAATCTTTTCTGAACTTTTTCAACACGATTAACATGAACGGAAACATATGGACTCCATAAAAATGAAGCATATTCTAATTTCGGATGGACAAAAGCATTATATAAAAATTTCTTTGTATACGGATCATTAAACTCTCGAGTATTTCGCCGAATAAATGCTAAGACTGTATAAGATTTCGGAATGATATAATTAATATGATTAATAAACGTTAATTGTTTATCAAAAACGATTCCCAAATCCTTATGTTCATCAACCTTGTTAAGGACAAGGTTTTCAAGAACATAAGGATATTAAATTATGGTATGACACCTATGATACATCATATGGTAACATTTTCCAATATAAGGTTAAGTTAGGTTGAAAGTGGCTGCTATACCAAAGGAAAAGCACACTTAGACTCCGGGGTCGATTGTGATACCATGGGATGAATAGGTGTTCCCCTCAGTCCCCACCATAGAACCAGTTTGAGCTCCTGATGAAGCCCCTGATATGTGAAATATCCACATTTGAGAGATCAGAGAGATCGTGAAGAAACGGCGATCCCAATGTTCGAAGTCTCGTTCTGGAGAGCGCCGGGCAATAGCAAAGGAAGTGGTCTATGCTCTCCACCTCCTCCACATCCATGTAGCTACGACAGAAGTCATTTGACGAGACCCTGAGGCGTTCAGCGTGTCTCCCTATGAGGCAGTGCCCAGTGATAACAGCAACTACTGTTGAAATCTCCCTACGGGGGAGTGATAGCAGCGCACTAGTGCGCTTATGATTTAGAGCCGGCCAGATCTCTCTCGTGATCCTGCACGTTGATCCATTAGCCCATCTGTTATCGGTTATGCCGGCGGTGTGACCCAAATGAGTCTGATATCGAACTGCTTGGCCATCTCATTTAAAGACGTGTGGCAGTTAAGGGTGGTTCTTGTTTTCAGGAACATTGACTCCAAGGATTTTACCGCAGCCTGACTATCAGAGTAGATTTTGACCGCGGTTGTAGACAGAATATTCCGACCCAACCAGTCAGCAACTTCCTTTATTGCCAGTACCTCTGCCTGATAAGCACTGCAGTGGTCTGGCAACCTGCGAGCCAGATTTAGTCCAAGCTCCTTTGAATAGCCTCCAAAACCAACTTGACCACACAATTTCGATTCGTCAGTATAGAAATTTATCGAACGCCTGCTACCTGGAACCCCCCTGACCAGGATTCCCTGACCGGTATCAGAGTTTGGTAGTGTCGTTCGAATACACTCCTCGGAGTGGTGTAATCCACGTTCAATGGTAAGTTCCTGTCATTCAGGATCGCTCCATGGCCACAATTATGACCACGCCATTGTATTGTGCTTCTTAGTCGAATGGCCGATGTGGCCGCCGACTGCTTTCCTAATATGTCCAACGGTGTTAGGTGTAAGAGGATGTTCAAGGCATCCGTAGGTGTGGTACGAAGGGCACCAGTAATACACATGGAAGTCATTCTCTGTACCCTTGCAAGAATGTTGGTATTAGAGGCCTTCTCTAGTGCAAGCCACCGGACGATGATCCCGTAAAGCAGTATTGGGCGAACCACCGCTGTGTAGATCCAGTAAGCAATTTTCGGGCTGAAGCCCTACCGCTTACCAATGGCCTTTTTGCAGGAGTATAAAGCTATATTCGCCTTCTTCGCCCTTTCCTCCAACTTCCGTCTGAAGTTTAGCTTCCTGTCCAGGAATACGCCAAGATACATGGCTCCATCAGAGAAGGCGATATCAGCACGGTAAAGAGAAATAGGGTCGAAGGTAGGTATCTTATACTTCCTCGTGAAAAGAACAAGTTCCGTTTTGGTCGGATTTACCCCCAAACCGCAACTACTTGCCCAGCTAGATAGCATAGTGAGAGCCTTCTGTAGAATGTCTCTAAGTGTGGATAGAAACTTCCCATTTACGGCTATGGCCACGTCATCAGCATAGGCGCCCACGTTGCAGCCTTGTCTCTCCAACGAAAGTAGCATTGAGTTTAGTTCCATAGAAGTTCCTTGTGGCGTTCCCCTGTTCACGAATCGGGATATTAGAGTCGTTCCCAATTTATATGTTATCCGCCTGTTGGCAAGCAGATTTCCAATCAGTGAGATGATCACGGAATTCACTCCTAGACTAGATAGTGCCGCTAATATCGAGTCTGGTGTGACATTGTTAAAAGCCCCTTCTATATCCAAAAAGGCTGTCATGGTGTATTCTCCTACCGAGAGCAATTTCTCGACGATACCCACAAGCTCGTGAAGAGCTGTTTCGGTTGACCTTCCCTTGCTGTAAGCGTGTTGTCGCGTCGACAGCAGTTTAGCATCAATAACTCTTCGTAAGTAAGAATCTATCAAGCGCTCCATTGTCTTCAATAAGAACGATGATAGACTTATTAGTCTGAAATCTTTTGGGACGGCGTGTGAACTTTTTCCAGCTTTTGGAATGAACACCACTCTCGTCTCCCTCCACTTCAGGGGTATATAAGCTAAGTTGATACAGCGAGTGAAAAGCCTACATAGCCAAGGGGAAATGTAGTCCGACACGTGCTGCAATTCAGCTGGAATGATACCGTCAGATCCTGGAGATTTGTAAGGTTTGAAGCTTCCAATCGCCCAGTTCAGTGTTGGTATGTTGACTATCTCCGAAGCAATATCCGTCGCACTAGCGTCTGAGTATCCTGACGCCTGAAGCGACGTAGGGGAGTTGCCCGCAAAATGGGTATCCAGTAGCAGGCTAAGTGATTCTCCACTAGAGGTAGTCCACACCCCCAATGGATCTTTCAGATAACCTAATGTGTGAGGGGTAGAAGCCAGAACCTTTCGCAACCTGGATGCTTCGGAAACTTCTTCTATATTATCACAGAATTTTTTCCAAGAATCACATTTTGCCATTCTAATCTTCTTCTTGTAGGTCCTAAGCTGCAGCTTGTAGGCCAACCAATCCTCGTCCGCTGCTGAAGACTTTACCTTGTTAAAGAGTTTCCTGCAGGAGTCTCTGCCCTGTTGCAGCTCGCTAGACCACCATGGTGGTTTCTTCTTGCACTTTGGCCTTGCCGCGGGGCAAGAAGCATCCAAAGACTTGTTAAAAACCGTCGTAATGTGATCCACTAGACCATCTATGTCCTCGGAATTACGCGGTTCAGATAATGGTATTGTCGCCAATAACCCGGCAAAGGTTTTCCCATACTTAACCCAATTTGTCCTCTTCAGATTTCTGGGGACACTTTCCACCGGGTCTTTTTCTCTAAGCAAAAAAGCAAAAATTCAATGTATCGATGGTCAGAAAAGGAGTGGTCGTCCAACACCCTCCAACTATCAATTTTATCAAATAATGTGTCCGATACAAAGGTAACGTCAAGAACCTCCCTACGAATGCTAGTTACAAAAGTCGGTTCATTTCCCTTGTTACATATATATAGGTTAGTACTAAATAAAAACTCCAAAAGTAACTCACCTCTTTCGTTCACATTGGTACTTCCCCAGATCGGATGATGTGCATTGACGTCACAGCACAGCACTAATTGGTGTGTAGTCCTTTCGGCTTCCCGGATTAGCTTTGCCACATTGACTGGCGGGATAGGCCCAGGATCACAAAAATAGGCGGAGGAGAGCCAGATTGATATCCCATCTAGCTCCAGGCTGGCCGCTATTACATCCCTGTCACTGAAATTAGATAACAAGAAAATATTAAGGCTGTTATTCGCCAAAATGCAGGTCCTTGGTATACCTTTATCTTTAGCGACGAACAGCTTGTAATCAGGCGTATTCAGTCGGCAAACCCTGCCTCCACAAACCCAGGTCTCTTGGATGAAGATTGTGTCTACTTCATCTGTCGTCAGGCGAAGTAGAAGTGCATCCGTGGCGGCTTTACAGTGATGGAGATTTATCTGTAGGAGCCGCATCATCTGAAGCTGCCTGCACATCCATCTCCCTCACCGTGATTTCGGCCTCGTCCTCCGTGCTGTCAAGGAGGTCATCTTTGCCACCAAATAGGCCAGAAGCGTCCCCCAGCAGTTCGGAGTCGGATGTTAAGTATCCTTCCTCCATGGCTGTTTGGGAGCTCTCCTAAGCCTGGACCTCACCTGTGGTCCCCTCCCCAGCAGATTTTTCTACTGGTTTGGCGATCTCCGTGATTGGTCCTTGGTCGCCCTTGTAGACTTTTATTTGGATTTGCCCAAAGCCGCAGGAAACTACGCCGTTTGTCCCGGTTAAATGCGGGAGGGATTCGACATTGAGTAGTAGTACTACCTGTCTCCGGTTCCCCTCCGCATCACCAAATCTACCAATCTTCCAATTGTGTGTTGGAAGGTTGGGATTGCAGACCTTCAGCATCCTTAACACGGATTCAGCGTCCCCGGGAGTTGCCGGAATCCAAGCATGCGCTCTAGGTCGGGACAGGATGTCATGCTTTTGCACGACATCCAGTTTGCTCCCGGCCATAGCTCTCCAAGTTTGCTGACGGCAGCCTTATATAGGTCTATTGATCGTTGATCAGCAGAATCTATCAACTTTGCGCGGCCTTGATACCAGCCTGCGTCGCGACAGGTTGGAGGACCCGGCATGTCCTCAAAGACAGTGAAGAACACTTCGGCTAATTAAGCCTCCACATAACTCCACTTGTCCTTCGGAAAAATGCCATCTCCATCTCCCCTGTTAATGATTGCCATTACAAGGTTGTCTTTGACAACCTGGCTAAACGACTTCGGCACAGCATTGCCGACCACCTTAGTACGTTTAGGTAATGGTCTCTCATCTGGCGAGCGCAACATTTTAGCCGTCTTCGAAGTGTCCTGATTGTTATTACTGCCAGGAACACTTGTCTTAACTGAGAGGTCCTGTTCTTCAGTGACCTTCTTAGCCCATCTGAGCGATTCTTTCGATGATTTTTAGGCACAACCTTCTCTGGTTGTGCCTTACCTTAGACGGACGGACTTTGTTACCCCCTGTCTTGGTAGACATAGACCCCTCCTTAGCAGCTGTCCCAAGGTGACCGGATTTGATCGTAGCCACCATGGGTTTGCTGCCAGTGCTGAGGATTGAATTCGGACCGACAATGGACCCCAACCCACTTGAGCTTTGACCAGAGGTCGCAGCGGTATTTACTTGGCCAGACTCCTGGGTCTTAGCCTTTGAGCAGCTGCTAGCTGAGCTAGCGCCAGACTGTGAGGCAGAGCATCGAATTTTGTTTTGTTTTTTTTTTTTGTATTGCAATTTGCTTCCATTTTTGGTCCCATGAGTGTAGGGGAAAGAATGTCAGCCGCGTCGTAGCCTCCAGTAACGCAGTAAGGGCGGCCCACTGCCTCTACCTACTCGCTGAGGTGCCCAGGTATCAGCGAGGCTCCGTTAAAATAAAGTCGGTAACCCCTGACTGCAAACCGTCCGATGAGCAAGGGTCGCGTAACACTCCGGATTAGGGGTGAGTAACTTTTGGTCGCGCACCTTCAAGGTTCTAGACATGGCCCAGGTTCAGGAAGAGGTACTGAGACAGTAAAACCCATTCCCTTACCTGCCCCATATAAGGAACCGCAGTGCACTTAAGCCACCGCATCGCGACAAGATTGTTACTCGTGGCGATAATTTCCAATTTTAAAAGGTAAACAATTATTAACCGACCAATCAAACACCCTATCTATGTCGGATTGTAATTGTCTTGAATGAATAAAGTTTGAAATTTTATGGTAAATTTTCAAATCATCTGCATACAGCAGAAATTCTGAGTAATGAAAACAACGTTGAATATCATTTATAAAAAGTATAAAGAATAATGGCCCTAAAACACTACCCTGTGGGACACCAGAAGTAGGATAATGCGAATAGGATCTAACACCATCAATACAAACAAAAGAAACTCTTTTAGTTAAATATGACGAAATCCAGTTAAGAAAATTAGAATGTATACCCATACACTGCAACTTTGCAATTAAAAGTGAATGAGACACTCTTTCAATGTGAGTAATACAATAATTTGTAAGTATAGCTAAATTAGTCGTTGTAGACCTGCCCATGTTGAGATGGACTTATATAGGACTTTATTAAAAATTTTAATTTATCAGAGATTATGTGCTCAAAAACTTTCGATACAATTGCTATTTTAGAAATGGGTCTATAATTTTCAACATCACATTTTTTACCGTCTTTGAATATAGGCTCAATGGTACTCGCTTTCCACTTACTTATAAATTCACCAGACTTCAAAGACTCATTAAAGATATGTAGAAGAGGATTGCAAATGGAAATTTTACATTTTTTTTTACAAAAAATGAAGAAAATCCATTTACATCTAATTTCTGAGAATCATTTAAGTTTTGAAGTGCATGAAGAACATCATTTTCACAAATTTGAATGTTCCCTAAGTTAAGAAATGATGGAATATTCTGTAAATTCCACAAATTTACAGGTAAACTATGGGTGGTAAAATTTGAATTAAAAAAATCTGCAAATAAGCTTACAGAATCTTGCAAAGAATTAGCAACTCTTCCTACAAATTTCATAGTACTTGGAGTATATGATTTACCCTTTTTTGATTTGACAAAGCTCCAAAAACTTTTAGGATTTGATTTAATAGAGTATTGGTTATATAAAAAGGTATTCAAAAAATCAAACTCCTTTGAGTAACGTAAATACAAAGTTTTATCAGATGTAGAGATCCACCAAATGAATTTCTGTTGCTAACAAAAAAAAATAAATTCAAAATAACATGTATGAAATATAAATCCAAAAAAAATTGATGGCACACTTTATTGCTACTCGAATACAATGTTTAGCTCAAATACAATGTTTAGCCTTTAATTACTGAAAGTGAAAAATGACACTTTTCATGAAGGCCACTCATCGTTTCTTTTTTTTTCAAGTTCAAGTATAAATTTTGTTTAGACAATCTTCATTAATAAACACATTTTTTTATTTAAATATTTTTTTTTTTAACTTATTTTTTTTTGTTTTACTTTTATTGATTTGATTTTATTTGAATTTGATTTTTATTTTTATGTATGTATAAGTAAGTATTTAAAATTGTAAATAATAAAAACCAAAAACATTAAGTGCTGAATTAGCACAAAAATAGTATAAAATAAAGACCACTGTTGGAGAACAGAAGGATTGGTGCTCTGACAGTTGGTAGGCAAACTTGCCCTAACTTAAAAAAACTTGTTTGATTTTAAAAGGATTAAACACTAAAACTGGTCGGCAGGTTTATTAGTTTGAAAACTTGACTATAACTAACATAAATTGTACTATAAATATATTATATGACGATCCTGTAATAATAAAAAGTCCTTTCGACATAAATATATTATATGGCGATCCTGATCCCGCGTATCCTGGAACTCTGATGTCTATTTGGTGAAAAAAAAATTTTACATCCTATCCAGAAAATTTTACTTTGAAAACTATCCGAAGTATCGTGATTGGAACACAGCTGAACATTTTGACATTCCACTACAGTAGACTACTATAGAAGAAATCTTATGGAAGGTCCAAAGGCACTCACCAAGTACGAATACCACAAAAAATTGGCGCGCAATAAAGAAACTCATCTGACGGCTATACCCAAAGAGAACTTGAAACTTAAAACTAGAGGCGGCTATAAAAAGAGGCTTAGAGTGGAGAAGGCAAAGCTAAAAGCAATCCAGAGGGCATCAAACAACAGAACTGGTGGAAATTACTTTTCAAAAGCATTGGCAGCTGAGCAAACCATAAGTCTATTAAAAACCGAGCTCAAAGCAAAACAACACGAAAGAAGCGAAAACATTTGGCATAAGATAGAAGAAACAAAAAAATTTGCATATGGGGAACTGGTGGAGCAGCGACAAAAAAGAGGAGATCATAATCAACCAAACTGCAGCCAACAACAACAGTAACAGCATTTTGGACAATAAGATAATAACACAAGATGTAATTTTTTTATTCATTATATTTATTGCACTCCTATATTTTTTCAACAAAATAAATAAATACTACAAAGCTTATTTACATAAGCACCTTAATAGGAGCAGGGTATTAGTATAAAAAAAATTAAAATCTTTTAACTCATAATATTTCACTAAGAATTACATATGTTTAATTAAAATAATAAATTAATTAATAAATCTTAAAACAAAATTTTTTTTTATATACAAAAGTTAAAATATATAAAATAGTACACTTATGGAAGAATTTGAAAAAATTGTAAGGACTCTGTCAAGTATATTAGAAAATTTTAAAAAACAAGGTACAAAGAAATACAAACTAGATACAGTTTAACAGAAACTAAAAGAGGTAGAACAGTTAAAAACACAATTTGAGGCATTAGAAGAATCACCTGACATTGACTATATACAACTGACGACACTTAAAACAAAATTTCATAAATTGTACACGGAAATAAGAACCAAATTAGAAGAACAGAAAGAAACAGAAAGTAACGAACATAGTAATTCAAGCAATACGCAAAACGTAACAAAAACCATGGCGGAATTTGACATAGTTACTAGTTTAAAAGTAGTCCCAGAATTCACTGGAAACTACAAGGAGCTAAATTCATTTTTAAAAATCACTGAGCTCATGTAAGTTAAAATGTGGCATACCATCACTTAATATAAAAAAAAATTCCTAAGTCGCAAGCGCAACCCATTTTACACGCGCTGAATAAAATAGCAACCTTCATATAATTCGTGGAATACAAGAAATGTTATTTCAAATGTTCCCACAGATTTCACAACACCAATTTCCGCTATCATACAAAAATTGTACTTTTATCATTCCCACGAATTTTGCAACATCAGCTATCGTACAAAATTGCATTACCTTCATTCCCACAAATCAACTATTGCAAAGTGCGACACCTGCAACAGACGAATTTTTAATTCTGACATCAACACCTTTACTAAAGTAAATAAAATTCTCAATAAAATTGATTCTCGCAATAATTATTAATTACTCCTTATTTTTATACAATTATTTCTCTTAATATTTAAGCTTACTCTTTATTTTCAAATCTGTTCTAGCTTTAATTATTCTCACAAAATACTTTAAGCCCGTTAATACTTTAAGCTTACTTTACTCTTTATTTTTAGTACTCTCACAAATTATTTTAAGTTAACACTTTTGTAAAATATATAAAAGTTAGAACATTAAATAAAGAACAGTTAGATCAAGTTTGGATTTAAAAACATAAACATTCAAAGTGTTTCATTTTAGTGGAAGAAAAAAATAAATTTAATTTTTTTAATAACTTTTTAGTGATTTAATTAATTGGGGGCTCAACCGGGATCCTCCATCGAAATAATATCCTGCAAACAAACAAGTAAGGATTCGGTCGGAGTGATTCAGCCAAAAACTAAAAAAATAAGTATCCTTCAAAGAAAGGAGAAAAAAAAATTTAAAAAAAAATCAAAAACTAAGTATCCTTCAAAGAAAGGAGAAAGAAATTAAAAAACATAAATAAAGTATCCTTCAGAAGAAGGGAGAAAAAAAATATAAAATAGTGACGGTGAAAAGAAAATATTGCTTATAATTATAAAAAAATATAGAAGAAAAATCAACATTTTTATAAAAATTCAAAAACAATAAGAAAGAAACATTCTCAAAAAAAAAACAAATTTCTTGTTGAAAGAAAAAATAATTTAAAACAGTGACAGTGACAGGAAGTATATTCCTTATAATTAAAAAATTTTTTAATACTTTTTTAATACAAAATTATTTAGAAAACATCTTTGAAAAATATCAAAAACTAAAATAAAATAAAAAACTCTAACAAAAAAACACTCGAAGATCAATAAAAAAATCTAACAACAACAAAAGAAGAAGCAAACAAACGAAAATACCACTGCCCAATCCAAGGCAGTAACACCCCAGAACGATTGAAAATCTGGGTCAGCTTTAAATCAGATTCAAATCAACTCAGCTTTCAATCATCTCTAAATCGGCTCAACTTTAAATCAACAACAGCACGTTCCTGATAATAAAGTAAGATTAATTTTAATTTATCAATAACAAATTAATATATATAAAGAAAATTAAAACATTTTTATTTAGAAAAATTTTTTAGAAAATTTTATGAAATTATAAATAAAGAATAAATTTTGTGCAACAAAAATTTTGCGATTAAAAAATATATATATTTTGAGAAATTAAACTAAGGAAACAGATTAAGTTATAAATATCAAAAAATATATACGTGAAAATATTTTATAGAAAAAAATTGTTATAATAACTTTAGGAATAAATATAATAGACATCCACAGAAAGTTCCAATCGGAGAGGCTCCGATTCCCAACATAGATATTTTTTATGCAGAGGGTTTGAAATTCATAACTTGCATCGATGCCTATTCCAAATTTTTAGTAATTAACAATATTGAGGATAAAACTAACCTAGGGGAAAAAGTATTAGATGT
This sequence comes from Cordilura impudica, assembly GCA_963682025.1. NCBI lineage: Eukaryota > Metazoa > Arthropoda > Insecta > Diptera > Scathophagidae > Cordilura > Cordilura impudica. The sequence continues at coordinate 128,283,429 of OY821521.1, forward strand.
AATACAGAGTTTTCCAAACGCAAAGAAAATAACACTTGATAACGAACCAGGATTTTTAACTGCTCAATTTAAATCTCTAATGCACCGATTAGGAATTGAATTGTATTACTGCACACCACGACATAGCACAACGAATGGACAAATCGAAAGAGTTCATTCTACTATAATAGAGATAGCTAGATGTATTAAAGAAGAATTTCATTTGTTGGAAGATGCAGAAATTTTCTATAGAGCGGCACAACAATATAATCATACAATTCATTCGGTCACACAAAATAAACCCGCAGATATCCTTTTTAATAAATTGCCACATAACTTAGTAGGTACATTGAAAAAAGCACAGGAAAAAATGTTATTAAGAAATAATCATAGTCAAGTAAAGACATATCAACCAGGCGATACGATATATGAGAAAATTATAGGGCAAAGGAACAAATTGCTGCCACGATTTAAGAAACAGGAAATTAAGGAAGACTTAGGTAACAAAGTAAAAATTAAATTTCGCGATAGAATAATTCATAAGGATAATATTAGGACCTAAATATTTTAAACACCTTTTTAATTTGTTTTTTACAGAACATCAATATTTTAATAATACTTTTTGCAATATTTGAAATTTGCAAGGCAGAAGTCCAGATATTGGACTATACGAACACGCAGTTAATACCGATTCATCTGGGGCAGGCAAGAATACAGAACGGAAATTTTAAACTCATCCATATTCTGCAATTGGACGAATATGAAAAGACTGTCGACATTTTTAACAATGAAATTCAGGACAAAATATTAAAGAACAGCACGATATTACCATTTCTACTTCACGACATCGACCAACTTAAAAACCAGTTAACACGAATGAGACCGAGAACTAAAGGATCAATTGACACTATAGGAACGGTTTGGAAATGGATAGCTGGTTCACCGGATCACGAGGACCATAATATTGTGGTGAACAAAATAAACGGACTACTAACGAATAATGAACGACAAAAAATAATTAATAGGGATATTATGGGTAGAATTGACCTACTCACCAACACCACGAATAAAATGTTGAAAACAATTCAATCTTTGGGTGAAGCCCGAAAGACAATAGAAGATTCCATTAGGACTAAGATAAATATCGTAAAAACTGAAGTAATGAATATGGAATATGCTTTAAAATGGGCGAAAATAGGTGTAATAAATTCTTTTATACTTTCGGAAAAGGAAATAAATGAAGCTAGGGAATTTTTGGACCGTGAGGGCTTCCCATATAGAAATTTGGAGGAAGCATTAGGATTTGCTACAGTCAAAATAGCTACGGATCATTCATCATTGGTTTATATAATTAACTTGCCAACCATCGATCGGGCAGATTGTGAAAAATTATTAATTAAGCCCATAAAACAAAATGAAACTATTATAAAAATTAATTCGGAAAATGTTATTAGATGTAAGAATAGAATTTTTGAAATTAAAAATTATTGTTCTCAATTCAATTCAAAACTGAAAATTTTATAGATATAAGTGAAACAAATTGTATACCATCACTTTTGCACTCATATAAATAATCAGCACGTACCTTCTGTACAAGAATTATATCAAGGAACTATCCTTCTGAATCAATTTTATGGGATTGTAGAAATATCTGAAAATAAAACATATCAGTTGTCCGGAACATATTTGATTCTGTTTCACAATGAAACAATTACTATCGGAAATCGAACATTTATTTCAAAGGAATTATCAACTTTGAAACCAATTCCAGCTGTGCTACAGCTATCATCTAATAAATCATTAGTTGAAGAAGTTCTATCCTTGGAAATGCTGAAGAACTTACAAATTAATAATATCGACGAAATAAACTCCATTTCCACTAAGGGAAATTTAATGTTTTCAACCAATATCATTTTATTTATTGCATTGACTATTACAGTTTGCCTAATGATCTATAAACGTAGAATTAAATCCAATTCGGACATTAACGTAATAACCATGGTCAATGAAGAAGTCAGACCAAGGGTTTCTATTAACGAAGAACCCTCTTCACACGAATCGACAAGACGATTCTGTAGTGTAAATGATCTCCCAACATTTTAGCAATCGGGACGATTGATCTTACAGGGGAGGAGTTAAGATATGGCATACCATCACTTAATATAAAAAAATTCCTAAGTCGCACGCGCAACCCATTTTACACGCGCTGAATAAAAAAGCAACCTTCATATAATTCGTGGAATACAAGAAATGTTATTTCAAATGTTCCCACAGATTTCACAACACCAATTTCCGCTATCATACAAAAATTGCATTACCTTCATTCCCACAAATCCACTATTGCAAAGTGTGCCACCTGCAACAGACGATTTCCATGGAACTCAGGATATTGTTGCACACGATAAATGTTAATGCTGACATCAACACTTTTACTAAAGTAAATAAAATTCTCAATAAAATTGATTCTCGCAATAATTATTAATTACTCTTTATTTTTATACAATTATTTCTCTTAATATTTAAGCTTACTCTTTATTTTCAAATCTGTTCTAGCTTTAAGTATACTCACAAAATACTTTAAGCCCGTTAATACTTTAAGCTTACTTTACTCTTTATTTTTAGTACTCTCACAAATTATTTTAAGTTACCACTTTTGTAAAATATATAAAAGTTAGAACATTAAATAAAGAACAGTTAGATCAAGTTTGGATTTAAAAACATAAACATTCAAAGTGTTTAATTTTAGTGGAAGAAAAAAATAAATTTAATTTTTTTAATAACTTTTTAGTGATTTAATTAATTTGTATAATAACTTGAGTGAAAATGCAAAAAAAAACTTTGATAGAATTCATAAGAGAGGTAAAATTACACAATACGGTTAAAACAGCAATTGGAATACTGGAACCAATTGATAATTTTGACAAACTGAAATATGAGCTAACAAAGTTATACAAAAGTCCTTTGACAATTCCAGAAATTTATTCAAAACTCAATGGTTACACACAGAGAAACCAAAATGTCACCACATTCAGTGACAATATATTAAACTTAATATCCGAATTAAACTTGTTACAAATTTCACAACTGGAAGTAACAGTGACAACAGAACGGAAGGACGATATAGTCAGAACAAATCAAAACTATAGTTTGACCATTTTTAAGAATAATCTAAACGATACCTTAAAACAGGCAATTTGTATAGCACAGCCTAAAACGCTGAACGAAGCAATAAGTATTGCAAAGGAACTAGAGAATACTAATTGTACCTCAGGACAATTAATGTATTATAAACAAAACAATTTTAGACAAACCAATTTTAGAGGGCGAAATAACCACAGAGGCTATGGCAATAATAATAACCGTGAAAATTATAACAACAATAACAATCGTTCTTTAAACAATAATGGAAAATATGAAAATTTTTCGAGACAAAATTTTAAACGTGGAAACAATTTAAGCAATTTTCGTAAAAATAATAATTACAGTGGACAAAACAATAACCGTGGGAACAATAACTACTATTCCGGAAACAATAGCAATCGCGGAAATTACAATTACAATCGAGGACAAAATAATTATCGTGGAAATAACAATTATCGTAGTAACCAACATAATAATTACAGTACAAATAATAACAATAATAGAATTCGAGTCATTCAAGAGGGAAACGAGTTTGCCCCGGAGGAAGGACATGCGGACTAGAGTCAATCCCCGGGTATCCAAGAATAAAAATTTATAGAATTTCAAATAATGCAACAAATATAATTTCTCTAAGATGTAAAGATGCTAATAGGAATCTTACCTTCATAGTAGAAACAGGTGCGGACGTGTCAGTAATAAAAACAAAAAATCTTAATCGTGATTTGTACTTTAACAATCAAGAAAAATGCAAACTTACGGGCATATCGGACGAAATAATTTATTCACAAGGAGTAATTGATTTAAATTGATTTTAATTTAGATGAAAATTCGTACATTCAAAATTTTAATATCGTGGATAGCAAATTTCCCATACAGACTGACGGAATACTGGGACAAGATTTTTTAAAAAATTGCTTATGCAAAATCGATTTAGAAACCTGCACTGTAACAGTTGTTGTCAATGATGAAGAGATCGTTTTACCAATTTACTCAGACTTGTCAGAAGTTTCTGACATAATTATTCCTGAAAGATCAGAAATAATTCACCATATAAAAATGGATCTAGCTGAAGACAGCGTTGTGTTAAATAAAGAAGTGCAAGAAGGAGTATTTTTAGGAAATTCAATAGCACCCAAAGACGGATTTGCCCACATAAGACTACTTAATATAAATGACAAAGAAATAAGAATTAAAAAGTTAAAATTAGAAACTGAGCCATTACATAACTATTACTTAATTAAAAATAAGAAGGAGGACAATTCTGACAGGGAACGTTTTGAAGAATTGAATTACATTTTAAATTTGGATTCAAAAGACAAAGAAGCAAAGGACTCGTTATACGCAATTTTTGAACAATATCCGGACATTTTTCATATCGAAGGAGAAGTATTGACAGCAGACAATTTTTATACTCAACATTTAAGTGTAAATGACACAAATCCTGTGTACATAAAAAATTATAGACTACCGAATTCTCATCTTGAAGAAATAGACGAGCAAGTAGTCCAGTGAGCAGTGAGTCCCTATAACTCACCATTATTGCTAGTACCAAAAAAAGTAGTGGGGACAAAAAGAAATGGAGGCTAGTAGTGGACTATAGGCAACTAAATAAGAAGTTGGTAAGTGACGGCTTCCCCCTAACCCGCTTGGAGGACGTACTAGATTTACTAGGCCGAGCAAAATACTTTTCAACACTCGACATGACGAGCTCTTTCCATCAAATACCGTTACATGAAGACTCTAGACCTTTAACTGCATTTTCAACTAACAAAGGACATTTTCAATTTAAACGTTTACCATTCGGATTGAAAATTTCAAGCAACAGCTTTCAAAGAATGCTTACAGTCGCCTTGAGTGGTTTGGATAGCCAAGCATTTTTGTATGTCGACAATATAATAGTATTTGGTTATAGTCTAAAACACCATAATGACAATTTAATAACCGTCTTCGACAGACTAAGAATATACAATTTAAAATTAAATGCAAGCAAATGCGTATTTTTAAAATCAGAAGTCGTATATTTAGGACATTTAATTACTAATGAAGGTATAAAAACAGACCCTTCCAAATTTGAAACAATAAAAAAATACCCCGTCCCGAGAAATAGTGACGAAGTGAGAAAATTCGTAGCTTTTTGTAATTACTACAGACGATTTATTGAAAACTTCGCTCAAACCACAAAATGTCTCAATAATCTGGTGAAAAAAGGACAGACATTCGAATGGACAGAAGAATGTCAAAAGACATTTGAACTCTTAAAAGAAAAATTAATTATCCCACCTATATTACAGTATCCAAATTTTGAACAACCATTCGTACTCACAACTGATGCATCTGACTTCGCAATCGGTGCAATCTTAAGCCAAGGTGACATAGGAAAAGACTTGCCAATATCCTATGCAAGTAAAACACTGGCAAAACACGATATAAACAAGCCAGTAATAGAAAAAGAGCTACTAGCCATTCATTGGGGAATTAATTTTTTTAGACCATATTTATATGGCAGGAAATTTATCGTGGTAACGGACCACAGACCCCTAGTAGCATTATTTACGCATAAAAATCCTTCATTAAAGATGACAAGGATAAGAATAGACTTGTCAGATTATGATTTTGACATAATCTACAAACAAGGAAAAATTAATACAAATGCCGATGCATTGTCAAGAATAAAAATAGATTCGGACATACTCAAGAGTATGATACCGACAAATTGTGATGACTCAAAAAGAATCTTTGCAATAACAAGGGGAATGTCAGCCAACGAGAAAAAGGCAGACACGGAGAAATATAATTCTCATTCGAAGCCTGATCAACTTCACATTTGGGAATGTACGTTCATATCTGATATCAGGAATATGAAAAATCTAAGATTTATAAAAGAAAATAATAAAGGTACCAAAATTGAGATAAATAAAAGATGGGTAACAGTTAGATATAGCGATAATCACGCGAAATTCGTTTCGATCGTCGAGAAGCTATCATCAAAAATGACTGATAGGAATATAATGAAGCTAGCGCTAGAACAAAATGATATATTAAGAGGCATGCCCATAGAAGAATTTAAGAAAATGTATAATAAATTGCAAATGGAAAGAATAAAAAGGAATTTAGAACCTCTAAAGATAATAATATACAAAGCCCCAACAAAAATTAGAGAAGAGTCAATTATGAAAAATTTAATTAAAGAGTATCACAACACACCAATAGGAGGACATTTAGGCATCAGAAAAACTTTATTGAAACTAAAACAAAGATTCGTTTGGAAAAACATGAATAAAATGGTTAAAAAATATATAATAAATTGTTGTGAGTGCACAAAGAATAAGCAAACAAAATACACCAAAGTAAAAATGACGATAACTGACACACCTGGTACAAGTTTTGAAATGTTAAGTATAGATACGGTAGGACCCTTACTCATATCTAACGGCTATAGATATATTTTGACAGTACAGTGCGAATTAATAAAATACGTCATACTACATCCAGTGGAAACAAAAGAGGCGGTATCAATCGCAAAAGCATTAGTAGACCAAGTAATACTTAAATACGGACTTTTTAATGCACTAAAATCGGACAGAGGAACTGAATTTAAAAATGAACTGCTTGGAAACATTTGCCAAATGTTGAAAGTAGAACAGATTTTCTCAACACCCTACCACCATCAGACAATAGGAGCACTCGAACGAAATCATAGAGTTTTGAATGAGTTTTTGTTAAATTTCGTTGAAAATAATGAATGGGACAAATATATTTTGTACTATGCATTTGCATATAATAGCACACCAAATGTGGATACTAAATACAGCCCTTATGAACTAGTATATGGAAAAATTCCACGTTTGCCAAATGACATGGTTGAGGATAATAGGCCAATTTACAGTTTAGACAACTATGCAAACGAAATGAAAATAAGACTACGGGAATCACTACTTAAAGCACGAGAACTAATACATATGACAAAACTAAAAATAAATCTAGATTATGACAAGAATAGTAAGGAATCTGACCTAGAAGTAGGAGATTTAGTATACGTTAAGTTAGAAACTAGCAGAAAACAACAGAGTCCATATCATGGCCCTTACCCTATAATTGAACGTAAATGAGTCAATTCTGTAATTAAGATTAATAATAAATTTAATGAATATCATAACAATATATTTAAAAAATACAATCCTAATTTAAAAAAAAAAAAAAAAAAACTAATGCTAAGAATCTAATTTAAGAAATATTTATACAATCACAAAAAGTTTTATACAAAACTTTTATATTTATACAATCACATAAACTTATTATGGATAGTAATTTCTTTAACTTAAAACTATATTAACTTGGACTTGAACAAAAGCAATTTTTTTGGAAACACACTTTCCTTTTGAAAATCACAGAACTCTCAAAATTCATATAAATTTTTCTAGCCCCGTAATTTTCAATCTTGAGGACGATGGTGTAGAGATCCACCAAATAAATTTCTGTTGCTAACAAAAAAACTTAAATTCAAAATAACATGTATGAAATATAAATCCAAAAAAAAATTGATGGCACACTTTGTTGCTACTCGAATACAATGTTTAGCTCAAATATGTACAATGTTTAGCCTTTAATTACTGAAAGTGAAAAATGACACTTTTCATGAAGGCCACTCATCGTTTCTTTTTTTTCAAGTTGAAGTATAAATTTTGTTTACACAATCTTCATTAATAAACACATGTTTTTATTTAAATATTTTTTTTTGAACTTATTTTTTTTGTTTTACTTTTATTGATTTGATTTTATTTGAATTTGATTTTTCTTTTTATGTATGTATAAGTAAGTATTTAAAATTGTAAATAATAAAAACCAAAAACATTAAGTGCTGAATTAGCACAAAAATAGTATAAAATAAAGACCACTGTTGGAGAACAGAAGGATTGGTGCTCTGACAGTTGGTAGGCAAACTTGCCCTAACTTAAAAAAACTTGTTTGATTTTAAAAGGATTAAACACTAAAACTGGTCGGCAGGTTTGCCCCAGAATTAGTTTGAAAACTTAACTATAACCAACATAAATTATACTATAAATATATTATATGACGATCCTGTAATAATAAACAGTCCTTTCGACATAAATATATTATATAGAATCATTTTGTGACAATGTGTACTTTTTAAAAAATTTGTTTCTCAAATTTTTTAACTTTTTAAGACCCCTGGTATACCATGGTAGCTTATGGATCCTTGGCCGGACTAGTGGCTCATTTTCACTTAAAATTTTTTGAATTTCTTGCAAAAATAAATTATACTGAGCTGAAACAGATCCCAATAGTATATTAGACCAATCAATACTTGCAATAAGATTGTTTACATTTTCAAAGTTACAAAGCTTATAATTATAATTTATACAACTATTATTACTAACAAAGTATTTATAAAATTCTAATTTAACATACAAAACATGATGATGAACATTTGTAGGAGATGCAGAAACATCACAATTATTAATATAATACTTCAATTCAGGATCAATAAAAACTAAATCTAAAATCCTATCAAGACCATTCTTAAAACCATTTATTTGACAGAGTCCAATACTCAAAAACTCATCATTTAAATATAATTCATGAGAGTGAATAATATTGCTCGGTAAAAACATATTGGAATTTTCGAGCTGTGACCAACCAACTTTACTAAGATTAAAATCTGCAAAAACACATATTTGCTGACATGTATTAATGGACTCATATAAATGAATCACATTTTCTACATGCAAAGAGTATATGTTATCATCACTCCCTGGAGGAATATATGAAACACAAAGCACAATAAACCCATCATTTCCTTTTATCGAAACAAATAACTGATCAAGTATCAGATCAGAGTTTTTCATTTGAATTAATTCTGAATGCATATTCTTCTTAGCAGCCACCAGTACACCGCCACCCTTTTTACAACATGTACTGATTTCAGCACGGTCCTTACGAAATATCTCAAATAAATTTGTATCGAAATATTCAGCATCAAAAAAATCTTTATTGAGCCAAGTTTCAACAATTATGTAAACATCATAAATATTCTGAGAAGTAAAATTAAAAACAGCATTAAATTTGGTACGCATACCAGAAACATTATGGTAATAAATGTTCAAGTATTGCAAGTCTTTAACAGAGTCAACTACTTTAGCTGATTCTGTATTGCAGGCCTTTTAAAAAACTTAAATGGTCTTAATTTGATATTAGCAGTCCATAAATCAGGTTTAAGAAGGTCATTATAAAATGCAGGTACAATACCCAATTTAAAATTTACGAATTTAAGAGAATCTTCAGGAGTACCCTTTTTAATGAGTTTATAGCATTCCATATTTATTCGACTAATTTCCAAATGTTTTTCTACATATGACAAAATATTCTCATTAGTTACACTGGGTTTAAAAGAAGAGATATGAACCCATTTCTTTTTAATTATAACATCAAGCTCAGCATTTGCATTCTCACCAACACAAACGACTTTTTTTAATTTCTTTTTCCTTCTTACACTAACCCAATCAGTATTATGACTATCATTCTCTTGAGTCATATTATCAATGGATTCAGCAATATCATCGTTTGCAAATTGAGTGTTTTGATTACTAGCAACCTCATTTGAAACTCCATTAAACTCAGATAAAACATCGTCAGGAGGATTAGAAATTCCAGCATGAGAGCTTCTATCAACACAATCTCTTTGAGTAGAAGCAGAAGCAACAAAAGCAGCATCAGCACCATTTACACCATTACAAAAAGATTTATTATGATGCAGAGTAAAATTTTTATTAAAAACTGTTTTTGTAAACTGATTAAACATAAGCTTCAGTTCTCTTATTTCACTTGACATATTACTGACTTTAGTAACTAAGTCATTGGTTATTGGTAAACAATTCTCACAATTGAAGACAATGTTTTTATATATACTGAGTGTGTTAACCGTTACTTCATCATCTATTTTTGCACATATTTGATGATATTTACATTGGCACACACCACAAGTGACAAAACGTTTTTGGATTATTTTGAAACATTTAGCACAAATAAGATTTTGCGTTTGCGACATTCTCGACAACCTTACTGTTTGAGAGCTGAACTGATACTGAAAGTTGCAGTGATCTGGAACCACACACTGATCCTGGTTAAAGTTGCAGTGATCTGGAATGACACACTGGTCCTAGTTAAAATTGCAGTGATCTGGAACGACACACTGATCCTGGTTAAAGTTGCAGTGATCTGGAACGACACACTGATCCTGGTTCAAGTTGCAGTGATCTGGAACGACACACTGATCCTGGTTCAAGTTGCAGTGATCTGGAACGACACACTGATCCTAGTTAAAGTTGCAGTGATCTGGAACGACACACTGATCCTGGTTAAAGTTTCAGTGATCTGGAACGACACACTGATCCTGGTTAAAGTTGCAGTGATCTGGAACGACACACTGATCCTGGTTAAAGCTGCAGTGATCTGGAACGACACACTGATTCTGGTTACAGTTGCAGTGATCTGGAACGACACACTGATCCTGGTTAAAGTTGCAGTGATCTGGAACGACACACTGATCCTGGTTAAAGCTGCAGTGATCTGGAACGACACACTGATCCTGGTTAAAGTTGCAGTGATCTGGAACGACACACTGATCCTGGTTAAAGCTGCAGTGATTTGGAACGACACACTGATCCTAGGTAAAGTTGCAGTGATCTCGAACGACACACTGATCCTGTTTAAAGTTGCACTGATCTGAAACGACACACTGATCCTGGTTAAAGTTGCAGTGATCTGGAACGACACACTGATCCTGGTTAAAGTTGCAGTGATCTGGAACGACACACTGATCCTGCTTAAAGCTGCAGTGATCTGGAACGACACACTGATCCTGGTTAAAGTTTCAGCGATCTGGAGCGACACACTGATCCTGGTTAAAGTTGCAGTGATCTGGAACGACACACTGATCCTGGTTAAAGTTTCAGTGATCTGGAACGACACACTGATCCTGGTTAAAGTTGCAGTGATCTGGAACGACACACTGATCCTGGTTAAAGTTGCAGTGATCTGGAACGACACACTGATCCTGGCTAAAGTTGCAGTGATCTGGAACGACACACTGATCCTGGTTAAAGTTGCAGTGATCTGGAACGACACACTGATCCTGGTTAAAGTTGCAGTGATCTGGAACGACACACTGGTCCTGGTTCAAGGATGTACCAAGGACCTTCGATGATATTTTAGGACCTCCAGGGACGTGTTCAAAGACCTTCAAGGATGTCCAAGGACCTTCTAATGATGTTCAAGGATCTTCCAAGAACCTTCAAGGATGTGCTCAAGGACCTTTGACGATGTTCAACGACCTTCAAGGATGTGTTCAAGGACCTTCAAGGATGTTCAAGGACCTTCCAATGACCTTCAAGGATGTGTTCAAGGACTTTCACAGACCTTCAAGGATGTGCTCAAGGACCTTCGATGATGTTCAAGGACCTTTAAGGATGTGTTTAAGGACCATCAAGGATGTTCACGGACCTTCCAAGGACCTTCAAGGATGTGCTCAAGGACCTTCAAGGATGTGTTCAAGGACCTTCAAGAATGTTCAAGGACCTTCAAGGATGTTCAAGGACCTTCCAAGGATGTTCAAGGGCCTTCAAGGATGTGTTCAAGGACTTTCAAGGACCTTCAAGGATGTGCTCAAGGACCTTCGATGATGTTCAAGGACCTTCAAGGATAAAAAATTGTTCAAGGGTACTTACTAGGTTCTTGAGAATACTCCTGTTCGCTTCAACGACCGCAGCCAACTGATCCTCGTTCTCCTGTTGTTACCCTTTTTATAGTCGACACATAGAGAGGTAATGGAATATTGGAAAGAGAATAAGGAATTTCTCTCATTTGTTACTCTCATATTCCCGTACTCTCTCATTCATATTTCTTTAACCCACGTAGGACAATACCTAGTGTGTCCTTATTACTCCGATAATACAAAAATTATAATTTATATAAATATAAAATAATAAAATAAGTACACAATTCTCGTGGTAAAATTAAATAAAACAGCAAAATAATATTATGCAGTGTTGGCAGAAACGAGGTTACGACTTCTGTCATTACAAATGTTTTTAAAGTTCTATTAAAAAGTTCACATATTGATGCTTTTAAATCTGTATATGTATGATAATGGTTAACATGATTTGTTTTCATTAATAATTTAAAATCTTTATTGAAAAAATCTTTCCCTTGATCAGATTGAATATTTTTTGGTTTTGTTTTTAATCGTTTAAACATTCTGACCATGGCAGTAACAATTTCTAAAGATTTGTTTGATTTAACTGGATATGCAAAAGCATATTTTGAAAAAGTATATATCCCAGTTAAAAGATACTTATACCAATTATTCATTTTAGCAAATGGAATCATTTCTACAAGAACTACTTGCCATGTGTCATTATAGCCCATTTGTATGAATCTACGTCTAACAAAGTTTTTTCTTACTGACTTACGAATTTCATTAACAACTTGCTGTTTACTCATCTTCATTTATTACTTATTTTTAGTTCTTAATAATAACTTATGTATTTTAATATTCGATTTTATTTTGTCAGGCATTTTTTTAATAATTTCAAAACATAGCCGCAGCAAGTCCACTTGCACATCTTTATCGTATGATTGTTCAAGTTCCGATAATTGAATACTGGTTTTATTGAGTTCTGCACATCTGGGTATGAAATAGATGCGATCAAAATGAGATATTTGTTTCTGTAATATTGTATTCCAACACAGAAATGACGCCAAAAAAAAATTCCAACTCGAATAATATTTCTCCAAGATTCACCATCAATTTTGATCTTATGACCATTTTGTGATATAACTAATACACAATGTCCGCCTCTTTTGTATTTAAATGCACAACAAATTCTGCTTAATGTTGGATGATCCAATGCTTCATATAGATCGATAAATTCGTACTGATCAAGTCTCATTTGAATATATTTCTTATATGCCATCAGATGAATCCCTTCATCTCTAGTAAATCCTACAGCATTTGCTTTATTGCTATGAATCCAGAGGAGAGGTTGAAAATTATTTTTTGTAGAAAACCCACACCTTAATTTTAATTTTAAATTGAGTAAGTACTCCAGATTAAAGATAAGTGTATAATCTCGTTTCCTATTAGATAGTTTTGGTTTTTTTATTTCACAATAAGTATGATCCATTTCAATGAGGAGATAAACTAAACTAAACCCAAAAAATATAAACTGGTATATATGAATTAACAATTTTAAGAAAATTAACAGATAAAGTGTAGCATTAGTTGATTTTCAATATTGTTATGGAAATCAGGGTACTATATTTACGAAAGGGCTTGCATTTATGGGCGGAGCTAAAAAATTCTGAAGTAAAAGAGCATTTTTCAGAGCACAAGTTCCATGGTTGCGAAAACTGCAATGGATGCAATCTGGATATTCTCTTTCGAGACGCTTTAAATTGTGGCAACATATATTTTCAATATTGAATACATTTTTCTGCAACATCTCCTCAAGCCACTTTTTCTTTTCCAAACCTTTGACATAAACGCGAAAATTGATATTTGCGTTAATAAATTTACATACACTCCCAAGTGATACATTTCCGTCTTTGCACTGTAGATGATGGTGATTTTTAGTCAACCATTTAGCTTGTTTCTGATTTTCTGGTAATAAATATTTAAATTCAAAAGGTAGCTTGATGATGAAATTATAATACTCTTTAGTATTGAAGACTATAGCAATTTCCTTTGATTTGAAGTTATTTCAATTTCCCCTAAATCCTTGCAAATCAACAAAGCTATTGGAAAATTTTCCATTCTTCAAACTATTTTTATGTATTTGAAATTTTTCTTTCATTTAAAACTTGCTGTTGATGGTACTAAATGTTTGTATCTATGGAGAAACAACTCGATTGGTTGAGTGAATGTACAATACTAATTCCTTTATTGAAAATAAAACCTTAAAAACTAAACACATTCTACGCCGGGAGTGTTTTAAATAAAACAAAATGGAAATTAAATTTTGACTTTTATTTGTTTTCTTTATTTTCTTTTTGGCTCACAAACTCAAGAATAGCTCTATTATATATGGATTCATCTCTACCACGATATACTATTTGTTCAATTTTATTGTCAGTCAGTTTTTTGAATGGGTTCTTCATAGGAAACACCTTGCTAAGGCGTTTAGGTGAAAATATCCATAGGAAATTACCATCTTCATCTACCAAATTTAAAGTCATTATACCCCATACCACTATGTGGTTTAGAACCAATTTACGTATCCTTTAATTTGCATACAGTTATTGCATATGGATATCCGATTTTTAAATTAGCCACTCTTGTGAAGCCTTCTCCAGAATTGTTTCTCGAGTTGTTTAATGCGTTTAAAAAATCCATTTATTTTTAGGTGTTGAACTGCTTCAATCAAACTTACTAATCATTCTAGTAAATCAATCGTAAGAAGTTCAGTAATTTATACTCCAAGATTTAATAAATTCAACAACAACAAAATATTTTTTATATAAATATTTATTAAAAAGAGATGGATATATATATCTAAAATTATAATCTTATATTTACAAAACAAAATTAAAATTCATAAATATTTTTATATAGAGTTTCTATATATATTGTTTATCAAACTTTCATTTTGACGGTAGGCTTTTGTGATTTCCATAAATTATATGTGCTTTGAGGTGGTGGTGGTGGTTCAGGTGTCTCAGGAATCCAATCCTCTGTATTCCAGAAACCCATTTGGTTGTTGGGTATTTCATCAATCAATTCTCCGCTAAGGAACAGCATATCATATGAATTTTCATATGCACAGACGTCAGGAGTAGAGATTCGCTCTATCTCATTTTCAATAAGACATTTTGTTGTGTGTGTTAAGTAGTTGGATACACCCGGTATGTATTTACTGCAGTAAACACATTCTACGCTGGGAGTGTTTTCCTTACACTCCAAACTATTTTCCATGTTTTGAGCAATTCTGATTCATCCTCATAGAAAATGGTGCAGAGCGAGCACTATTTTTCCCTAATATTATTTTGGTTAATCTATCCGTTGTTATGATAAACAATAATTTAATCTGTCTTCACTACACATAACATAGTGAAAAGGTACCCAATTTCCAATAAGTAACGTATTTTTTAAAAAGTGTTGTTATTTATTTTAATTTTAATCAAAGCTATTTATGATTTATTAACCAGGCTTATCATTTTCCAAAACTATGCCTTTTTATAAGGATTTTGTGATCATGTTAAAATACTAATGTTTATCTAGATTTTTGTTATATAAAAATTTAAAAACATGTTACTGATAAGTGACCACATTTATGTTTCTATTTGTTTTATTGTTTACAAACTGTCGATTTGCTTCAATCGTGTTTTGGTAATTGTGTGGCAAATTTTTATATGTATGCATTTTATGTATCTGGCGCATTTTAGAAAGTATTTTTCAGTTGATTAGAAATAATTTAATCTGTCTTCACTACACATAACTTAGTAAAAAGTTATTCAATGTTATAGGAAAAAGTAATTCAACTTTGCGCCATCTAACGGGGGCAAAAATGAAAAATTCCTGGTTCTCCTATAAACCTGGTTCTCCTATAGACCTCAACCAAACAGCGCCATCTAACGGGGGCGAAAATGAAAAATTCCTGGTTCTCCTATAAACCTGGTCCTCCTATAGACCTCAACCAAACAGCGCCATCTAACGGGGGCGAAAATGAAAAATTCCTGGTTCTCCTATATCTTATCTACTTTTCCAGCATGGAAGACCTGCACACTTGGTTAAGCGTTAGATCAAAAAATTCAACAGCACTTACAAAATATTTGATTTTCTTAAATAAATTGTCTTACATTAGCTTGGGGTCCTATGCGACCCCAAGTCCAAAAGGGTTAATGGGGTCATAATATTTTTTCAGAAACCCTAGGCTGTTAAGATAAAATATAATATTTAAAAGTAGAAAACTGATACATTTTTGATACAAAGTATTTAGAAAGAGTACTTTTACTGAATATTTCACAAAAAACTAATTTTTCTGGCGGAGGAATTTACTTAAAAATTTACACAGTCAACATCTAACATATATTTAACAAAACCTTAAAGTGTCAGATCCATTTTTTTAAATTTTGTTTCAGATAATTTTTTAAAACTTAAAAAAGTAGTTTTCAAAATTTTATCAAAAAAATTTTCCATTTTGGTCTCATTTCGCACTAGGTTAACAACGTGGTAGTAAAACAATACTTCATATCTGAGTACTTATAAGTATAGAGACCAAAAAAAATTATGGCTTTAATTAATTTGTTAAAGTCGAAAAATGTTCGTCACATATGACCTAGAGTTTTTTTTGGCACAAAAGTGGTCTGGGGCATATGTTATTTCTTGGCGAGTTTTTATTCGATTTCGCAGTTATATAGCTTTTTGAAAAGATAATTTAGTACTGATATCGATTTATATCACATTAAACCATAGAACGAAATTTTCGTAAAATCTGAAAAAAAACACACTTGAAATTTTCAGTCGAGTTGAGGGCCCTCAAAAAAATTTTTTTTTTTATTGACCCAAAACTTTGTATATCTCAGTTTTTTGCTATTCGCTTATTTCTAGGGGTTGGGACCGAGAGCTTTAATTTTTTTTTATTAGGGCAATCCTAATGTACATATATCTATGGCACATATCATGAACAATTTTTGTTTATTTAAAATTTTTTATACCCTCCACTCCAGTCTGCAGAAGGTATATATAAGTTTGTCATTCCGTTTGTAATAATTAGAAAAAAAAATTTGGACACCATAAAATTTATATATGTATTTGTGATCCTTATAACAACCGGAGTTGATATAGCGATGTCCGTCTGTCCGTCTGTGGAAATCACGATGACGGCATCAATCGGGCAGCTAGGGTGCTCGTTGATATAAAAAATGATTTATTGACATCCTGAGAAGTTTGCTGTTTGTAATCGTCCAAATCGGTCAATTAGGGCCCGAGATTTGAATAAAGAACTAAAAATAGTCTTGAAAAAATATAATTTTCTATGTTGTTCTTGTCACGATCACGCCCTCAATAGGATAGCTAAGGTGATCATTTTTAGCGAGAGTGATTCAGCGACTTCGTGGGAAGATTTCTATTTCAAAAATCATTAAAATCGGTGGAACATGTCCAGGGAAATCTCTGAAAAAGTAAAAAAAATTAAAAATATGATGTTTCTATATTGTTCTTGTTCTTATTCTAAATGTTGTATTGTTGTCATAGCTGGACTTGTTGTTTTTGTGGTCGTTGTGGTAATAATATAATAAAAACTAACCCTTTGTACATTTTTTTATCAACTCTGGTAGAAAAATTTAAAAGTTTCCATTGTTTTGGCGTCACTAAAAAAATTTACTAGATCATTTCTGTCATTACCACGAGTTTCAGATCGATTGGGTCACGGGAAAGGGGTTAAAATCGATCCAAAATTTTTTCGACAAGCAGACATTACGAGTTAATATAAAGCGATTAAAAATTCACCAGTATCTAAAGCAAATAATGCTAAAATATGTACCTAGTTGTTAATAAAAAAAAACAATGTAAATTTAGCAAAACAAATTTTTATACATATTAATTTATTTAAAGAGAAAAACACAAAAATAACGTTTGATGTTGTATTTGTTGTGTGTAATATTTACATATACATACATACACATATTAAATAATGCAAATAATAGACATATATTCTATATATGTATATCCATAATAACTGCATGTTAAAAATAAATCGGTATATTATTTTATTTATATAAAATTCTGCAATATTTTGTTGTGGGGAAAATAAATTTCTTTTGCATTAAGAGAGTGTTACTTCATTTTGCTCAGCGTGACTATGCCACAGTAGATGGCGCCACAATTTTTGTTCTAATTAGCTTTGCAATAGTTATTTCTATTTTAACATGAATGTCAATATTTTCAAATAGATATCATACAGCACAATGTTAAGAGTATACACGGGCTGGTCTTTTATTATTTCATACGTTTTTTCATTATTCTTTTACAAATATGAACATAAGTTTGGCATACTAACTTTTTGTTGTCTTTACAAAATAGAGTTACCGAGTTCATCAATGAGTTTTTTGCTTTCAAAACAGTTCTACATAGTTATATAGAATTATTATTCTGCTTTACCTACAAACTATCTGATTGCGATTACATCTAATTTTTAAAAATTGTTTATAATTACTAAAGCAGTATTATTCACATAAATACAAAATTGCACTTTTTAAATTTTCCATTCAAATTTTAGAAAATATCAATTCTAAAAACTGGAATTAAAATTTCCAATTATAAATTATAAAATATTAATTGAATTTCAGAAAATCATATCAAAACGTCGGAAATAATAATTTCAAATTTAGAAGACATCAATTGCATCAAATTCCAAAAAAAAAACACCAAATATGTTTACATTTAAAAAATGTTTACATTAAAAAAAATATTGGCATTCAGGAGAAATTAATAGCTTTTAAGTAACTTCTTTTAACGATAGTTGAATCGTTAAAAAAAGAAAAGCAAAATTATCAGTAAAATTTTTAAACGATATTCGCTACTGTTAAAGTCAGCTGTTATTGTTATCTAAACGACAACCATTTTTGTGTTGTTTATTCAATCGATAAAAACTTAAATTTTTAGGTTGAAATGTCGTCATACATAAATAAAAATCATAAAATAGTGAAAATATTTTGCTTCTATTAAAAAACTTTTTTATATAAATAAAAACATTTAAAATCATATTCATTCTTCCATTTTCAAATAAATAAACAGAAATATTAGTAAAAAAAAATAGAGATATTAAACATAAACATAAAATCATCCTGTCAAACACGAAGTAATTTTTTTTTTCTATTCTTCTTTGTGTTTTTCGCTTATTTTGACAGAGATGCCACTCGTTTACAATTTAAATAAATAGAAAAATAGATTTGTCGACTGTCGTTAAGATGTATGTACTTATTTATTTAAAATTTTTGCGATATTTGGTTTTTTGCGTTTGGCATCCCTTAATTATTTATTTTTATAAATTTATTCTCTATGTTTTCCAAATATGGCAATATTTTTTTGAAAAAAAAGATGAGAGAGCTTTTTTCGGTTATTATTTTGTTACTCCATCCGACATATATGGCCGCAATGAAGAAATATTTGGCCAGTTAAAAGCCAAAAAAGCACGATTTAATGCATATAGCTACCCTACACAACCATTACCTTTGCAATGGAGGTTAGGGCGAGCTATTTAATTAGCAAAAACTAAATTAAACGAGAAGTTATGTCATATAACCGGAAACGCATGCATATAGGAAATGCATGCATATTTTTCCAATATTTTGTTTACATTTATCATCAATACTCAAACCGAGGTGGAGGGTATCAAAGATTCAGCACAGCCGAATTTAACACTCTTACTTGTTTATTATATTTTTTATAAATATGCGTATTAAGACTGTTTTAAAAACTGTCCGATGATGTTCTAAGGGAAATGCAAACCAAATATGAATCACATATACCCAGCCACAAAAAAAAAAAAAACCAACGTAATGAACATTTTTCAAAAGATCTAATTTTATTTTCAAAATTTCTGTCTTTTTCATATAGAGTCGACTCAAAAAGTCAGTGCTCACCATTAGTTTTAAAATATAAATGAATTTCTTAAACAAAAATATATTAAATAAAATCTCAATTACTTACATTATTCTCTTTAGTTATTACATGCATAAAAAAAATATTAGAATTCTCTTTTATATAATAAAAACAACAAAAAAAAACAGGCAAAACTGTTTTAAAATTGGCTGCCCCAAATCTTTGCTACCCTGCACCTGTATTGTAAAAATAATATTATAACCACGTTTGTCAAACATAAGAGACAAAAAAGGTTAGATTTCAAATTGTAATGGCAAAATTTTTTAAAACGATGATTTTCTTTTGTCGTTATAATTTTTATTTTATTTTTTATATATATATATATACATATAGTTTTATTCTATTTTTTATTTATTTAAGATTTAGATAATACATAAGTGTACATACTAAATATTATATGAAGCTATAGCAACATGGCCTTAACCCTTTCCGTGTTTTTGTCGAATATATTCAACATCAAAGCAGACATTGATTGAAATGAAAAAGTTAAGGGCATATATCAATTTAGCATTGCTTTGCTTATTTCTATGATTAGAAATATATATATATTAGGGTGGGTCAACTATTTTTACTAAATGGCTTCATCACGATTCTGGTACTATGGCCCATACCAAGTATACTTGCCCAAGCAACCATACCTCTAAAATCATTTTCGAGCCTGCCAAAATTTCGATGAAGATATTTTCATAATATTTTTCTTAATACTCATGTAAAATGTAAAATAATTTTTGAAAAGGTGTATACCGGGGTTTTTTTGGGTCGGGAAATCCATTTTTGGCATTTATTTTATTTTTAACAACCACCTGGGGGCGTTTTCGTACATTTTTGTAGATTTTTGGGGAAAATTGACGAAATTATTCCACAAATCGATGAATCTTTGACCTATTTAAAATAGCCCAAAATATTCAGCGCTGAAAATTATGTAAGGTACCAATATGCGACCTATATCGATTTCACTCAATTTGAGTCAAAAAATTCTTTTTTTTATTTACTCTTGGAATGAACAAATAAAAAAAAAGAATTTTTTGACTTCACGTGGAAATTTTTTTCGGCCCCGTACAATTTGACAAACCCTAATCTATATATATAAAAGAGTTGCGTGGATGATCATCATCGCCCAGATCAAACCCTTTGACCCAGAAACTTGGAACTTGGACTGTGGGTTCCCCTGTCGACGTAAGGATCCACTAATAAGGGATTTTTAGAAACTCGTACATTAAGGGGGTAAAAGCGGCCAAAAAGGGGGAAAATGGTAACAAATGAATCTAGGAAAATTAAATTTGGTGTGTAGGCTCCACTCGAGAGATAAACGTGAGCTTGGGATTAACTTTTTCGAAATACGATCATTTAAGGGGAAAAAACGGCCAAAAAGGGTAAAATTGGTTCGCTTTGCATCTTCTCAACATATTAATCTGTATATATGAATTTTGGTATACAGACTCCACCGGATACGTGGGCATCAGTCAAGTATAAATTTATTGGTAATTCTTACATCTAGGAGACGAAAAACGGCCAAAGAGGGTGAAAATTGCGCATTTGATATTTTCTGGATTCCACTAGAGATAGAAACATCAGATGAGAGGAAAACTTTTTAAATTTAGGATGTTAAGGGATGTAAAAACGGCCAAAAATGGTACCTTTTTGCATATTCTTAACATATTAATCTATATATATGAATTTTGCTGTACAGACTCCATCCAAAAGGCGGACATCAGCCAAGGATGAATTTATTGCTAATCCTAAAGCCTAGGGGAGGGAAAACGGCCAAAAATGGGAAACATTTCATATTTGGTATCTTCTAAATAAACGGGTATCGAATATTGTTTCTGGATTCCACTAGAGGTAGAAATATCAGATTAGAGGAAAACTTTTGGAAATTCGGATATTAAGGGGGAAAAACCGCCAAAAACGGCAAACATTTTACCTTTTTGCATCTTCATATACATGTGTATGAATTTTGGTATACAAACTACACCCGTGGGCATACGTGGGCATCAGTCAAGGATGAATTTGTTTTTTTTTTTGCAGCGACACACCAAAGCCTCTGGTGGGAATCGAACCCACGACCCCCGCATGATAGGCGACCACACTACCTACTCACCTGCCGGTAATTCCAACGTCTACGGGAGGAAAAACGGCCAAAAGGGGAAAAATTGTCTATTTGGTATCTTCTAAACAAGCGAATATAAAATATAGTTTGTGGCTTCCACTGGAAACAGAAACATCAGGTAAGGGGAACTCTTTTGGAAATTAGGATGTTTTGGAGGCAAAAACGGCCCGCAAGTTTAAAAGAGTACCTTTTTGTATCTTATTTAGAAAGTTATTTAGGAATATGAAATTTGATAAGTAGATTTCACCAGAGACATAAACAGCGGATAAAAATAAATTTGTTTTAATTCGAGCCTTTGGTAGGTAAAAACGGCAAAAAATGGTAAAAGTACATTTTCTTAAAAAAAACTGAGACAATTATAGTCTGCCGATACCCTATACGATGCGTTTAGAGAATTGGTCTTAAGTCCACCTAAGCATAAGCCAAATCTGGAATTTTTATTAATTTTTTGCCTGTATTTCTGAAAAAGTTCATATCGGATGCTATGGATTTATGGAAACTAGGTCGGAAATTGGACCGCTCCTGACCATACTTAGTAAAGTCAGTTATTTTTTGCAAAAACATATGCAAATCTAATTTGGGAAAAATTTGTGCAATATTTTGATTTTGATAGATTTAAATGAATATCGGGAAGCAGAGCTATATGGGGGCTATGACCAAGAAATTTTCTACGAAGTTTATTTTTGGACTAATAAATGGGTGTAATAAACACGCACAAACACAATTTAACTGAGTTCTGTCTGATAATTTTTATCTTATGGCAAGTTAAGTCGATCTCAAAGTTAAGTAGCGTTTTTTCTGTGGCTGGTAGAAGTTTATATACCAAATTTGATCAAATTATATTCATATTTGCTACGTGAAGTTTTTTTACAAGTTTTACACAGACGGACAGGCGAACAGACGTACGAACGGACGGAGATCGCTAAATCGCCCAGAAAGTGATTCTGTGCGGTGGGTATAATAAAATATGGATCTAGGTCAAATATTTTTGTAGCTACAAGAATTAGCAAAAAGTAATTATAGCCTATCTACCATCACGAGTAAAAATCTTGTCGCGATGCGGTGGCTTAAGTGCACTGCGGTTCCTTATGTGAAGTCAGGGCTTACCGACTGTATTTTAACGGAGCCTTGCTGATACATGGGCACCTGAGGCTCAGCTAGCAGCTGTTCAAAAGCGTAGACTCAGGAGTCTGGCCAAGTAGAAAACGCGACTTTTGCTCACATCTCAAGCGGGTTGGGGTCCGTCGTTGGTCCGAATTCAAACCTCAGCATTGGCAGCAAACCCATAGTGGCTAGAATGAACTCTGGTCACCCAGGGACAGCAGCTAAGGAGGAGGCTAAGTATGGTAAGACAGGGGGGTATTAACGTCCGTCCGTCTAAAGCAAGGTACAACCAGAGAAGGTTGTGCCTCAAAATTATCGAAAGGTTGGGGAAATTAGATCAAGCGACGCTGTTTGATAAACAGATAGAATCGTTTACATGGGCTAAGAAGGTCACTGAAGAATAGGACCTCTCAGCTAAGACAATTGTCTCTGGCAATAATAGCAATCAGGACACTTCGAAGACGGCTAAAATGTTGCGCTCGCCAGATGAGAAACCATTACCTAAACGCTAAGGTGGCCGGCAATGATGTACCGAAGTCGTCCAGTCAGGTTGTCAAAGATAACCTTGTAATGGCAGTCATTAACAGGGGAGATGAAAATGGTACTATCCTCAAGGACAAATGGAGTTATGTGGAGGCTAAATTAGCCGAAGTGTTCTTCACTGTCCTTGAGGACATGCCAGGTCAACCTCTAAACTGTCGCGACGCAGGCTGATATCAAGGACGTGCAAAGTTGATAGCTTTTGCTGATCACTGATCAACAGCCTTGTATAAGGCTGCCGTCTGCAAACTGGCGAACTATGGCCGGGAGCAAAAGTGGATGTCGTGCAAAAGCATGACATTCCGTACCTACCTAGAGCGCATGCTTGGATTCCGGCAACTCCAGGGGACGCTGAATCCGTGTTAAAGATGCTGAAGGTCTGCAATCCTAACCTTCCAACACACAATTGGAAGATTGGTAGATTTGGTGATGCGGAGGGGAACCGTAGACAGGTAGTACTACTACTCAATGTCGAATCCCTCCCGCATTTAACCGGGACAAACGGCATAGATTCCTGCAGTTTTGGGCAAATCCTTTTAAAATTCTACAAGGGCGACCAAGGACCAATCACGGAGATCGCCAAACCAGTAGACAAATCGGCTGGGGAGGGGACCACAGGTAAAGTCCAGGCTGAGTAGAGCTCCCAAACAGCCATGGAGGAGGATGGATACTTAACATCCGTCTTCGAACTGTTGGGGGATGCACCAAGGACCTTCATTTTGGCGAGGAACAGCCGTAATATTTTCTTATCTAATTTCAGTGATAGAGATGTAATAGCGGCCAGCCTGGAGTTAGATGTGAAATCAATCTGGCTCGCCTCCGCCTATTTTTGTGATCCTGGGCCTACTCCGCCAGACAATGTTGCAAAGCCGAAGCCGAAATGACTACAACCAATTAGTACTGTGCTGTGACGTCAATGCACACCATCCGATCTGGGGAAGTACCAAGTTGAACGAAAGAGGTGTGTTACTTTTAGAGTTTTTACTTAGCACTAACCTGTATATATATAACTAGGGAAATGAACCGACTTTTTTGACTTATATTCGAAGGGATGTTCTTGACGTTACCTTTGTATCGGACACATTTTTTAATAAGATTGATGGTTGGAAGGTGTTGGATGACCACTCCTTTTCTGACCATCGATACATTGAATTTTTACTTAGAGGAAAAGACCCGGTGGAAAGTGTCCCCAAGAATCTGAAATGGACAATTTGGGTTAAGTGTAGGAAAACCTTGGCCGGGTTATTAACGACAATACCCTTATCCAAATCGCGTAATTCCCCTGACATTGATGGTCTTGTAGATCATATTACGACGGTTTTTAACAAATCTTTAGATTCTCCTTGCCCAGCAGCAAGGCCAAAAGGCAAGAAAAAACCACCGTGGTGGTCTAGCGAAATGCAACAGGGCAGAGACTCC
>OY821521.1:128313399-128316670 GCA_963682025.1 Cordilura impudica
TAATTTTTAATTTTTAATTTTTAATTTTTAATTTTTAATTTTAAATTTTAATTTTAATTATTAATTTTTAATTTTTAATTTTTTAATTTTTAATTTTTAATTTTAAATTTTTTAATTTTTAATTTTTAATTTTAAGTTTTAATTTTTAATTTTTAATTTTTAATTTTAATTTATAATTTTTTAATTTTTAATTTTTAATTTTTAATTTTTAATTTTTAATTTTAATTTTTAATTTTTTAATTTTTAATTTTTAATTTTTAATTTTTAATTTTTAATTTTTAATTTTTAATTTTAATTTTTAATTTTTAATTTTTAATTTTTAATTTTTAATTTTTAATTTTTAATTTTTAATTTTTAATTTTAATTTTTAATTTTTAATTTTTAATTTTTAATTTTTAATTTTAATTTTTAATTTTTTAATTTTAATTTTTAATTTTTAATTTTTAATTTTTAATTTTTAATTTTTAATTTTTAATTTTAAATTTTTAATTTTAATTTTTAATTTTTAAATTTTAATTTTAATTTTTAATTTTTAATTTTTATTAATTTTTAATTTTTAATTTTTAATTTTAATTTTAAATTTTTAAATTTTATTTAATTTTAATTTTTAATTTTTAATTTTAATTTTTAAATTTTTAATTTTTACTTTTAATTTTTAATTTTAATTTTTATAATTTTAAATTTTAATTTTTGAATTTTAATTTTTAATTTTTAATTTTTGAATTTTTAATTTTAGATGTTTTATTTTTAATTTTTAATTTTAATTTTGAATTTTGAATTTTGAATTTGAATTTTTAATTTTTAATTTTTGATTTTTAATTTTAGATTTTTTATTTTTAATTTTTAATTTTTAATTTTTAATTTTTAATTTTTAATTTTTTAATTTTAATTTTTAATTTTTAATTTTTAATTTTAATTTTTAATTTTTAATTTTTAATTTTTAATTTTTATTTTTAATTTTTAATTTTTAATTTTATTTAATTTTTAATTTTTAATTTTAATTTTAAATTCTTAATTTTTAATTTTTAATTTTTAATTTTTAATTTTTAATTTATAATTTTTAATTTTTAATTTTTAATTTTTAATTTTTAATTTTTAATTTTTAATTTTTAATTTTTAATTTTTAATTTTTTAATTTTTAATTTTTAATTTTTAATTTTTAATTTTTTAATTTTTAATTTTTAATTTTTAATTTTAATTTTTAATTTTTAATTTTTAATTTTTAATTTTTAATTTTTAATTTTTAATTTTTAATTTTTAATTTTTAATTTTTAATTTTTAATTTTTAATTTTTAATTTTAATTTTTTATTTTTAATTTTTAATTTTTAATTTTTAATTTTTAATTTTTAATTTTTAATTTTTAATTTTTAATTTTTAATTTTTAATTTTTAATTTTTAATTTTTAATTTTTAATTTTTAATTTTTAATTTTTAATTTTTAATTTATTTTAATTTTTAATTTTTAATTTTTAATTTTAATTTTTAATTTTTAATTTTTAATTTTTAATTTTTAATTTTTAATTTTTAATTTTTAATTTTTAATTTTTAATTTTTAATTTTTAATTTTTAATTTTTATTTTTAATTTTTAATTTTTAATTTTTAATTTTTATTTTTAATTTTTAATTTTTAATTTTTAATTTTTAATTTTTAATTTTTAATTTTTAATTTTTAATTTTTAATTTTTAGTTTTTAATTTATAATTTTTAATTTTTAATTTTTATTTTTAATTTTTAATTTTTAATTTTTAATTTTTATTTTTAGTTTTTAATTTTTAATTTTTAATTTTTAATTTTTAATTTTTAATTTTTAATTTTTAATTTTTAATTTTTAATTTTTAATTTTTAATTTTAATTTTTAATTTTTTATTTTTAATTTTTAATTTTTAATTTTTAATTATTAATTTTATTTTATAATTTTTAATTTTTAATTTTTATTTTTAATTTTTATTTTTTAATTTTAATTTTAATTTTAATTTTTAATTTTTAATTTTTATTTTTAATTTTTAATTTTAATTTTTAATTTTTAATTTTTAATTTTTAATTTTTAATTTTTAATTTTTAATTTTAATTTTTAATTTATATTTTTAATTTTTAATTTTTAATTTTAAATTTTTAATTTTAATTTTTAATTTTTAATTTTTAGTTTTTAATTTTTAATTTTTAATTTTAAATTTTTAATTTTTATTTTTAATTTTTAATTTTTAATTTTAAATTTTTAATTTTTATTTTTAATTTTTAATTTTAAATTTTTAATTTTTTAATTTTTAATTTTAATTATACCCTCCACTCCAGTGTGCAGAGGGTATATATAAGTTTGTCATTCCGTTTGTAATAATTAGAAAAAAAAATTTGGACCCCATAAAATATATATATTTGTGATCCTTATAACAACCGGAGTTGATATAGCGATTTCCGTCTGTCCGTCTGTCCGTCTGTGGAAATCACGATGACGGCATCAATCGGGCAGCTATGGTGCTCGTTGGCATAAAAAATGATTCATTAACATCCTTAAAAGCTTGCTATTTAAAATCGTCCAAATCGGTGGATTAGCGCCCGAGATTTGAATGAAGAACTAAAAAAAGTCTTGAAAAATATAATTTTCTATGTTGTTCTTGTCACGGTCACGCCCTCAATAGGATAGCTAGGGTGATAATTTTTAATGAGAATGATTCACCGAATTCATGGGAAGATTTCTGCTTCAAAAATCATTAAATCGGTGGAACAGGTCCAGGTAAATCTATGAAAAATTAAAAAAAAAATGAAAAACATGATGTTTCCATAGTGTTCCTGTTGTTATTCTAAATGTTGCATTGTTGTCATAGCTGGACTTGTTGTTTTTGTGGTCGTTGTGGTAATAATATAATAAAAACAAACCCTTTGTACATTTTTTTTTGTGAACTCTGGTAGAAAAATTTAAAAGTTTCCATTGTTTTGGCATCACTAAAAAAATTTGTTAGATCATTTCTGTCATTACCACGAGCCTGCTTGCAAAATTTCAGATCGATTGGCTCACGGGAAAGGGGATAAAAATCGATCCAAAATTTTGTCGACAAGCAGACACTACCAGTTAATATAAAGGCAGTAAATAAAGGGAGTAAAAGTTCACCAATAATTTAAAAAACAAATTTTTATGTATTAATTTATTTAAAGAAAAAAATAATTAAATGAAATAGTAATAATAATAATAAAAAATAATATACAATACAAAAAAAAAGAATTAATAAATAAAATAAAATAAAGATAAATGCATTCATAGCATTATAATACATAT
>OY821521.1:128316870-128351870 GCA_963682025.1 Cordilura impudica
ATTTTAATTTTAATTTTAATTTTAATTTTAATTTTAATTTTAATTTTAATTTAATTTTAATTTTAATTTTAATTTTAATTTTAATTTTAATTTTAATTTTAATTTTAATTTTAATTTTAATTTTAATTTTAATTTTAATTTTAATTTTAATTTTAATTTTAATTTTAATTTTAATTTAATTTTAATTTTAATTTTAATTTTAATTTTAATTTTAATTTTAATTTTAATTTTAATTTTAATTTTAATTTTAATTTTAATTTTAATTTTAATTTTAATTTTAATTTTAATTTTAATTTTAATTTTAATTTTAATTTTAATTTTATTTTAATTTTAATTTTAATTTTAATTTTAATTTTAATTTTAATTTTAATTTTAATTTTAATTTTAATTTTAATTTTAATTTTAATTTTTAATTTTAATTTTAATTTTAATTTTAATTTTAATTTTAATTTTAATTTTAATTTTAATTTTAATTTTAATTTTAATTTTAATTTTAATTTTAATTTTAATTTTAATTTTAATTTTAATTTTAATTTTAATTTTAATTTTAATTTTAATTTTAATTTTAATTTTAATTTTAATTTTAATTTTAATTTTAATTTTAATTTTAATTTTAATTTTAATTTTAATTTTAATTTTAATTTTAATTTTAATTTTAATTTTAATTTTAATTTTAATTTTAATTTTAATTTTAATTTTAATTTTAATTTTAATTTTAATTTTAATTTTAATTTTAATTTTAATTTTAATTTTAATTTTAATTTTAATTTTAATTTTAATTTTAATTTTAATTTTAATTTTAATTTTAATTTTAATTTTAATTTTAATTTTAATTTTAATTTTAATTTTAATTTAATTTTAATTTTAATTTTAATTTAATTTTAATTTTAATTTTAATTTTAATTTTAATTTTAATTTTAATTTTAATTTTAATTTTAATTTTAATTTTAATTTTAATTTTAATTTTAATTTTAATTTTAATTTTAATTTTAATTTTAATTTTAATTTTAATTTTAATTTTAATTTTAATTTTAATTTTAATTTTAATTTTAATTTTAATTTTAATTTTAATTTTAATTTTAATTTTAATTTTAATTTTAATTTTAATTTTAATTTTAATTTTAATTTTAATTTTAATTTTAATTTTAATTTTAATTTTAATTTTAATTTTAATTTTAATTTTAATTTTAATTTTAATTTTAATTTTAATTTTAATTTTAATTTTAATTTTAATTTTAATTTTAATTTTAATTTTAATTTTAATTTTAATTTTAATTTTAATTTTAATTTTAATTTTAATTTTAATTTTAATTTTAATTTTAATTTTAATTTTAATTTTAATTTTAATTTTTAATTTTAATTTTAATTTTAATTTTAATTTTAATTTTAATTTTAATTTTAATTTTAATTTTAATTTTAATTTTAATTTTAATTTTAATTTTAATTTTAATTTTAATTTTAATTTTAATTTTAATTTTAATTTTAATTTTAATTTTAATTTTAATTTTAATTTTAATTTTAATTTTAATTTTAATTTTAATTTTAATTTTAATTTTAATTTTAATTTTAATTTTAATTTTAATTTTAATTTTAATTTTAATTTTAATTTTAATTTTAATTTTAATTTTAATTTTAATTTTAATTTTAATTTAATTTTAATTTTAATTTTAATTTTAATTTTAATTTTAATTTTAATTTTAATTTTAATTTTAATTTTAATTTTAATTTTAATTTTAATTTTAATTTTAATTTTTAATTTTAATTTTAATTTTAATTTAATTTTAATTTTAATTTTAATTTTAATTTTAATTTTAATTTTAATTTTAATTTTAATTTTAATTTTAATTTTAATTTTAATTTTAATTTTAATTTTAATTTTAATTTTAATTTTAATTTTAATTTTAATTTTAATTTTAATTTAATTTTAATTTTAATTTTAATTTTAATTTTAATTTTAATTTTAATTTTAATTTTAATTTTAATTTTAATTTTAATTTTAATTTTAATTTTAATTTTAATTTTAATTTTAATTTTAATTTTAATTTTAATTTTAATTTTAATTTTAATTTTAATTTTAATTTTAATTTTAATTTTAATTTTAATTTTAATTTTAATTTTAATTTTAATTTTAATTTTAATTTTAATTTTAATTTTAATTTTAATTTTAATTTTAATTTTATTTTTAATTTTAATTTTAATTTTAATTTTAATTTTAATTTTAATTTTATTTTTAATTTTAATTTTAATTTTAATTTTAATTTTAATTTTAATTTTAATTTTAATTTTAATTTTAATTTTAATTTTAATTTTAATTTTAATTTTAATTTTAATTTTAATTTTAATTTTAATTTTAATTTTAATTTTAATTTTAATTTTAATTTTAATTTTAATTTTAATTTTAATTTTAATTTTAATTTTTAATTTTAATTTTAATTTTAATTTTAATTTTAATTTTAATTTTAATTTTAATTTTAATTTTAATTTTAATTTTAATTTTAATTTTAATTTTAATTTTAATTTTAATTTTAATTTTAATTTTAATTTTAATTTTAATTTTAATTTTAATTTTAATTTTAATTTTAATTTTAATTTTAATTTTAATTTTAATTTTAATTTTAATTTTAATTTTAATTTTAATTTTAATTTTAATTTTAATTTTAATTTTAATTTTAATTTTAATTTTAATTTTAATTTTAATTTTAATTTTAATTTTAATTTTAATTTTAATTTTAATTTTAATTTTTAATTTTAATTTTAATTTTAATTTTAATTTTAATTTTAATTTTAATTTTAATTTTAATTTTAATTTTAATTTTAATTTTAATTTTAATTTTAATTTTAATTTTAATTTTAATTTTAATTTTAATTTTAATTTTAATTTTAATTTTAATTTTAATTTTAATTTTAATTTTAATTTTAATTTTAATTTTAATTTTAATTTTAATTTTAATTTTAATTTTAATTTTAATTTTAATTTTAATTTTAATTTTAATTTTAATTTTAATTTTAATTTTAATTTTAATTTTAATTTTAATTTTAATTTTAATTTTAATTTTAATTTTAATTTTAATTTTAATTTTAATTTTAATTTTAATTTTAATTTTAATTTTAATTTTAATTTTAATTTTAATTTTAATTTTAATTTTAATTTTAATTTTAATTTTAATTTTAATTTTAATTTTAATTTTAATTTTAATTTTAATTTTAATTTTAATTTTAATTTTAATTTTAATTTTAATTTTAATTTTAATTTTAATTTTAATTTTAATTTTAATTTTAATTTTAATTTTAATTTTAATTTTAATTTTAATTTTAATTTTAATTTTAATTTTAATTTTAATTTTAATTTTAATTTTAATTTTAATTTTAATTTTAATTTTAATTTTAATTTTAATTTTAATTTTAATTTTAATTTTAATTTTAATTTTAATTTTAATTTTAATTTTAATTTTAATTTTAATTTTAATTTTAATTTTAATTTTAATTTTAATTTTAATTTTAATTTTAATTTTAATTTTAATTTTAATTTTAATTTTAATTTTAATTTTAATTTTAATTTTAATTTTAATTTTAATTTTAATTTTAATTTTTAATTTTAATTTTAATTTTAATTTTAATTTTAATTTTAATTTTAATTTTAATTTTAATTTTAATTTTAATTTTAATTTTAATTTTAATTTTAATTTTAATTTTAATTTTAATTTTAATTTTAATTTTAATTTTAATTTTAATTTTAATTTTAATTTTAATTTTAATTTTAATTTTAATTTTAATTTTAATTTTAATTTTAATTTTAATTTTAATTTTAATTTTAATTTTAATTTTAATTTTAATTTTAATTTTAATTTTAATTTTAATTTTAATTTTAATTTTAATTTAATTTTAATTTTAATTTTAATTTTAATTTTAATTTTAATTTTAATTTTAATTTTAATTTTAATTTTAATTTTAATTTTAATTTTAATTTTAATTTTAATTTTAATTTTAATTTTAATTTTAATTTTAATTTTAATTTTAATTTTAATTTTAATTTTAATTTTAATTTTAATTTTAATTTTAATTTTAATTTTAATTTTAATTTTAATTTTAATTTTAATTTTAATTTTAATTTTAATTTTAATTTTAATTTTAATTTTAATTTTAATTTTAATTTTAATTTTAATTTTAATTTTAATTTTAATTTTAATTTTAATTTTAATTTTAATTTTAATTTTAATTTTAATTTTAATTTAATTTTAATTTTAATTTTAATTTTAATTTTAATTTTAATTTTAATTTTAATTTTAATTTTAATTTTAATTTTAATTTTTAATTTTAATTTTAATTTTAATTTTAATTTTAATTTTAATTTTAATTTTAATTTTAATTTTAATTTTAATTTTAATTTTAATTTTAATTTTAATTTTAATTTTAATTTTATTTTAATTTTAATTTTAATTTTAATTTTAATTTTAATTTTAATTTTAATTTTAATTTTAATTTTAATTTTAATTTTAATTTTAATTTTAATTTTAATTTTAATTTTAATTTTAATTTTAATTTTAATTTTAATTTTAATTTTAATTTTAATTTTAATTTTAATTTTAATTTTAATTTTAATTTTAATTTTAATTTTAATTTTAATTTTAATTTTAATTTTAATTTTAATTTTAATTTTAATTTTAATTTTAATTTTAATTTTAATTTTAATTTTAATTTTAATTTTAATTTTAATTTTAATTTTAATTTTAATTTTAATTTTAATTTTAATTTAATTTTAATTTTAATTTTAATTTTAATTTTAATTTTAATTTTAATTTTAATTTTAATTTTAATTTTAATTTTAATTTTAATTTTAATTTTAATTTTAATTTTAATTTTAATTTTAATTTTAATTTTAATTTTAATTTTAATTTTAATTTTAATTTTAATTTTAATTTTAATTTTAATTTTAATTTTAATTTTAATTTTAATTTTAATTTTAATTTTAATTTTAATTTTAATTTTAATTTTAATTTTAATTTTAATTTTAATTTTAATTTTAATTTTAATTTTAATTTTAATTTTAATTTTAATTTTAATTTTAATTTTAATTTTAATTTTAATTTTAATTTTAATTTTAATTTTAATTTTTAATTTTAATTTTAATTTTAATTTTAATTTTAATTTTAATTTTAATTTTAATTTTAATTTTAATTTTAATTTTAATTTTAATTTTAATTTTAATTTTAATTTTAATTTTAATTTTAATTTTAATTTTAATTTTAATTTTAATTTTAATTTTAATTTTAATTTTATTTTAATTTTAATTTTAATTTTAATTTTAATTTTAATTTTAATTTTAATTTTAATTTTAATTTTAATTTTAATTTTAATTTTAATTTTTAATTTTAATTTTAATTTTAATTTTAATTTTAATTTTAATTTTAATTTTAATTTTAATTTTAATTTTAATTTAATTTTAATTTTAATTTTAATTTTAATTTTAATTTTAATTTTAATTTTAATTTTAATTTTAATTTTAATTTTAATTTTAATTTTAATTTTAATTTTAATTTTAATTTTAATTTTAATTTTAATTTTAATTTTAATTTTAATTTTAATTTAATTTTAATTTTAATTTTAATTTTAATTTTAATTTTAATTTAATTTTAATTTTAATTTTAATTTTAATTTTAATTTTAATTTTAATTTTAATTTTAATTTTAATTTTAATTTTAATTTTATTTTAATTTTAATTTTATTTTAATTTTAATTTTAATTTTAATTTTAATTTTAATTTTAATTTTAATTTTAATTTTAATTTTAATTTTAATTTTAATTTTAATTTTAATTTTAATTTTTAATTTTAATTTTAATTTTAATTTTAATTTTAATTTTAATTTTAATTTTAATTTTAATTTTAATTTTAATTTTAATTTTAATTTTAATTTTAATTTTAATTTTAATTTTAATTTTAATTTTAATTTTAATTTTAATTTTAATTTTAATTTTAATTTTAATTTTAATTTTAATTTTAATTTTAATTTTAATTTTAATTTTAATTTTTAATTTTAATTTTAATTTAATTTTAATTTTAATTTTAATTTTAATTTTAATTTAATTTTAATTTTTAATTTTAATTTTAATTTTAATTTTAATTTTAATTTTAATTTTAATTTTAATTTTAATTTTAATTTTAATTTTAATTTTAATTTTAATTTTAATTTTAATTTTAATTTTAATTTTAATTTTAATTTTAATTTTAATTTTAATTTTAATTTTAATTTTAATTTTAATTTTAATTTTAATTTTAATTTTAATTTTAATTTTAATTTTAATTTTAATTTTAATTTTAATTTTAATTTTAATTTTAATTTTAATTTTTAATTTTAATTTTAATTTTAATTTTAATTTTAATTTTAATTTTAATTTTAATTTTAATTTTAATTTTAATTTTAATTTTAATTTTAATTTTAATTTTAATTTTAATTTTAATTTTAATTTTAATTTTAATTTTAATTTTTAATTTTAATTTTAATTTTAATTTAATTTTAATTTTAATTTTAATTTTAATTTTAATTTTAATTTTAATTTTAATTTAATTTTAATTTTAATTTTAATTTTAATTTTAATTTAATTTTAATTTTAATTTTAATTTTAATTTTTAATTTTAATTTTAATTTTAATTTTAATTTTAATTTTAATTTTAATTTTAATTTTAATTTTAATTTTAATTTTAATTTTAATTTTAATTTTAATTTTAATTTTAATTTTAATTTTAATTTTAATTTTAATTTTAATTTTAATTTTAATTTTAATTTTAATTTTAATTTTAATTTTAATTTTAATTTTAATTTTAATTTTAATTTTAAATTTTAATTTTAATTTTAATTTTAATTTTAATTTTAATTTTTAATTTTAATTTTAATTTTAATTTTAATTTTAATTTTAATTTTAATTTTAATTTAATTTTAATTTTAATTTTAATTTTAATTTTAATTTTAATTTTATTTTAATTTTAATTTTAATTTTAATTTTAATTTTAATTTTAATTTTAATTTTAATTTTAATTTTAATTTTAATTTTAATTTTAATTTTAATTTTAATTTTAATTTTAATTTTTAATTTTAATTTTAATTTAATTTTAATTTTAATTTTAATTTTAATTTTAATTTTAATTTTAATTTTAATTTTAATTTTAATTTTAATTTTAATTTTAATTTTAATTTTAATTTTAATTTTAATTTTAATTTTAATTTTAATTTTAATTTTAATTTTATTTAATTTTAATTTTAATTTTAATTTTAATTTTAATTTTAATTTTAATTTTAATTTTAATTTTAATTTTAATTTTAATTTTAATTTTAATTTTAATTTTAATTTTAATTTTAATTTTAATTTTAATTTTAATTTTAATTTTAATTTTAATTTTAATTTTTAATTTTAATTTTAATTTTAATTTTAATTTTAATTTTAATTTTAATTTTAATTTAATTTTAATTTTAATTTTAATTTTAATTTTAATTTTAATTTTAATTTTAATTTTAATTTTAATTTTAATTTTAATTTTAATTTTAATTTTAATTTTAATTTTTAATTTTAATTTTAATTTTAATTTTAATTTTAATTTTAATTTTAATTTTAATTTTAATTTTAATTTTAATTTTAATTTTAATTTTAATTTTAATTTTAATTTTAATTTTAATTTTAATTTTAATTTTAATTTTAATTTTAATTTTAATTTTAATTTTAATTTTAATTTTAATTTTAATTTTAATTTTAATTTTAATTTTAATTTTAATTTTAATTTTAATTTTAATTTTAATTTTAATTTTAATTTTAATTTTAATTTTAATTTTAATTTTAATTTTAATTTTAATTTTAATTTAATTTTAATTTTAATTTTAATTTTAATTTTAATTTTAATTTTAATTTTAATTTTAATTTTAATTTTAATTTTAATTTTAATTTTAATTTTAATTTTAATTTTAATTTTAATTTTAATTTTAATTTTAATTTTAATTTAATTTTAATTTTAATTTTAATTTTAATTTTAATTTTAATTTTAATTTTAATTTTAATTTTAATTTTAATTTTAATTTTAATTTTAATTTTAATTTTAATTTTAATTTTAATTTTAATTTTAATTTTAATTTAATTTTAATTTTAATTTTAATTTTAATTTTAATTTTAATTTTAATTTTAATTTTAATTTTAATTTTAATTTTAATTTTAATTTTAATTTTAATTTTAATTTTAATTTTAATTTTAATTTTAATTTTAATTTTAATTTTAATTTTAATTTTAATTTTAATTTTAATTTTAATTTTAATTTTAATTTTAATTTTAATTTTAATTTTAATTTTAATTTTAATTTTAATTTTAATTTTAATTTTAATTTTAATTTTAATTTTAATTTTAATTTTAATTTTAATTTTAATTTTAATTTTAATTTTAATTTTAATTTTAATTTTAATTTTAATTTTAATTTTAATTTTAATTTTAATTTTAATTTTAATTTAATTTTTAATTTTAATTTTAATTTTAATTTTAATTTTAATTTTAATTTTAATTTTAATTTTAATTTTAATTTTAATTTTAATTTTAATTTTAATTTTAATTTTAATTTTAATTTTAATTTTAATTTTAATTTTAATTTTAATTTTAATTTTAATTTTAATTTTAATTTTAATTTTAATTTTAATTTTAATTTTAATTTTAATTTTAATTTTAATTTTAATTTTAATTTTAATTTTAATTTTAATTTTAATTTTTAATTTTAATTTTAATTTTAATTTTAATTTTAATTTTAATTTTAATTTTAATTTTAATTTTAATTTTAATTTTAATTTTAATTTTAATTTTAATTTTAATTTTAATTTTAATTTTAATTTTAATTTTAATTTTAATTTTAATTTTAATTTTAATTTTAATTTTAATTTTAATTTTAATTTTAATTTTAATTTTAATTTTAATTTTAATTTTAATTTTAATTTTAATTTTAATTTTAATTTTAATTTTAATTTTAATTTTAATTTTAATTTTAATTTTAATTTTAATTTTAATTTTAATTTTAATTTTAATTTTAATTTTAATTTTAATTTTAATTTTAATTTTAATTTTAATTTTAATTTTAATTTTAATTTTAATTTTAATTTTAATTTTAATTTTAATTTTAATTTTAATTTTAATTTTAATTTTAATTTTAATTTTAATTTTAATTTTAATTTTAATTTTAATTTTAATTTTAATTTTAATTTTAATTTTAATTTTAATTTTAATTTTAATTTTAATTTTAATTTTAATTTTAATTTTAATTTTAATTTTAATTTTAATTTTAATTTTAATTTTAATTTTAATTTTAATTTTAATTTTAATTTTAATTTTAATTTTAATTTTAATTTTAATTTTAATTTTAATTTTAATTTTAATTTTAATTTTAATTTTAATTTTAATTTTAATTTTAATTTTAATTTTAATTTTAATTTTAATTTTAATTTTAATTTTAATTTTAATTTTAATTTTAATTTTAATTTTAATTTTAATTTTAATTTTAATTTTAATTTTAATTTTAATTTTAATTTTAATTTTAATTTTAATTTTAATTTTAATTTTAATTTTAATTTTAATTTTAATTTTAATTTTAATTTTAATTTTAATTTTAATTTTAATTTTAATTTTAATTTTAATTTTAATTTTAATTTTAATTTTAATTTTAATTTTAATTTTAATTTTAATTTTAATTTTAATTTTAATTTTAATTTTAATTTTAATTTTAATTTTAATTTTAATTTTAATTTTAATTTTAATTTTAATTTTAATTTTAATTTTAATTTTAATTTTAGTTTTAATTTTAATTTTAATTTTAATTTTAATTTTTATTTTAATTTTAATTTTAATTTTAATTTTAATTTTAATTTTAATTTTAATTTTAAATTTAATATTAATTTTATTTTGCTCTTGATCGATTTAAGTGAAGATCGGGAAGCAGAGCTATATGGGGGCTATGACTATGAAATCTTCTACAAAGTTTATT
Source organism: Cordilura impudica (assembly GCA_963682025.1). Lineage (NCBI taxonomy): Eukaryota > Metazoa > Arthropoda > Insecta > Diptera > Scathophagidae > Cordilura > Cordilura impudica. The sequence goes on from OY821521.1 coordinate 128,326,868, forward strand.
TTTGGACTACTCATTAATGGGTGTAATAAACACACACAAAGCCAATTTAACTGAGTTCTATCTGATAGTTTGGATCTTACTTATGGCAAGTTAAGTCGATCTCATAGGGGTCATTTGAATGGGGATTAGGTCTGAACATGCACCCATTCTCGCCAGTTTCAGTAGGGTGTTTCCTGTGGCTTGTAGAAGTATATATACCAAATTCGATCAAACTATATTCATATTTGCGACCTGAAGTTTGTTTAAAAGTTTTAGACGGACAGTCGGACAGATGAATGGAGATCGCTAATTCGACCCAGAAAGAGATTCTGTGTCGATGGGTATAACAAAATAAAGATCTAGGTCAAATATTTTTGGTAGCTACAAGAAGCAGCACAAAGTAATTATAGCCTATACCACTAAGTGGCCATAATGAATAGCTGTTATAACCAGCTATTTGAGTTACATCCTTTCCACATTAAGCCGTCGATATATACATATATAAGTTTATTATTAGGTTTTTTAAGTTTTTCTTCATTTTATTTTTATATAATTTTTTACATTATTTTGTAATTATTGTTCACTTTTACAATTGTTCCCGTTTACCGTCTCTTATTGACTAACTTATTCTACTTCAAAACACCATTTTCTATACCAGCAGAAGTCATGATTTTGTTTGTTTTAACTTGCGAATCAGCAGTTTAAGCTGCGCGTGTTGAATAATTTGATATTCCCTTTTTATGGAAACAATGTTTTTGTAGACATTGTGTCAGCAAAATATTCGTTACGCGTGTGAACAAAACGTTTCGAAAATTCAAATATGCAAGTTAAGCTTATGCAAAAGCTGTCAACTTAACTTATATGCTAAGATAGAATTTAAATTTCAATTAACCATCTTAACTTTTTAACTTAACTTATTCAAACTTTATCTATAACTGCAGCGCAACAAATTAAATTTGCGATGAATTTCTAAAATTAAAATATCTTTTTTAGTGATGCCAAAACAGTGGAAACACTTAAACTTATTTACCAGATTTTATTAAAACAATAAAATCAGAAGAAGGTGTGATAGAAAATGTAAAAAATATTAACCGTTATTTAAATATAATGACGACTTTAGTGCTGGTCGTAAGCAAAAGAAATTTTATGAGAAATATTCTATGAATAAATCAATAATTTAAGTTTGTTTCGCAGGCACAATAAAATGAGTCGAAGACAGGATAATTTAAAGATAATCTTAAAGAGGCCACTAAACAAGTGGAGGTAAAACTATGTGCTTTATCTGCTTCCCGACGAGCAATTGAGGCTGATCTTGGTTGCTATCGTTCTGTGACGAAACCACTGATATCAGAGAAAAATCGTCTGGCTAGCATTAATCTTGCTAAAGAACGCATGATATTGAATTATAATATTGTTTGCGAAGAGTGTTGGCAAAAAAAATAAATACTAAAACGGCCATAAAAGTTGCCTATACAGGACCAAACGCTTGGAGGTTCTACTACACTAACGTAATACAATCGTTTGGTATAATAATCATTCACCCCCAAGACCATGACCATCATATTATTCCACAGTGTTATTGTATCTTAAAGGTTTCCATTATTTTGTCAACAGCATAAAAAATAATACCTTAAGAAATGTTATTCTTCGTTAAATAAATACAAATGTTTAAGTTAATAATAGATTTTTTAATTTTATGATCAATAATATATTTTGTGAAAAGTTTTCATCGTATTGTAACTCACAGTATATTTCTTATTATTTTTAAATATTATTATGGTTTAAATATCTAAAATATTAATTAAGCTAACTACGTATACCCGCTACTGCTAGCTATACATATTCTAGATCAGTGGTCGGCACCCATTGCACGCTGGAGCCGAACACAATCGGTTATTCACATGTATACAACACGAATGTCACCAAAAAATCAACAAAGAGCATATAAAAAACAAATATTTTATTCAGTAGCATGTTAGCTTTCGACAAAGCAGGTTGATGACGCTTTGTTGAAGAAATAAAGTACACTCTTAAAATTTTAGAGAATAAAATTACAAGCAATTGTTTTTTTTATTATAGGTGTTTATTTTGTTTTTCGTACATTTTAAATTAAAAATGTGGAACGTTGAGTGGGAACAATCATTTTTATTTTCTTTAGATATATTAAATGAGCCAGAGTGCCTTGTATGCTATCATAAAATCCAAAGAATGAGTGCATTCTATCTTAAGCGCCATTATTTATTCACTCTGAACATCATTTAATAAATGGTATTGAAAGAAAGCAATTAATTTCAAAATTAAAAAAAGACTTCGATTAAAAAATATTCGTATTGCAAATACCGTAAAAAGGAATATTAGTTCCTCAACTATTACTTATTCCTCAACTTGTAGCACACTTAAAAGCATTATATCTAATTGGTTTAGGGTTAGCAAAAAAGGGTCGACCTTTTGAAGTCGGGATTTTTTTTAAAGAAATGTGCCTCTCGATATTGCCACTGTTTGGAAAAGCAGGACAAGAGGTAGAACGTATTATAAATGAAATGCATTTGTCCGCAAGGACTATAGGCCGACGCACCGAAGATATAGGGCTTTTTATTCAAAGTGAGACAGTAGAAAGAATCAAAAATTCGAAATTTATATCCATATGTTTTGATGAAAGTGTCGACATTTGCGACACTAGTCAAATGATAATTTGCATCAGAACAGTGGATAATATGTTCAATTCGTTTGAGGAAATTTTAAAACTTCAATCTTTTTATGACAGTGTTACTGGTCAAGTTATTTTTGATTCATTTGAAAAAAACGTTTTATCGCTAATAGATAAAAGCAAAATATCTGCAGTATGTACAGATGGTGCTGCAGTCATGCTTGGCAAAAATAATGGTTTTGTTGGATGTCTTATAAGAGCTGGAATAAAGGTCCCGACATTCCATTGTATAATTCACCAGCAAGCATTATTTGCAAAAACTATTGGTCTTACTGAAACCATGAAAACTTCAGTAAAAATAATAAACCGTCTTAAAGGGGGCATAATGCACTTACCCACAGAAAACTTGTAGCGTTTTTAGAAGAATTAAACTGCGATTATAAGGATGTATTATTATTTACTGAAATAAGGTGGTTAAGTCGTGGGAAAAGCCTCGAACAGCTTTTCAACCTCAGAGAGGAAGTTGCGTACTTTTTGCAATCTCAGTCTTTAATAAAAGATACGGATTAAATCAATTATATAACAAGTCCCGAATTTTTGTTAGACCTAGCGTTTCTGACAGATTTTACAATTCAAATCAATAATTTGAATTTAATACTGCAAGGTAGAAATTAAAATTTTTGCGACTTGTTTCATGCCGTGAAACAATTCACTAGAAAATTAATAATTCTTGAGGATGAGATTGCGTCACAAAACTTATCCAACTTTCCAAAACTAAAGGAAATATATGCAATTTTTCCAAATGAAAACAAATTAAAATTCTTTAGTGAAGAACTAAAAAAACTTTTGGAAAATTTTAAAAAACGCTTTCAAGATTTATTTAATATACAATGGGCTATAAATATTTTTAACGATCCACTGACGTGTTCGATGGAAAATGTTCCAGAAAATATTCAATCGGAATTGACCTTAATGCGAGCAGATTTAACCATTACAATGGATACGGGCATTAGTTTTTGGAAAAATATTTGCCCTAATAAGTACGGTGCAAGTAGGGATTTAATTTTAAATATTTTTTCAATGTTTGGCACAACATATATTTGTGAGTCTACATTTTCGGTAATGTCACAAATAAAAAATAAATATAGGAACAAGTTAACAGATAGTCACTTAGAAACATTGCTGAAAATAAAGTGTTACGAAGAAGAAATTGATATTGACAAACTTATAGATTTTGTTCACAGAAACAAATAATTTTTTTAACACTCATAATCCTAACAGGGCTAATGGTACAAAAAATCAAATATGTTTTTCATAAATAATATTTGCCAAATTTATTATGAATTAATTTTATTTATTTTTATAGAGAAAAAAAGAAAATGAATTATTTTGTTTCTTGTAATCAATGATATATACTTATCGATTGTTTCATTTGATGATTAATTAATTTTTTTTATTCATTCCTTCATTTATTCATTCTCATTTAAATAATCATATATTTTTTATTAATCATAATCCTAACAGGAAAAAATATAGCAACCTTATAAAACTATTTCGATATTTAATGGTTATTTTTTTAAGAATAAATAATTTAATTATTTAATAAAGAAAAAAACATATATTATTTTTTCATTCATTCATTCATTCATTCATTCATTCATTTATTCATTCATTCATTCATTCATTCAATTTATTTAATAAAGAAAAAACATATATTATTTTTTCATTCATTCATTCATTTATTCATTCATTCATTTATTCATTCATTGAAACATTCATTCATTTTAAAAATCAATTAGTTTTTGTAATCATAACAGGGAAATATTTCAACCTAGTATTACTTTTCTTACACTGTAAAACACCAATACATACGTATTCTCTCTTTCTGCCGACCACTGTTCTAGATTGTTCTGTATAACTAGATCAGTGAAGGCCGTACCAAGCACGCTGGTGCTCGGCTTCTTATATGTATACAGCCGAACGAAAACAAAAATAATCATCTAAGAGTAAAAGTAAACAACAATTTCATTCGGTCTTATGAAAGCTTTTGAACAAAGCAGGTCTATGTCGCATTGCCTTTTGAAATTCACATATATTTCTTTAATAGGTACACAGAGAATATTTGTTTAAAAGAAACCAAAAATTTTGAGAAAATTTCGAAGACTTGATAAACTATAAATTAAACATTTTCTATAAATTACATACGTCGCCTCCATTTGACAACATTATAGTTGTCTCTTATGCATTTTTTTTTTTTAATTTTAAAAAATATCCAGTTACTGCAGGCTGGTAAATTTTTTAGTTTTTGGTAAAATACCACTTAATAACCTTTGAAATTTCTTATCTTTTTGAGTTTTGCTATTTTGCTATTTTGTTTTTTTTTTTTTTTGTTTTTTAAAGAAATGAATTACTTATTATTACTTATTTGATTTAATAAACTTCAAACTTATGGATAAAAGAGATTAAATGTTTTTCACATTTTGTTTTACGTTTTCAAAATGTAAGATTTGAAATTTTAAAACAACAAAATATATTTAAAATTTTACCATATTCTTCGTTAACTCAACTATTTTCCCTTTTATGCATTCATATAAACATTCATACAAAATCTACAGAAACCCATTTAATATCGGCATTGTGTTACGTCCATGGATTTCGATCAGTGTAGTACAACTAACACATGCTCATAAACACTATTACTAACTCAATTCTCTCGATGGCCACCACTGTAGTAAACACAAGTTCGTGATATGTTTTGTCGCACACTGTATATATACCAGCGTATCCCGGCGACGTTGTTTCACCTACATTTCTAAAAAAAATATTTTTTTTGTGGATTTTAACACGCTTTTGATTCGACTAACCAATATGATTCGACTAACCAATATGATTCGACTAACCAATATGAATGTCCTCTATGAATCGACCTATATTGCCCTAAGATTCAGATTCGAACATATATCTTGTGAGTGTTTGTTATACTGTTATAAGGCAATAACAGAGTTAATTGTTTTGTGGTTAGCTTTCAACTGTTTATTGGCTAATTCCATAGTGACAGACATGACATTCAGTGATCTATCTAATCCAATATTATACAGTAAAAGTGTTACATTGTTCATAAAAATATACAAAATTGTGCAAACGGACCTGACAAACATATTGACCATTAGAAAAAGTGAGATAGTATAATTGTTATTAATAATTGGAGGCAAAAAGCAGTCGTGACAGACATGACAACAAAGAGATATCATTTTAGATACATACATCATTTAGATAATACATCATTCATCGATTGATATTGTGTGAACGATTTGACTCAATAAAAGGTGAGTATCACGTTACCACACAGAAGGTGTGGCAGTGACGAAAAGTCAAACACACTACAAAATTCATAAATTATTACTCAAAATAAGGAGTTTAAAGTAAATTTTAGTCATAGTTCCCATTGAAGCGGCCTCCTGACATTTACTTAAATATAATTGCAGAACTACGTTATAGCATATTTTATTCAAATTGGTTTGTACATGTTTTTGGAAAAATGTAGTGACATTACTTCATATAGTCTTAATATAATAATACATCCATTATTTTAAACTATTTGCTGCTGACAATATCTGACAATCTGAGGAAAATTTTGTTTATGATAATATTTATACCCTATAACACGATGTGGTCAGGGTATAATGACTTTATGCTGATATTTGTAACTACCAATAATATTTGACCTAGACCCACCTTTTATTACACCAATCGCCTCAGAATCACTTTCTGAGTCGATTTAGCGATGTCCATCTGTCTGTCTGTCTGTATGTCAATGTTAACAATGTTATCAAATTACAGCTGGCAAATGTGAACATATTCTGATGAAATTTGCTATGTAAGCTTCCAACAGCCATATCATGAACGCTATTGAAATTCGCGATGTATGTTCAGACATCGATTGATATTGTGTGAACGATTTGACTCAATAAAAGGTGAGTATCACGTTACCACACAGAAGGTGTGGCAGTGACGAAAAGTCAAACACACTACAAAATTCATAAATTATTACTCAAAATAAGGAGTTTAAAGTAAATTTTAGTCATAGTTCCCATTGAAGCGGCCTCCTGACATTTACTTAAATATAATTGCAGAACTACGTTATAGCATATTTTATTCAAATTGGTTTGTACATGTTTTTGGAAAAATGTAGTGACATTACTTCATATAGTCTTAATATAATAATACATCCATTATTTTAAACTATTTGCTGCTGACAATATCTGACAATCTGAGGAAAATTTGGTTTATGATAATATTTATACCCTATAACACGATGTGGTCAGGGTATAATGACTTTATGCTGATATTTGTAACTACCAATAATATTTGACCTAGACCCACCTTTTATTACACCAATCGCCTCAGAATCACTTTCTGAGTCGATTTAGCGATGTCCATCTGTCTGTCTGTCTGTATGTCAATGTTAACAATGTTATCAAATTACAGCTGGCAAATGTGAACATATTCTGATGAAATTTGCTATGTAAGCTTCCAACAGCCATATCATGAACGCTATTGAAATTCGCGATGTATGTTCAGACATCGATTGATATTGTGTGAACGATTTGACTCAATAAAAGGTGAGTATCACGTTACCACACAGAAGGTGTGGCAGTGACGAAAAGTCAAACACACTACAAAATTCATAAATTATTACTCAAAATAAGGAGTTTAAAGTAAATTTTAGTCATAGTTCCCATTGAAGCGGCCTCCTGACATTTACTTAAATATAATTGCAGAACTACGTTATAGCATATTTTATTCAAATTGGTTTGTACATGTTTTTGGAAAAATGTAGTGACATTACTTCATATAGTCTTAATATAATAATACATCCATTATTTTAAACTATTTGCTGCTGACAATATCTGACAATCTGAGGAAAATTTGGTTTATGATAATATTTATACCCTATAACACGATGTGGTCAGGGTATAATGACTTTATGCTGATATTTGTAACTACCAATAATATTTGACCTAGACCCACCTTTTATTACACCAATCGCCTCAGAATCACTTTCTGAGTCGATTTAGCGATGTCCATCTGTCTGTCTGTCTGTATGTCAATGTTAACAATGTTATCAAATTACAGCTGGCAAATGTGAACATATTCTGATGAAATTTGCTATGTAAGCTTCCAACAGCCATATCATGAACGCTATTGAAATTCGCGATGTATGTTCAGACATGGTCCCTATACAAAAGACACCTATGAAATCGACTTAAATTGCCATATGATCCAAATTATCATATAGATCTCAAATTGGGTTTGTGTGTGTTTATTACACCCATTAATCAGTAGTCCAAAAATAAACCCTATAGGACAATTCTTAGTAATAGCCCCATTTAAAGATGCTTCCCGATCTTCACTTAAATCTATCAAAAAACAAAAATATTGCACAGATTATTCTCAAATTTGGTCAAGATCGGCCCATTTTTCGACCTCGTCCTCATATAAATATATCATCCGATGTGAACTTTTACATATTCAAAGGAAAAAAAATTAATAACAATGCCACTCAAATTTGGTTTATGCTTATTTTCTATATCCAATTAGTTGGGCCTAATAGATAGGGTCTCTAAAAGCATTGTATAGGGTACCGTATAGTCGGTCTAGAGTCTAGGCTGACTATAATTTTCTTACTTGTTTATGTTCTCAGCTAGTACGGTTGGATGTAACTTTCTTATTTTGCTTTTTTTTTTACAGACGTACAACGAATTTTAATATGTGTATGTACCCTCCAGGAAGCCTGGGGTCAAGTGTCCCCAAGTCACAACTTTTGTCTACTATTTTGTTGACATTGTCAACTAAGCGTCCACACTATTTACTTTGCTTTATCTGTCAAAACAATATTTCATAGAGAAGTTGGGAGTTCTGCTTCTTCTTGATTTCTTTAGTTTTGTTTGAAAAACAAGTGATTGATGAAAAACTAAAGTTTTAAAACAAGATATAGAAAAATTGAATCTAAAAGGTAAATAAAAATATATTTTATAATAAATCAAAGAATAAACATTATAAGTAAACGAAGTTATAAAAGAAAAGTGAAAGAACAATCAAATTTTTACAAGAATCTCTGGTGTACAAGAATCTCTGGTTCCAATGTATACATATGGTCCATGAGAACTACCTAGTCACTAGTAAATCTCTGGTTCCAATGCCTATATATGGTCCCATGAGAATCACCTAGTCACTACCTAATCAATAGTACCAATATCACTAGTGATTTCCAATGACACGTACATGTTAAATGTCTATGGAAAATTGCATTGTCTGGGGTATAATTGGTCAGTAGTACTGGTGACAAAGTCAATAGTGAATCAATACTGTTTCACTATTGACATTTCCTGAGGGAACGATTACGTATACATATTAGGGTGGACGTTCTTTATATGGAGGAAAAAAAAGAAATATGCGAATAGCAAAAAAAATGAGAAATACAAAGTTTTGGGCCAATAAAAAAACATTAAGATGTCCTTCAACGCGACTGAAAATTTCAAGTGTGTTTATATCGGGAAAATATGACTTTTTTTCAGATTTTACGAAAATTTCGTTCTAAAGTTTAATTTTTCTGACAAGTTTTTATATAATTCGGGATCAGTTTTAAATTGTCTTTTCAAAAAGCTATAAAACTTCAAAATCGAATAAAAACTTGCCATTTTTGTGCCAAGAAAAACTATGTCATGAAATTTGATGGCATTTTTTCCAATTTTGAGAAATCAATTAAAGCCATAATATTTTTTTTTGGTCTCTATACTTCCAAGTACTCAGATATGAAGTATTGTTCTATTACCACGTTGTTAACATATTGCGCATTGAGACCGAATATGGAATATATTTTGATAAAATTTTGAAAACTCCTTTTCCAAGTTTTAAAAAAAATTCTTAAACTAAATTTAAAAAATCGATCTGGTGCTTTAGGGTTTTGTTAAATATATATTAGAGATTAATTATGTGAATTTTTAGGCAAATCCCTATGCCAAATTTTTTTTGACAAGTATTTTATTTTTGCGGATTTCGAGAAAAATGAGATTTTTGTGAAATATTCTGTAAATGGACTCTTTCTAAATACTTTGTATAAAGAATTCATAATTTTTCTTCTTTTAAATGTTATATTTTATCTTAATAGCCTAGGGTTTTTTGCTTTACAAAAAAAAAAAAAAAACAATATGTTTTCGTTTCATAATAATTTGTACTGCTGAACTGCTGATTTGAGGTGGCTTGACTATTTTAGCGAACGAAGTATTTCATAGACTATTAAATGGCGTCAACTTCTTCATGTAATTCATGCTTCAAGTTTAGAAAAGGTTTTTATGTCTCTGTTGTGGGCTATATTTCCAATCAAATGTTTTAAGCGTTTTTTTCTACAATGTGAGAGTTGTAAATCTTACAACGAAAGAAAGCGAAATGTTGGTGATTCATGAAGTTTCCATCTTTTGGAAAAAAGCACGAATTCATTCTAAAAGAATTGATCACTGCATTGATAAGTTACTTAAACTATATAACGAATGGGAAAATTTACAAAAAAAAATTTAAAAGAACTTCGGGTAAAGAAGAAGACAAAAGAGATCTTTTCATAGAAAAAATGGACAATATCTTTGACATAGCTCATTCAGATGCTTTGGAACAGATGAAAAATGAAGACGATAAGAAATTTTTAATTCTTCAGCGCCAAAAAGGGAGACCGGGCCCCATGATTACTGATCCAAAACTAAAATATAAGGAAGAAAGAGCACTAAAACGCTCTGCAATGGAGAGTGTCAGGAAAAAAAGAACTTATGAAGAAATGGAACAACAATTTGTTACTTATCAACCTGTTGTAGTGGAAACTGGTGATTCAACATCCAGCAGCCAAAATAGTGATAGTGGTGACGACAGTGAAAATTCTACCATCATTCAATAGATATCGCCAACAGCATCTACTGCAGCCATTTTTTCAGCCCGTCGAGGCACACTACATTTTTTACTCCCCGTCTTTCTGAAGTTTTTGATAGGTGCAAAATTACTGATAGAAATGCAGTTTTCATATTAATGGCTGCTACAGAAGCTTTCGGGCAAGATACTGAAAAGCTAATAATAAATCGTAATTCGTACTTCTCAGAAAAAAATTTAGGGAAGAAAGATGCACAGAAATCCAGAACAACTTTAAATTAGACAGCTGCAAAGAATTAGTGTTACACTGGGATGGAAAGTTACTCTCAGCACTAACAGGTGTAGAAAAGGTTGATAGACTGGCAATAATAGTCACCTTTCAAGGCAAAGAGCAACTACTGGCAGTGCCTGAAATACCAACATCTTCAGGAGGAGCGCAAGCGTTAGCTGTTTACCATGCTGTTGAGAAATCGAGTATAACTAACAAAATTCAGGCATTTTGCTGTGATACTACAGCAAACAACACAGTTCGAATAAATGGTGCCTGCATAAATATAGAAAAGTTGTTCAATCGTGACCTCTTGTATCTCCCTTGTTTTCATCACATTTTTGAATTAGTTTTGAGAAGCTGTTTCGACTTGCTGATGGATGCGACTACTGGTCCACACATGCCACTTTTCAAAAGATTTAGAGAAACTTGGGCTAAAATTGACAAAAATGTTTACGTAACTGATAAAAATGAAGTCCCTAATGATGTCCTTTCTACCTTTATTCATTTTATTGAAGAACAGCTTGCTACTCAGAAACAACTGCGAGATGATTATCGACCATTTTTGGCGTTAACAATGATCTTTCTTGGAGGCATTCCAAAGAATGGCATATCGTTTCATATGCCAGGAGCTGTAAGTCATGCTAGATGGATGGCAAAAGCAATCTAAGCATTTAAAATATTCTTATTTCAAGATCAATTTGAACTATCTCATAGGGAGAAGAATTCCTTAAGAAGAGTATGTACTTTTCTTGCTCGAGTGTATGTTCGAGCATGGTTCTTGTCACCAGATGCAATTAAAGTACCCTATCATGATTTTCTTTTCATGTATCAATTGCTAAATTATCAGGCTATTGATCCAGAAATCAGTAAGGCTACTACAAAAAAATTTTCAAAACTTTCCCGAAACTGTAGCTCATTCCCTTTTTGATGACAATGTTCTAATAGATGTTAAGACAAGTATGGCTCAAGTTATGCTAGAGTTTGAAGGAAGTGAAAAACAGGAAGAAGATACAAATCAGTTTAAGCGATACATTCTTAGCCCAAACGATTTTTCATCATTTTCCAAAATTAAAGTTTCCGTCTTTTGTAACTTCTAGTACAAAAAATTTCTTCACGAGATTTTCTATCAACATTATCTTTCAATATGGAAAGATAATGTTGGTTATAAGAGTGGAATTGAAAAACTTCAGACCATCATTGTTGTGAATGATATTGCAGAAAGAGGTGTCAAACTCATTCAAGATTATAATAACATTCTTACAAAAGATGAAACTGAGAAACAATTTATATTACAAATTGTTGCCGGAGAGCGTAAAAAATACCCAACTGGTACTAAATCCTCACTTATGAAAAAATAATATTTATTGTTATTTTGTTTACATTATGTTTTAATTCTATTAAAAGTATTATAGTTAATAAAAACGCTTTGCTCTTATGGAAGTTAACTTTAAATTAGACAGCTGCAAAGAATTAGTGTTACACTGGGATGGAAAGTTACTCTCAGCACTAACAGGTGTAGAAAAGGTTGATAGACTGGCAATAATAGTCACCTTTCAAGGCAAAGAGCAACTACTGGCAGTGCCTGAAATACCAACATCTTCAGGAGGAGCGCAAGCGTTAGCTGTTTACCATGCTGTTGAGAAATCGAGTATAACTAACAAAATTCAGGCATTTTGCTGTGATACTACAGCAAACAACACAGTTCGAATAAATGGTGCCTGCATAAATATAGAAAAGTTGTTCAATCGTGACCTCTTGTATCTCCCTTGTTTTCATCACATTTTTGAATTAGTTTTGAGAAGCTGTTTCGACTTGCTGATGGATGCGACTACTGGTCCAGACATGCCACTTTTCAAAAGATTTAGAGAAACTTGGGCTAAAATTGACAAAAATGTTTACGTAACTGATAAAAATGAAGTCCCTAATGATGTCCTTTCTACCTTTATTCATTTATTTCATTTATTGAAGAACAGCTTGCTACTCAGAAACAACTGCGAGATGATTATCGACCATTTTTGGCGTTAACAATGATCTTTCTTGGAGGCATTCCAAAGAATGGCATATCGTTTCATATGCCAGGAGCTGTAAGTCATGCTAGATGGATGGCAAAAGCAATCTAAGCATTTAAAATATTCTTATTTCAAGATCAATTTGAACTATCTCATAGGGAGAAGAATTCCTTAAGAAGAGTATGTACTTTTCTTGCTCGAGTGTATGTTCGAGCATGGTTCTTGTCACCAGATGCAATTAAAGTACCCTATCATGATTTTCTTTTCATGTATCAATTGCTAAATTATCAGGCTATTGATCGAGAAATCAGTAAGGCTACTACAAAAAAATTTTCAAAACTTTCCCGAAACTGTAGCTCATTCCCTTTTTGATGACAATGTTCTAATAGATGTTAAGACAAGTATGGCTCAAGTTATGCTAGAGTTTGAAGGAAGTGAAAAACAGGAAGAAGATACAAATCAGTTTAAGCGATACATTCTTAACCCAAACGATTTTTCATCATTTTCCAAAATTAAAGTTTCCGTCTTTTGTAACTTCTAGTACAAAAAATTTCTTCACGAGATTTTCTATCAACATTATCTTTCAATATGGAAAGATAATGTTGGTTATAAGAGTGGAATTGAAAAACTTCAGACCATCATTGTTGTGAATGATATTGCAGAAAGAGGTGTCAAACTCATTCAAGATTATAATAACATTCTTACAAAAGATGAAACTGAGAAACAATTTATATTACAAATTGTTGCCGGAGAGCGTAAAAAATACCCAACTGGTACTAAATCCTCACTTATGAAAAAATAATATTTATTGTTATTTTGTTTACATTATGTTTTAATTCTATCAAAAGTATTATAGTTAATAAAAACGCTTTGCTCTTATGGAAGTTATGTGATTTATTTTTAAAAATTAAATGTGTCTAAGGCCGAAGCCACGCAATGAGCGGCAAAGCGGCGAGCGGCAGAGCGGCAAGTGGCTTATTACTGAGCGTCATTTCTGAGCGGTTAGTTGTCAAAATGCCGTTGTCAATGTTATTATTTATTATTTATATAAAAAGTTTTTATAATAAAAGCAAAATATTTTCACTATTTTACAATTTGTATTTATGTATTGCAACATTTCCACCTTTTTAACTTTTTATCGACTGAAAACCGCTCACATGCCGCTCATTTCGTGGCCACTTCAGTAGTATTTCATGTTTTAACTTTTTGCTGCTCGCCGCTTTGCCGCTCACTGCGTGGCCTCGGCCTTAATTTTTCATGCTGTATTGAAATTTTTAAAAATTCAACAGTATTTGCAAAAGATTTGAATTTTTTTGAATAAATTGTCTTTTATTAGCTTGGGGTCATATGTGACCCCAATTCCAGAAGGGTTAATGGCGTCATATTTTTTACCGAAACCCTAGACTATTAAGATAAAGTATAACATTTAAAAGAAGAAAAATTATGAATTTTTGATACAAAGTATTTAGAAAGAGTCCATTTACAGAATATTTCTCAAAAATTCCATTTTTCTAGAAATCCGCAAAAATAAAATACTTGTCAGAAAATTCTAGCAAAGGGATTTGCCTCAAAATTCACACAGTTAATCTCTATCATATATTTAACAAAATCCTAAAGTACCAGATCCATTTTTTGAAATTTTTTTAAGAAAATTTTTTAAAACTTGAAAAAGGAGTTTTCAAAATTTTATCAAAAAAATTTCCCATATTCGGTCTCAATGCTCAATAGGTTAACAACGTGGTAATGAAACAATACTTCATATCTGAGTGGTTGTAAGTATAGACACCAAAAAAAATTATGGCTTTAATTAATTTCTCAAAATTGAAAAAAATGCCATCAAATTTCATGACATATTTTTTTTTTGCCACAAAAGTGGTATGGGGCATTAATTATTTCTTGGCGAGTTTTTATTCGATTTTGAAGTTTTGTAGCTTTTTGAAAAGACACTTTAAACTGATCCCGAATTATTATATAAACTTTAGAACGAAATTTTCGTAAAATCTGAAAAAAAATGTCGTATTTTCCCCATATAAACACACTTGAAATTTTCAGTCGCGTTCAGGGACATCTTAATGTTTTTTGATTGACGCAAAACTTTGTATTTCTCACTTTTTTTTTTGCTATTCGCATATTTCTAGGGGTTGGAAGCGAGAGTTTGAACACTTTTTTTAACGGCCACTCTAATACATATACATCTATAGAGATTATAAAAAAATAAAATTCCAGTAGTAGTGATAATGTTACTTACCTAGCAGCTATACATTTAAAATGTAAATAATAAAATTTTAAGCGAAATTGGAAGAAAGAATCAACAAAACTAATTTAACCTATTGCCTTCGAATATTTTTTCTTAATGGCAAACCCTAACTGCAATGAATTTAAAAAAAAAAAACCCACTACTTGTAACTAACTGCGCTTATAAACTCGTATGCTATACTGTAATTTTAAGTTAACAAATTTAAATTTGTTATAGTGTTTGGTTTTTGTTCATCATAACCATGTACAAGTCAATTAAATCGAAAACACAACCACTGGTCATAGCAAAAATTACAGTTTAAATGTCCACCAAATGCCACATGTTGGTATTTTATACCCAAAACGACAACATTAGTTATTAAAAAATTAGGAAGAACACGTAAGGATGGTAATTAGTACATCACTTCAGATTTTTTATTGGTTAACCGGCAATCTATATAATATTACCCATTTAAAGATATATACACTGCTATTCCTGTTCTCATTTTCACCTAAATAACGCGCCTAACACCCAATATTAAAATGAGCTAGTATTTAGTGTTTGTGATGTGCGATACAAAACTATTTGTTCTTCACATCTATTCCATCAATATCCACGTTTCATATTTTGATGTGTCAAAAAATTTATCGCAATAAAAAATGTACTTTATAATTGTTTTGAATACAAAATACTATACATTACTCAATAAAATTCTTTGTGGATTCGTTATGAAAATTCAAACCAAAATTAACACCCTAACATTATGTTGGATACCAAATATACTTTTGAAGCGAAGTTAAAATAAGTGTAAATGACTTCTCATTTTTCAAGAGTGTGTATGTAAAATTAAATTAGTTATGAAGCATAAACGAATAAATAGATGCACATTCAGCAATGCTACGAACAATATGACATTATCAAACTGACAAAAAACTGAACCGAATCCATTTTCAGATATTTTTATTTTTACGCACTTTATATTAACTCGGTAGTGTCTGCTTGTCTTCTTGTCTGTTTGTCGACAAAACTTTGGATGGATTTTTAACCCTTTTCCCGTGAAACAATCGACTTTGCAGGCAGATTCGTGGCGACGACAAAAATGATCTAACAATTTTTTTTGTGAACAATTTTTTCAAAAAAAAATTTTTGAATTTTGACATACATAGATATTTTCAGTCAGTCAATTATGTAATTACATGATGGTCAATTAATTTACAAATAAAGGGAGTAAATTAAAAACTTGGTTTTTATTGGTTGGTTTTGTTTCTGCATTATAATTAAAAACTTCAAGTAATAACTAAAATTATAGTATAGCTGTTATCGAAAAGTAATCACCCGTATTGCAGAATGTATCGTCTAAGATTGTCTAAAGTGAAACTTCGACGGCACATATTCCTGAATTGAGGTGATTTTCGTCAACAGTTTTCTGTTATATATTACATCTTTTACATTTCTACTTATAACAATTCACTTACCTCGTGGTGAACGTAAGCTTAAATCTACTGGTTCTACCTGAACGGGAGGGCCCTCTGCCTGTAAAAAAAACATTTTTAATTAAATTTCAATATTCAATTAATCAATTTAAAAATATTTGTTCTAAAATATGTATTTATTTATAAATCAATATTAAAAATATATAAACAAAACTACTGTTACAATGTGAAATCAAAACACGCAGACAATTTTGCTGTTCCATTTTAATAATAGGAGGCGAAACTTCTATTGAGTAGGAAATTAAGAAGGAAATTTATGTGCAATATAAGACCGTTTATTTGTTATTCTATATTTATACAAATGTAAAAATATTGTTTTTGATCTCTTCAATGATTGAGTTTGAAAATTTTTTCAGGCTCAAGATCAAATGTTTTTACTTTAAAATGAAGTAAAAGACATTGGCACATTGCCGTTAACGCTATGTGTAAGTTTATCAAAACAATAGTTGTTTTAAAGAAAAAAAACAACAAATATATTGTAGTAGGCAAAATCATACACATATACATACAAAAACACACTTGTTTCAAAGATAGATATAGGGAAAGGTTTAATAGTATAAATCTTTGCTTGGATTCTCATTGAATTGGTTTCACAGCAAAGGTATATAAATTAACTTTTCACCAAACAAACTATCTACTGCTTTTGGTTACTGATGAGGGATGGTGACTCTTCCCGAAACAGCTGTATGACCTGTCTGGAATAAAGATCAATTTCTGAAACAAATGAATTTTTATATTGTGAATTCTTCAAAATTTTAAAATACAACAGATTTTCTTTTATAATTATCGTATAAACGCAGTTCTTCTAAAATGAAAGTTTCTAGAACAACAAAATTAGTTCCTTTTACTATCTATATTCTTCATACAAATTAGTAAACTAATTTGATTGAGGCAATATAATATAAGTGGGAACAATGTGCTTCAATCTGAAATATCGGTGACTGTAGCTACTAATTCTATTATAACATTTTTTTCAACCGAAAATATTTTAACAAATATTATAATATTTCGTTAAAATACTACAAATAAAATTTGCGTTGA
This sequence comes from Cordilura impudica, assembly GCA_963682025.1. Taxonomy (NCBI): domain Eukaryota; kingdom Metazoa; phylum Arthropoda; class Insecta; order Diptera; family Scathophagidae; genus Cordilura; species Cordilura impudica. The sequence continues at coordinate 128,344,458 of OY821521.1, forward strand.
AAATACTTATCGGTTGCAGTAACAGAACCCCAAACTTTTAGCTTGTATTGGTATTTAAAACTGAAAGAAAACTGCATGAATTAAATACTATTGTACCAAAAGAGGGAAAAAAATGGTTAGCCAGACCGAATATTTATTTACTATTTCACTATTTAAAAATAAAATAAACAAAGAAAACTATTGTGTGAAAATTTAATATTATAAATCAAAACGAAACCGAGTAAAATAGTCCTTTATTATTTAAAAAAAATTATCTCGAATTGTGTTCGTGAAATACCCGTTGTATATGTGGACTCGAAGATGCTATGAGTGTACCTGACATGACGTTTTGCGGGATATTTATGGTTATGATTAAGAAAAACAAAAAAGAGATGCTCAGAAATCAATACAGTACCGGTAAATGATCTCGTTTACCATATCGCAAAAAATTAAGCTACTCGTGACGTTCATGCATTTGTTTCGAGTAATTGATTTGCCAAAGCAAATTTCATGCTTTTTGTACTTCCACGCCTGTATTGGGGTAACAAATGTCTATAAGGTTGTCACGTTCTGTACAGTACACCCAGCCATGTACAGATATGATTAATCTCAATTTCTTTCTACGAACGAATAATATAAAAATTTTCATGATGGACGCTGAAATGCCTCGCGATATTAATGACCAACTCCAAGATTTACTTCACATTTGGCACGTTGATTCTTCTCTTGGTTAGCATGTCACGCGATGAATTGAAAAACCTTCGTTGTTTCATGTGAGGACCTATTAGTTCTCTAGTAAGAAATGAAAAATATTGCCTACAAGGTAACAAGCAGTTCGAAGTGCATATAAAACAAGAAATTGATAAATTTATTTTCGATTATTATTTGTACTACAAAACGCGAAGTCGATCAATTGCTTGACATGATTACACAATTGGGTAAGTAATAATTTTATATGTGATTTTTGTTTTAATGGCCAGTAGCGCGATTCAGTAACTTCTTTTAACGATAATCTATCGTTAAAAAAAGAAAACAACAAAATTATCGATATTGGTATTCCGTAAAATGTTTAAACGATATTCGCTATTGTTAAAGTCAGCTCTTGTTGTTATCTAAACGACAATTTGTGTGTTGTTTATTCAATCGTTAAAAAGTTAAATTTTTAGGTTGAAATGTAGTCATACATAAATAAAAATCATAAAATAATGAAAATTTTTTGCTTCTATAAATAAAAAAAATAAATAGCATATTCAATTCATTATATTATATTCAAATAAATAAACAAAAAAATTAATAAAAAATAGAGAAATTAAACATAAACATAAAATCATCCTGTCAAACACGAAGTGATTTGTTTTTTTTTCTATCCTTCTTTGTGTTTTTCGCTTATTTTGACAGAGATGCCACTCGTTTACAATTTAAATAAATAGAAAAATAGATTTGTCGACTATCGTTAAGGTGTTCACTTAATCGTTAGTGCAAACAACAATAGTTGTCGATATATTTTACGATTGTCGGATCGTTAAAATTTACAGAATCGCACTACAGGTTATAATGATTTTGTGCTGATGTTCATAATTAACAAACACATAGGAAATTGTTGTAAAAATTTGCACATGAAAGACTAAAATCAATGTAATATGAATAATGTTTACTATTTATACACACAGAAAACAGATTCGTTGTTGCAACCAAATTTGTTGCCAACCGAATTGCGATAACGCTAATAACCGAATTTCAGGTTCACTATGATTAACATTCTATTGCCTTAACAGTAAATATTTTTTCATAATAGGAAATTTGTTGATGCTATTAAATTTCTGTTGATACAATCGAAAATACAGTTGTTCGACTTTAGAACAATTCGGTTGGCGAATATTTTTTCTGTGTGTGGCAATATTCTAATTTATATCTAAAAATGCCCAATTTTTAAATTTTATTGTAAAATACGTATCATATGATATTATGTAATGAATTAGTGCCAAATGAACAAAATAATAATAAATAAATAGGTATTAATAAAAAAAAATTTATTTTATATCAGTCAAAACCCATATTAATGGTTGTCATAACTACTACGATTCATACAATCGAATTTATCGAATTTATAATATCAATTGACCTTACCAGATTATGGTAATATGGATTATATAATTCAATTATAACAATAGAATCATGTGATAATACATCGTACTACTAAAATTCGATTGCCAACAAATTCGGTTGCAACAACGAATCCGTTCTCTGTGTGTATATGATAATTTCGATCTAATGGAAATATTTCACCAAATTCAACAGCGTTCGTCCTATGGCTGATAAAAGGTTATATACCAAATTTCATCAAAATATATTCATTTTGGCGACCTGTAGTTTTATAACAAGGGTTACATGAACACACAGATGGACAGACGGATGGACCAAGATCGCTAATTCGGCTGAGAATGAGAGTCGATTGTATAATAAATAATGGGTCTAGGTCAAATATTAAATAGTACTTTATATTTGTTAAATTATCTATAATAAATTGATCTTTCTCTATAATGAATATAAAATATAATTTTATTGTTTCAATATATATATTAAAATAAAATGCAAACTTCATAACATAAACATAAAAACAAAAATTTAACAAAGAATAATATAAACTAGCAGATTCCAACGCTCGAAATTCGAGTGCAATTTCTAGACAGCTATACTTTTCAACTTAGCCAATTCACAAACCAACACTTTTATTTAATAAAACACACAAAGCATATGTATAATTGTATGCATGTGTTAGTAGCAACTTTAAATGCAATTTTCTCAAAATAAAAGAAAAATTTAAAAATCTGTAAATCTGCAAAACGGCTAAAAAGAAATACCTTTCAAATAATATACGTTTGGTTAAAATCGGGATAAAACGGTACAACAAAACATCGGTCACAAGAAATCGATTAGCCTATTAATATTATAGATAGTCTGTATGGACCAAGTTTCATATCGATTGGATGAGAGGAAATGACATTGAGTATGAGTTATAAGAAAGAGTTTAAAACACTTTTAAATTCATAGAAATAAAATATATTCGAAAATATCTCAATGAGATTTCTGCTTCTGGACATTCTCAAATAATTTGTTAATTCTTTGCGCTGTTGTCAGTAATGCTATCCACATACAGGCATCTATATATTCGTAATCGAATGCGATTTTTGTTTTCATATCAACCAATGCTGCTGAAAACAATGACGGATATTCTGTATATATTTGTATCCAGAATTGGAAAACACTTTTAGTTGTGCAAACAGAATTCAAGTTACAATCATTTATTAATGCTAACAGCTGATAATAAATTGGTATTTTTATAATTGTTGTATGGATCTTAAATGTACAATTTGGTAATGTGACCTTTATCATTTGGACAAAACTTATCAAATGTATCAATAATTTTAAAAGATGACAATTATAACATAACAATTATCACAATGTTCAATAAAATCACAGATGAAGGCTGAAATGCTAGAAACTAGTATGAATAAAAATACAGTAGATACATTTCTGCAAAAAGTGGTGCAGTTTTCGAAACATATTCTCCATATTTTGTAGAATTAATCTTTTCTTTGCATTTTAAAACATTCAAGATCGTTCCCAATCTTTTAATGAATTGTAATTCGAGTTACTGCCTAATCATTTTCAAAAAATCTCCGCGAAGCGTTTCCATCGTTTGAGTTCCCTTATCCGCACCTGGGGTAGTCTACTTTTGGTCCAACTTCTTCGAAACGCGCATTCTGTATGCGGTTCTTTCTGATCTTTTGCTTATCCTTATATATTGTATTTTCATCAAAGAGTTCCGCCTTTTGCGGATTGATATACGCCAATTTTAGCAGAAACTCCATACACTTTATCCTTGTATGCAATATGCAATGGTCAGATTCCATAATCATAATTGCTCTCCTCGTTTGTATGATCGTTGAAATTTCCGAAGTTCTTTCTCGTGTTTTTGCAAATCTGGCATGACAATGTTGAGGTTGTATTTGTTAGTTCATTTACGACTTTTCCATCAACCATGGACAGGTGGAACTCGTATCAACATTCAAGATATTGCCCTTCTCTAATTTTCAGCACTGTGGGATTAATCTTGTCAATTTGTTCTTGAATGTCCTCTACCGTTGGTCAGTTTGCGATTCCCTTGCAAACTAAAACATGCTTGGGCAGCAATAATGAACTGATGACGGGCGTAGATTTTCCTAGGGTACGGAATCATCAGATTTAAGCCGCAAAGACATAAACATATTTCTGTTTGATATTGTAGCGACATTGGAAAATATCCTTTGCTTATAAACGCTTTATCCGGATGAGCCACCCCAGCCCTATTTATTGATTAAAGTTAGCTTCACAGAAAGATTTTTCAACTCATTTTCAGAAAGACTATTCAGCAGCCGTATTACTGCATGATCGATAGGTTCCTGCACATTCACTTTCACAGTAATTTCCGTAGCCTCCATATGGAGTGGTCCTGCATTTTTTTGGCTGTCGAAATGTGTCCTTGTCCTTGGAATGTTCTAAGTCCATAAACAAGGGCAAAGCTTTTTCGGAACCATACTTTGAAGGTGTTCATTTAGGGCGTGGGAATGCTCTCTTCAATCCTTTTAAGTCGTAGTGGGCTTGCATCAGCAATATATTTTGTAATTTGCGAGCTACTTTGTCATTGTTCTTTGTATATTTAATAGACAGCGCTACCGATAAATGGTTCTTGTTCAAATCATTGGTGGCATCGGCAAGCTTCCTCTTTCTTTTCAAATTTGGACATACCTCCATACCTATTTGTGGCCTTCCTCTTGCACGTCCAGGTGATGTGGTGGATTCATTCCATGTTTTTAGAGTGTCCAGAATAATTTTTCATACTAGATACAAAGCACTTGTCTCGCCAACTTTCAGTCATAGACTAATCTAATAGCTACATTTGGATTAAGGGTTTATGAAAGGGTTATGTTCCCATGTCCAAAAATGTACCTGTTACTTCTATACACATGAGATATTATGCACGTGTTAAAGTAGGATGTGTGCCTACCGTTGCCAGTAGACAAATTGTAACAATATTATTGTTATGTGATTGGAAGGTTGACTATATTTCTTTTTAAGTGCGTAACTGCTAATCTAAAAGAATAGTTCTGTGCATTCTGTATCTGTACCTGAATTTACCAGAGAGGCACGCCGTACATTTCTGGAACAATGTCTTTTTTACCTTTTTTACCTCTAGCAGTCGAAGGATCAGATGAGAACAGCTTGACTTTGTTGAACTAGGTAATGTAATACTCAAAGAATATATTTTGAAAATATGGGAGATATAAAAAATTATACATTTTGTTTATTTTCCAACAAAGTTGAATAATAGTGAAAAACAGACAGTTTGTAAATAGCGATGTACCTGGAGAAACAAAAAGCAAACTGTAAAATTTTTTTTCTATAATATAGTGAATAAAAACATAAATCAACATAAACAAAAAATTACGATTAGTTACCTAGTTTTTTATATTATACTGAACCAAAATTTTCCTAAAAATTTTGTGTCTTTTTGAAAACTGATTTTATTAAAGGTAGCAAATATGTAATCCTTTCCTATAAGATGAGTTTATTCAATATATAACCTCAGTTAGTATAAGAGCGCCACTGTGCGACGTTCGCCCGTCCGTGTGTCAGTAAACGTAAATCTGGTACGCAAACTAAAGGTCGCCTTTATACAAACAAAGATATAGATCTAATTTGGTATATAAGCTGTTTTTTGTGTTTTTGAATTAAATGTAACATAAATATATTACTAGCTAATTGAGATAAAAATATTTTGCCGGCTACGTTAAATACTGAATTTCATTGGTGTTGAAAACCAAAACAAATCTGGAATTAGACTGCTTTTAGCGAGCGTCTATCCACTGCGAAAATACATTATTTAAAATTTAGATATACCAACAATAAAAGATATCTTACTACTTTTGTTATATTCGATGCAAAAGTTTTCAACTAATGAAAAGTTAAAATTACAAAGAAAATTGCCTTTATTAAATATTTAAAATTAAAATTAAAAACGAAAGTATAAATAAACCAAGAAACAAATAACAGCAATATATATATATACGTATATATAAAGAATAATTAGCAATTGGTGTTCTATGTAATACTTAGGGAACATATAGTTTTTCTACTCTAACAAAAGAAAAGCACCGCAAGTTTTCAAATAGAAACTAGTTATTTCTATGGATGACACGATCATTGTTTAATGGACACTGGCCAACAAGAAAAGCAACTAACTTAAAATTTAGTTTGAGTTCGAATTTAAAGTTTCAGTATCGACAACAGTTTTAAAGTGGTAGCTGTACCCAACATTGGTTGTAATATTAAGCTCAAGACGCAGGTGGAGGGTGTAAAGATTAGGCATAACCAAATTTAACCCTCTTACTTGTTTTTGCTCATTTTTATACTCTCCACACCACAGTGCCAGAGGGTATATATAGGTTTGTCATTCCGTTTGTAATACATCGAAAAACTCCTTTCCGATCCTAAAGTATATATTTTCTTGATTCCTATCACGACTCGAGTCGATATAGCGATGTCCGTCTACTCATGTGTTCGTGTGCCTGTTGAAAACACGCTCTTTCAGAAAATAAACAAATTACATGGGTCAGGTTACGAAAAAATTATGTGCCATTATTCACACCAGGTTGGTGTTTAAAATTGAGTAAATAGGGCGTCACTGTACTGAGAGCTGCCCTAAAATTTGTATACATCTCTTAAAAACGAACACAAATGTTTGTTGTATTAGTTTAGTTGTTGAACATAATAGTTGTACAACAACATAAACAAGTAAGAGTGTTAAATTCGGTTGGGCCGAATCTTTGGTACCCTCCACCTGCATCTTAAACTGAATATTACAACCAATATTAGGTACGACTCCCACTTTAAAGTTAATTGCATTTCTTTTTGGCCAGCTTCTATTATAATTTCTTGTTATAAATAACAATGATCGTGTCTTCTATATAAAGAATTAGTTACTATTTGAAAAATGACATTATTTTTCTTTTACTAGAGTAGAAAGCCAATAATGAAATTCATTATCGCAGCTAGCGTTAAAACACCCATAGTTTGATCCCTATAAGAAAGTGTTGAGATAAATCACGATAATCAAAAAAAAATCAAGTGATTTTGGCTAAAAACTACCAGATATTAATATATGAAAAAACATATATCAAAATATTTCTATCTGAAGTAGATAGTATTTTTGAATTTTGAATTTTGAATTTTTAATTTTTAATTTTTAATATTTAATTTTTAATTTTTAATTTTTAATTTTTAATTTTTAATTTTTAATTTTTAATTTTTAATTTTTAATTTTTAATTTTTAATTTTTAATTTTTAATTTTTAATTTTTAATTTTTAATTTTTAATTTTTAGTTTTTAGTTTTT
>OY821521.1:128357861-128377861 GCA_963682025.1 Cordilura impudica
AAATTAAAATTAAAATTAAAATTAAAATTAAAATTAAAATTAAAATTAAAATTAAAATTAAAATTAAAATTAAAATTAAAATTAAAATTAAAATTAAAATTAAAATTAAAATTAAAATTAAATTAAAATTAAAATTAAAATTAAAATTAAAATTAAAATTAAAATTAAAATTAAAATTAAAATTAAAATTAAAATTAAAATTAAAATTAAAATTAAAATTAAAATTAAAATTAAAATTAAAATTAAATTAAAATTAAAATTAAAATTAAAATTAAAATTAAAATTAAAATTAAAATTAAAATTAAAATTAAAATTAAAATTAAAATTAAAATTAAAATTAAAATTAAAATTAAAATTAAAATTAAAATTAAAATTAAAATTAAAATTAAAATTAAAATTAAAAATTAAAATTAAAATTAAAATTAAAATTAAAATTAAAATTAAAATTAAAATTAAAATTAAAATTAAAATTAAAATTAAAATTAAAATTAAAATTAAAATTAAAATTAAAATTAAAATTAAAATTAAAATTAAAATTAAAATTAAAATTAAAATTAAAATTAAAATTAAAATTAAAATTAAAATTAAAATTAAAATTAAAATTAAAATTAAAATTAAAATTAAAATTAAAATTAAAATTAAAATTAAAATTAAAATTAAAATTAAAATTAAAATTAAAATTAAAATTAAAATTAAAATTAAAATTAAAATTAAAATTAAAATTAAAATTAAAATTAAAATTAAAATTAAAATTAAAATTAAAATTAAAATTAAAATTAAAATTAAAATTAAAATTAAAATTAAAATTAAAATTAAAATTAAAATTAAAATTAAAATTAAAATTAAAATTAAAATTAAAATTAAAATTAAAATTAAAATTAAAATTAAAATTAAAATTAAAATTAAAATTAAAATTAAAATTAAAATTAAAATTAAAATTAAAATTAAAATTAAAATTAAAATTAAAATTAAAATTAAAATTAAAATTAAAATTAAAATTAAAATTAAAATTAAAATTAAAATTAAAATTAAATTAAAATTAAAATTAAAATTAAAATTAAAATTAAAATTAAAATTAAAATTAAAATTAAAATTAAAATTAAAATTAAAATTAAAATTAAAATTAAAATTAAAATTAAAATTAAAATTAAAATTAAAATTAAAATTAAAATTAAAATTAAATTAAAATTAAAATTAAAATTAAAATTAAAATTAAAATTAAAATTAAAATTAAAATTAAAATTAAAATTAAAATTAAAATTAAAATTAAAATTAAAATTAAAATTAAAATTAAAATTAAAATTAAAATTAAAATTAAAATTAAAATTAAAATTAAAAATTAAAATTAAAATTAAAATTAAAATTAAAATTAAAATTAAATTAAAATTAAAATTAAAATTAAAATTAAAATTAAAATTAAAATTAAAATTAAAATTAAAATTAAAATTAAAATTAAAATTAAAATTAAAATTAAAATTAAAATTAAAATTAAAATTAAAATTAAAATTAAAATTAAAATTAAAATTAAAATTAAAATTAAAATTAAAATTAAAATTAAAATTAAAATTAAAATTAAAATTAAAATTAAAATTAAAATTAAAATTAAAATTAAAATTAAAATTAAAATTAAATTAAAATTAAAATTAAAATTAAAATTAAAATTAAAATTAAAATTAAAATTAAAATTAAAATTAAAATTAAAATTAAAATTAAAATTAAATTAAAATTAAAATTAAAATTAAAATTAAAATTAAAATTAAAATTAAAATTAAAATTAAAATTAAAATTAAAATTAAAATTAAAATTAAAATTAAAATTAAAATTAAAATTAAAATTAAAATTAAAATTAAAATTAAATTAAAAATTAAAATTAAATTAAAATTAAAATTAAAATTAAAATTAAAATTAAAATTAAAATTAAAATTAAATTAAAATTAAAATTAAAATTAAAATTAAAATTAAAATTAAAATTAAAATTTAAAATTAAAATTAAAATTAAAATTAAAATTAAAATTAAAATTAAAATTAAAATTAAAATTAAAAATTAAAATTAAAATTAAAATTAAAATTAAAATTAAAATTAAAATTAAAATTAAAATTAAAATTAAAATTAAAATTAAAATTAAAATTAAAATTAAATTAAAATAAAATTAAAATTAAAATTAAAATTAAAATTAAAATTAAAATTAAAATTAAAATTAAAATTAAAATTAAAATTAAAATTAAAATTAAATTAAAATTAAAATTAAAATTAAAATTAAAATTAAAATTAAAATTAAAATTAAATAAAATTAAAATTAAAATTAAAATTAAAATTAAAATTAAAATTAAAATTAAAATTAAAATTAAAATTAAAAATTAAAATTAAAATTAAAATTAAAATAAAATTAAAATTAAAATTAAAATTAAAATTAAAATTAAAATTAAATTAAAATTAAAATAAAATTAAAATTAAAATTAAAATTAAAATTAAAATTAAAATTAAAATTAAAATTAAAATTAAAATTAAAATTAAAATTAAAATTAAAATTAAAATTAAAATTAAAATTAAAATTAAAAATTAAAATTAAAATTAAAATTAAAATTAAAATTAAAATTAAAATTAAAATTAAAATTAAAATTAAAATTAAAATTAAAATTAAATAAATTAAATTAAAATTAAAAATTAAAATTAAAATTAAAATTAAAATTAAAATTAAAATTAAAATTAAAATTAAAATTAAAATTAAAATTAAAATTAAAATTAAAATTAAAATTAAAATTAAAATTAAAATTAAAATTAAAATTAAAATTAAAATTAAAATTAAAATTAAAATTAAAATTAAAATTAAAATTAAAATTAAAATTAAAATTAAAATTAAAATTAAAAATTAAAATTAAAATTAAAATTAAAATTAAAATTAAAATTAAAATTAAAATTAAAATTAAAATTAAAATTAAAATTAAAAATTAAAATTAAAATTAAAATTAAAATTAAAAAAATTAAAATTAAAATTAAAATTAAAATTAAAATTAAAATTAAAATTAAAATTAAAATTAAAATTAAAATTAAAATTAAAATTAAAATTAAAATTAAAATTAAAATTAAAATTAAAATTAAAATTAAAATTAAAATTAAAATTAAAATTAAAATTAAAATTAAAATTAAAATTAAAATTAAAATTAAAATTAAAATTAAAATTAAAATTAAAATTAAAATTAAAAATTAAAATTAAAATTAAAATTAAAATTAAAATTAAAAATTAAAATTAAAATTAAAATTAAAATTAAAATTAAAATTAAAATTAAAATTAAAATTAAAATTAAAATTAAAATTAAAATAAAATTAAAATTAAAATTAAAATTAAAATTAAAATTAAAATTAAAATTAAAATTAAAATTAAAATTAAAATTAAAATTAAAATTAAAATTAAAATTAAAATTAAAATTAAAATTAAAATTAAAATTAAAATTAAAATTAAAATTAAAATTAAAAATTAAAATTAAAATTAAAATTAAAATTAAATTAAAATTAAAATTAAAATTAAAATTAAAATTAAAATTAAAATTAAAATTAAAATTAAAATTAAAATTAAAATTAAAATTAAAATTAAAATTAAAATTAAAATTAAAATAAAATTAAAATTAAAATTAAAATTAAAATTAAAATTAAAATTAAAATTAAAATTAAAATTAAAATTAAAATTAAAATTAAAATTAAAATTAAAATTAAAATTAAAATTAAAATTAAAATTAAAATTAAAATTAAAATTAAAAATTAAAATTAAAATTAAAATTAAAATTAAAATTAAAATTAAAATTAAAATTAAAATTAAAATTAAAATTAAAATTAAAATTAAAATTAAAATTAAAATTAAAATTAAAATTAAAATTAAAATTAAAATTAAAATTAAAATTAAAATTAAAATTAAAATTAAAATTAAAATTAAAATTAAAATTAAAATTAAAATTAAAATTAAAATTAAAATTAAAATTAAAATTAAAATTAAAATTAAAATTAAAATTAAAATTAAAATTAAAATTAAAATTAAAATTAAAAATTAAAATTAAAATTAAAATTAAAATTAAAATTAAAATTAAAATTAAAATTAAAAATTAAAATTAAAATTAAAATTAAATTAAAATTAAAATTAAATTAAAATTAAAATTAAAATTAAAATTAAAATTAAAATTAAAATTAAAATTAAAATTAAAATTAAAATTAAAATTAAAATTAAAATTAAAATTAAAATTAAAATTAAAATTAAAATTAAAATTAAAATTAAAATTAAAATTAAAATTAAAATTAAAATTAAAATTAAAATTAAAATTAAAATTAAAATTAAAATTAAAATTAAAATTAAAATTAAAATTAAAATTAAAATTAAAATTAAAATTAAAATTAAAATTAAAATTAAAATTAAAATTAAAATTAAAATTAAAAATTAAAATTAAAATTAAAATTAAAATTAAAATTAAAATTAAAATTAAAATTAAAATTAAAATTAAAATTAAAATTAAAATTAAAATTAAAATTAAAATTAAAATTAAAATTAAAATTAAAATTAAAATTAAAATTAAAATTAAAATTAAAATTAAAATTAAAATTAAAATTAAAATTAAAATTAAAATTAAAATTAAAATTAAAATTAAAATTAAAATTAAAATTAAAATTAAAATTAAAATTAAAATTAAAATTAAAATTAAAATTAAAATTAAAATTAAAATTAAAATTAAAATTAAAATTAAATTAAAATTAAAATTAAAATTAAAATTAAAATTAATTAAATTAAAATTAAAATTAAAATTAAAATTAAAATTAAAATTAAAATTAAAATTAAAATTAAAATTAAAATTAAAATTAAAATTAAAATTAAAATTAAAATTAAAATTAAAATTAAAATTAAAATTAAAAATTAAAATTAAAATTAAAATTAAAATTAAAATTAAAATTAAAATTAAAATTAAAATTAAAATTAAAATTAAAATTAAAATTAAAATTAAAATTAAAATTAAAATTAAAATTAAAATTAAAATTAAAATTAAAATTAAAATTAAATTAAAATTAAAATTAAAATTAAAATTAAAATTAAAATTAAAATTAAAATTAAAATTAAAATTAAAATTAAAATTAAAATTAAAATTAAAATTAAAATTAAAATTAAAATTAAAATTAAAATTAAAATTAAAAATTAAAATTAAATTAAAATAAAATTAAAATTAAAATTAAAATTAAAATTAAAATTAAAATTAAAATTAAAATTAAAATTAAAATTAAAATTAAAATTAAAATTAAAATTAAAATTAAAATTAAAATTAAAATTAAAATTAAAATTAAAATTAAAATTAAAATTAAATTAAAATTAAAATTAAAATTAAAATTAAAATTAAAATTAAAATTAAAATTAAAATTAAAATTAAAATTAAAATTAAAATTAAAATTAAAATTAAAATTAAAATTAAAATTAAAATTAAAATTAAAATTAAAATTAAAATTAAAATTAAAATTAAAATTAAAATTAAAATTAAAATTAAAATTAAAATTAAAATTAAAATTAAAATTAAAATTAAAATTAAAATTAAAATTAAAATTAAAATTAAAATTAAAATTAAAATTAAAATTAAAATTAAAATTAAAATTAAAATTAAAATTAAAATTAAAATTAAAATTAAAATTAAAATTAAAATTAAAATTAAAATTAAAATTAAAATTAAAATTAAAATTAAAATTAAAATTAAAATTAAAATTAAAATTAAAATTAAAATTAAAATTAAAATTAAAATTAAAATTAAAATTAAAATTAAAATTAAAATTAAAATTAAAATTAAAATTAAAATTAAAATTAAAATTAAAATTAAAATTAAAATTAAAATTAAAATTAAAATTAAAATTAAAATTAAAATTAAAATTAAAATTAAAATTAAAATTAAAATTAAAATTAAAATTAAAATTAAAATTAAAATTAAAATTAAAATTAAAATTAAAATTAAAATTAAAATTAAAATTAAAATTAAAATTAAAATTAAAATTAAAATTAAAATTAAAATTAAAATTAAAATTAAAATTAAAATTAAAATTAAAATTAAAATTAAAATTAAAATTAAAATTAAAATTAAAATTAAAATTAAAATTAAAATTAAAATTAAAATTAAAATTAAAATTAAAATTAAAATTAAAATTAAAATTAAAATTAAAATTAAAATTAAAATTAAAATTAAAATTAAAATTAAAATTAAAATTAAAATTAAAATTAAAATTAAAATTAAAATTAAAATTAAAATTAAAATTAAAATTAAAATTAAAATTAAAATTAAAATTAAAATTAAAATTAAAATTAAAATTAAAATTAAAATTAAAATTAAAATTAAAATTAAAATTAAAATTAAAATTAAAATTAAAATTAAATTAAAATTAAAATTAAAATTAAAATTAAAATTAAAATTAAAATTAAAATTAAAATTAAAATTAAAATTAAAATTAAAATTAAAATTAAAATTAAAATTAAAATTAAAATTAAAATTAAAATTAAAATTAAAATTAAAATTAAAATTAAAATTAAAATTAAAATTAAAATTAAAATTAAAATTAAAATTAAAATTAAAATTAAAATTAAAATTAAAATTAAAATTAAAATTAAAATTAAAATTAAAATTAAAATTAAAATTAAAATTAAAATTAAAATTAAAATTAAAATTAAAATTAAAATTAAAATTAAAATTAAAATTAAAATTAAAATTAAAATTAAAATTAAAATTAAAATTAAAATTAAAATTAAAATTAAAATTAAAATTAAAATTAAAATTAAAATTAAAATTAAAATTAAAATTAAAATTAAAATTAAAATTAAAATTAAAATTAAAATTAAAATTAAAATTAAAATTAAAATTAAAATTAAAATTAAAATTAAAATTAAAATTAAAATTAAAATTAAAATTAAAATTAAAATTAAAATTAAAATTAAAATTAAAATTAAAATTAAAATTAAAATTAAAATTAAAATTAAAATTAAAATTAAAATTAAAATTAAAATTAAAATTAAAATTAAAATTAAAATTAAAATTAAAATTAAAATTAAAATTAAAATTAAAATTAAAATTAAAATTAAAATTAAAATTAAAATTAAAATTAAAATTAAAATTAAAATTAAAATTAAAATTAAAATTAAAATTAAAATTAAAATTAAAATTAAAATTAAAATTAAAATTAAAATTAAAATTAAAATTAAAATTAAAATTAAAATTAAAATTAAAATTAAAATTAAAATTAAAATTAAAATTAAAATTAAAATTAAAATTAAAATTAAAATTGAAATTAAAATTAAAATTAAAATTAAAAAATAACATCTAGCATAGATGCGAAACCCTATGTTCGAAGCATGTAGCTAGTTTGTTGTTGTTCGAATCTGAAAAACTAAAGTGAAGAGTGAAGCGGATCTGAGTGGTATGCAAATTTAAATTGATGATTAATAAATTTAAAACTGAAATGCTGTGGACATAAGTGGTGAACTGTTAGTTAAGCTTTTTTGCGTTCATTTCTTCTTTCTGTTATTTACCTATTGTAGGTAGTGAATTTTTACTAGACTGCTGAAACGCCTGAGGGGTTAGTTAATGTTGTTTTTCGCTAAAGCTTTATGAGTTTTGAGATTGAGTGCAACATTTATTGGTTGTTGTTTGTTCAAGACAACATTTGCTGTTGATGTTATTGTGGCTGCCGTGTCTGTCGTCTGCCGTAATGGTGTAACTATACCAACTATTGCTCGTATAAATAGTAAATATTATTGTTACCATTACTCGCTACTTTACATAGTCTCGTACAAGTAAGGAAGCATATAATTTAACCGTGTAATTGGGTTTAAGGCTTACGATTTGTGTTATGGTTTGTTAACTAGACAATTCATTTTATTTCATTACAAGGTTCTAAACAATGTAAAATTTATTCTGTAATTATTTATCGGTTATTTTAAGGTGTTGAAACAAATTATCAAGTGTATGAGATTTGTACATTATAAATAAATTTAATATCATCCACCATAATATGTTTCATTTATGTGAATCACACGTTACGCTATAGAAGCTAATCTAAATCAAGTAAGGTTCCACGATTAATTTAAATAAAAAAATAAACAGTTAATTAGTTTTAATATTTAATAGTAAATAAATCTTAAAACTACTAAAAGGTGGATGTGACTATCTTCCTTAGGACGCACAGTGGCTGTAAATCGTTTTTCAGTGGCTAAAATTATGTAACTTTTGAACCGAGCAAAATATTTTAGTAACTTAGTTCAACTAAAGTCAGTTTTAATTTCAATAAATTGATTGCGAACTTTTTAAAGAATTCTAGGTCAACGCTTAACTTTTCATTTTTTTTTTTTTTTTATTTTTTTTTATTTTATTTATTAAAAAATGTCTTATTTTGATTGTAAATAAAACATTGTAGAACAAATTAACACTTTTTCATTGGAACAGAATAGTGCCCATATAGTTCCGAAAGGACATGTTGAGTAGATCATTTTTGTAGAATAAACTTATAGTCCAGCTGGTCGGAGTTTTTTTTTTTACAGTGGATCAAACTTTTAATATTTTGGTCGAAGGGAGCATTAAACTAAACGAAAAAAATGTTGTAAGTTAATGTCTTATTATTATCAGAGCCATATTGTCGAATTTAATGAAGATAATTTTTGTGCAAGATCTTAACCCTCTAGCTCCTCTTTTTAAGGGTCAATTTTACCCTTATTTTGAGAAAATAAAAAGGACATTTAAGGATTAAAATACAGCAAAGACACCAAAGAAACCAAAGGCACAAAAGTTGTAAATAAAGCTCTTTACGCTTAATTAGCAAAATTACACGGGTAACTGCAAAATTTTTGGAATTAATTATACCCAACTAAAATAACTGTAGCTTGCACACTGAGTTCTCGCGTCTAGTCACCTCTGACCTACATATCGCGTGTGATTTTTAAAATTAATATAAAATAAATAAAAAAAATCAATCATAATTGAGCTGAGGCTAAACATAGCGGAGTCTGTATGCAAATTAACAGATTGGTTTTGTTTTGCTTGTGGATATTTAACACACCATCAAAGCTGAAGAAAGATATTCCCTACAATTTAAGAACCCTATTTTATTTTATTTGGAATACGATTTTCGTCTGAAGCTTGGATACCAAAAACTCTATGTACTACTTGCGAAAGAGCTCTATTGACATGGTGCAAAATCGCTGCCGTTTTCTACACCTATGACATGAAGACCACAAATCAGATTCATGCTATTTCTGCGTAAATTACAAATTTGGTAGATGCCAAAAGCACTACGAGAAGGTGTTCAGCGCCTCTACTGCCTAGACATACATTTTCGTCCAATATGGTACACGCCAATACAGAAATAAGAACGGTGGTAGAAAATTTATGAGATATAACTTACTTGCCTCTTTAGGATTTAATCAATTGTCCTTATTTGATAAACCAAGCTTATCTTGAAGATCTTTTAAGCGATTTAGGACCAACAAAGGAGAAAACCGAAATATTATGTTCCAGATTGAAAAACATGCATTTGATAAAAGCCGATGTAAAAGTTAGGTTTCCAAGAAGAAGACACGCCGATACTGTTGCAATATTGAAGAGGTCCTGAAATATCTATAGCTTCCACTTGAGTCTTCCGCTTGGAGATTATTTATAGATAGTTCAAAACACAGCTTAAAAGCAGTTTTTCTTCACAATGGAAACCAGCATCCAACAATACCGGTTGAGTATTCCAAATCTTTTAAATACAATTGAATACGATAATTATAAATGGAAAGTATGATTGCAATATTGACTGGAATGCAAACAGGATACGCAAAATATATGTTTTCTTTGTAAATGGGATTCTTGTAATACCAGCAACCATTATCATATTAAATGTTTCAAAGAACGTAAAGAAAATATTATTGGCGACTTGTAATTTAATCCATGAATCATACTTCCACCGCTGGATATTAAGTTGGGCATGATAAAGAATTTTATTAAAAGCTTAAATACACCAGGAAATGCTTTCAAACATATTCAAACATTTTGCCCAGACTATCTGCAGCAATATAAAAAGAAGGTAAAATACGGTTGTAAGAAAAAGTTTATTTTATTTAATGTAAATTACCTTTTCTAGAAAGAGCATTCCTAGAGCATTGTAGCATTGTACCCGATATAAAAAAATTACTACAAGATGAAGAATTGTATGGTCATCTAAATATGCAAGAGACAGCATTTGGCTTTATGCAGCTTGTTATAACAGAATTCCTTGGAAACGCAAAAGCACAAAACTATGCAGAAAATACTGAAAATATGCTAATCGCTTTTAACAACATTGCCGTTAAAATGTCACTAAAGATGCATTTTCTGCACTCACATCTCAATTTTTTTTTAAGAAAACCTTGGAGCGTTTTCAGATGAACACGGTGAAAGGTTTCATGAGGATATCAAGGTTTGGAAGAGAAATTGAAAGCGAAATCCCAAAGCTTAGCGTCAAGCTAAATGCAGGAAAACGTATTAAAGTTAATTCTTCGTCTGTTATAATACTACTGCTACTTTTTTATTTAAAATTGATACCTAAGTAACCGCTATTAAAAAAAAAATTATGAAGATATTACCTCCAAAAATTTCTCGGCACCTCAGTGTGCAAGCTACAGTTATTTGAGTTGAGTTGTAATTATATTCCATCTATTTTACAGTTACCCATCACTGCAAAAAATTTATAAATTTTTGCTATCAAATTTGTTAACTTTAGCAAAATAAATCTGCTGAACATTGTTTATCAAAATATTTCATACATATGTGGGTAAAAAAAAACCTTTTAAATATAAAAACTGCAATAGGTTTTAATTGCATTTGTAACAATGGGAGGTTCTGTTTATTATTATTTTTTACTAATACTATGTTTATACCCTATACCACTATGTGGTTTGGGTATAATGACTTTGTGCTGCTGTTGTTGGTTACACCCAAAAATATTTGACCTAGACCCATCTTTAATTATACCGATCGAATCAGAATCACTTTCTGAGTTGATTTAAGAATGTCCGTCCGTCCGTCCGTCCGTCTGTGTGTCCATGTAAAGCTTGTAATCAAACTGCAGGTCGCAAATATGAATATATTTTGATGAAATTTGGTATATAAGCTTTTATCGGCCATGGGATGAACGCTATTGCAATTGGTGAGAATCGGTCCATGTTCAGACCTAGCCCCCATACAAATTACCCATATGAAATCGACATAAATTGCCATAAGATCCAAATTGTCATATAGATCTTACGCAAATTTGGTTTGTATTGGTTCATTACATCCACTAATGAGTAGTCCAAAAATGATCCCTTTGACCCCATATAGAGCTGCTTCCCGATCTTCAGTTAAATCAATTAAAAAACAAAAATATTGCACTGATTCTTCTCAAATTTTGTTTGTACATATTTTTGCAAAATACAAGAGACTTTACCAAACATGATCAGGATCGGTCCATTTTTGGACCTAGACCCTTTATAGATATAGCATCCGATATGAACTTTTTTATATCTGCAGCCAAAAAAATTAATAAAAATCCCACTCAAATTTGGTTTTTGCTTATTTTCTATGTCCAGTTAGTTGGGCCTAAGAGATAGGGTTTCTAAACGAATGGTATAGGGTATCGTATAGTCGGTCTAGACCGACTATAATTTTCTTACTTGTTTTTTTTTTATTTATTTATTTATTTCCTTTCCTGTACAACAAGAACAAATCTTATAATTACAGTACAGGAATAATAATGCTAAGGCATGAGAATTGATCGTTATAATTTGGATTTACAAAATACATAGATTTTTAATTACAAAATACAGAAAAAAAAAAAAAATTGATTGCAAATATTCCATATTTTCTTCTGTGTTATTTCTGTTCTTTATTAGTTTTATGACTTCTTTATCTAAATGGCGATGTTCCACTTTCCATTGATTTCGAATATTGGATATGAAAGGATTTGACGTTGCCAATCTTATATAATAAAAAATTTATGGCCGTTCTATCCGGCCGATTTCCTTCATTTTTATTTTGAATGAAATTTACCCAGCTCCCACCTGACTCAAGTTACACTCAAACGCGATTCTTACCTGTACATTTCTTATGGGACACATTCACTCAAGCAATTCGAATTCTCATAACTCCTCTTCTAATGAATGGATCTTGATCGTTTCACTCTCAGTAGATCAGGCTCTTTCTCTTGAGCTATTAACTGTTTAAATTCGTTGAGTTTGAGGAAAGTTATGCGTGCACAATCAACTTTACATTATCCAACACGAAAGTTAACGTACATATTTCATTACAATTATTGCATAACACATACCCTGTGTTGAATTTTGATTGCCAAAAATTTGAGTACCTTTAGGTGGCATACAAGGTGGCCTTTATTTCTGTGTGTTCAACAAATATTTATAATGAAATAAACTTAATAAATTAAATAGATTAAAAAACACTAAAAGAAATAAATTGAATAATAAAACAAAATTCCCTAGAATTTGCACTCGAATTTCGAGGGCTGGGCTCTGCTAGTAATATCTTAAATAGATCTTCATTTGTAGAATTTCGTTAAATGTTTCTAGTTTTATGTTCTCTATAAAATCTGCAATACTTTTTCCTTTTTTCCTGAGCCTCCTCTGATAGAACTCCAAGTGGCACCAAATGATATTTAAGACGTCTTCTGCATTGTAAAGGATTTTGTGAACTGTTGCAGACATAGTTCTTCATGGGTACTTGCTTGTATATATTTTTGCAGTTTCCTTAGCATAATCTCCAAATTTTCTAGAGTCAATTTCTTCATTGCGCGCAAGTACTTCTAGGATTATTTTAAATCTGAAAATAAGGTTTAAATCAACTCCTGTTATTTCAGATGCTGTATCTGGATCTGAAAATAATCTTCTTGCGATATTGCCATCATTTGTGTTGCCTGTCCTTTGTTTTGACTGATCAAAAATCAATCCAAACTTACGATATTCTTCTTGAACATGTTTCTTTTTTGAACTTCTTATCTCTTTGTTGGTTTCGTTGTTTCTTATTGATCCTGAAGACCCGAAATCCAAATCATAACTAAATTTTTAGTATGTGTTCCAGCCTTATCTTTCATTGCTGTTTCTGCAGCGACAGTAAGTTGGCCTTCTAACCAGTTTGCACTTTTTATATAAAAATGTTGTTAACTGTAGCTAACTTCTTTGTAGCGTTCTTTTAATGCTTTGACGAAATTAGGTAACTGCTCTTGTATTTCGTTGCTATACGAATTTAAGTTCAGTTTTATTTTAACGTAACTAAGAACATCTTCCTTGTTTTTATACCCTCCACACCTCAGTGACAGAGGGTATATATATGTTTGTCATTCCATTTGTAACGCATCGAAAAACTAGTTTCCGACCCCATAAAGTATGTATATCCTTTATCCTTATCACAGCTCGAGTCGAGAAAGCGATGTCCGTTTGTCTGTTGAAATCACGCTCATTGCGATAATATCATTTGCCATTATTCGCACTAGGTTAGTGTTTTAAATGGAGTAAATTAGGCCAGTGTGTTTAGATATGAGCAAAAATATGTAGACACCTCTAAAAAAACAAAAAATCCAGTGTGTTTGTTGTAATATTTTAGTGGTAGAGCATCATATTGTACAACAACATTCATAATTAAAAAAAAACACAAACAAATGATGCAATCGCACCAACAAACACAACTACCATGAGCTATATTAGTGGTATTGCCACATATTTTTTTTATCGTTATCACGATATAATAAAAAAAAAAATCGCCAATATGAAAGAAAAACAAGTAAGAGTGTTAAATTCGGCCGGGCCGTATCTTTGGTACCTCCACCTGCATCCTAAACTCAATATTACAACCAATATTGGGTACGGCTACCACATTAAAACTGTTGTCGGTACTGAAATTTTAATTTCGAATACCAATTAAATTAAAAGTTAATTGGTTTTCTTGTTGGCCAGTTTCTATTATAATTGCTTGTTATAACAAAACAATGAACGTGTCTTCTATATATAGAATTAGTCACTTTTTGAAAAATAGCATTATTTTTCTTCTACTAGAGCAGAAAACCCGTAATGAATTTTATTATTTAACGCAACCAGCGTTATAACACCTATAAGAAAGTCTTAAGATAATTTATGATAATTCAAAAAAAAAAAAACACAAAATTTTCAGACATTAATATTAAAAAAGCAAATTTTGAAATATTTTTATCTGAATTAGCTAGTTATTTTTAATTTCTAATTTCGAAATTCTAGTTTTTAGTTGTTAATTTTAATTTTAAATTTTTAGTTTTTAATTTCTAATTTTTAATTTAATTTTTTATTTTTTAATTTTTAATTTTTAATATTTAATTTTTAATTTTTAATTTTTAATTTTTAATTTTTAATTTTTAATTTTTTATTTTTAATTTTTAATTTCTAATTTTTAATTTTTAATTTTTAATTTTTAATTTTCAATTTTCAATTTTTAATTTTTAATTTTTAATTTTTTATTTTTTATTTTTAATTTTTAATTTTTAACTTTTAATTATTAATTTTTAATTTTTAACTTTTAATTATTAATTTTTAATTTTTAATTTTTAATTTTTAAAAATTAAAAATTTATAATTTTAATTTTTAATTTTTAATTTTTAATTTTTAATTTTTAATTTTTAATTTTTAATTTTTAATTTTTAATATTTAATTTTTAATTTTTAATTTTTAATTTTGAATTTTTAATTTTTAATTTTTAATTTTTTGTTAGAAATTTATAGTTGACCTGTTTTAATATGTGATGGGGGTTTTTTTGTTTGGCTCAAGGTCATCAATTAAAAATAAAAATCCAAATATTAATGTTTTATTTTTAAGAAATATTTATTAAATTTTTTTTTTCGATATTTCGAACATCTTCGATGTTCATCTTCAGGAGAAACTAAAAACAATAATACAATCACAAAATTTAATTATTTATAATTTGTAAAAATTACAAGATTGATAATTACATACATTTATATATATTTTAATGAAGATTGGAGTTGAAAACGTCCTTGCTTGTTTGTTATCTTATTTCAACTAGTTTTTGTTTGAGCAGTCGATATTTGTTTACCGTATGTCTGTATACACTTGAACAGTGATCCAGTGTTGCCATAATTTGAAATTATAAAGATGCTAAATTGCAAACAAAAAGATGCTAAAACGTACTGGAGTAAAAAAAAAGATGCTAAATTTTTTTTTTTTAATTTTATTACCTTTATATTGAAAAATTAAATACTTATTAACAAATTCTTTGGTATTTAAATCGAAAAATTAATATAAAACATAAGTTTCAATTTATATTTTTTAAATTTTAATTAAAATTATTTTGGATTTTATCTGTATTTTTTTTAAACATCAAATTGAGTTTTTTTTAATTTTAAATTGAATGTTTTTAATTTTAGAGGGATTTTTTTTAGTTTCAAATATAACAGAATTTACATTATCAAAAGATACGATTACAATAATTGGTTTATGGAATATAATATTTCTGTGATGTCTTCATCTTCAAGTTCTTCTTGGCTCTGATATTTTTATGACGATCAACTTTTATCAACGACATCGCTCGGTATATTGTAAGTGTAACAGCGCCCATTTTTCAATTTCAAACCTTCTTTTATACGTATTACAGAACAACTCGGATTTTATTCTGTTCAAAGTTTGCTTTTAACTAAGCAATTAAACTAAACAAACGTTCAACTTCGGCTTTTGAGAAAGACAAAACTAATAAAGATAATACAAATATTGATAATTCTTTAAATGGATTTTCGCCAATAGAATTTTTGTTAACTTCAATCCATAAAGAGGTTGTATTCGGTGTTGTATCCCAATATTGTACTGATAAAACTCCATGGATTTGAATTTTTTCTGTTTCAGATGATCTAAATTTAAACTCTTCTAATATATTGGTTATCGGTTCTTTTACCCGGTTTAATGTGTTTTGTATTGAAAATTTTAGAATTTTTTTAATGCTATAATATTTTTAATTCATTAAAAACTGTTGTTGGTGTTTACATTCTTCTATTTCAAAATGTTTTGTTATATTTGTTGAAAGAAACGAGCAGAGTGGTAAAAAAAATAGTACACAAAATTCTCGCATTACACTTTGCGAAATTAAAACATATCAATACCATTAAAATTAAAATTGTATGTTCAAAAATAATGAAAAAATCATAAAAAAGATGCTAAAAACAACTTTTTATTAATAAAAGGTGCTAAGTTAGCATCTAGCATCTTTTCATAAATTTTGGATGCTAAACGACAAAAAAAGTTGCTAAATCTAGCAACTAAAATGCTAAAATGGCAACACTGCAGTGGTCAGTGTCTGTTTTATAGTTGAGTCTCTTGTTTGTCGGTGTGTTAATTATATGTAGCATTTCAAGAGTGTATCTCTTTGCGTTGTTGCTCTCTTGTTGTAAAATGCTCACATCTGTGAAATTAGGGGTGTGACGAGTTAAAGTGCTGTGCGCCGCGATCGCTGTTTTTTGCTCAAGTGGTCTATGTGTTGCCTTATCATCTGATTTATGGCATGAGAGCCGTGTTTTTAATTTTGTTTTTATGGTACCAATATATACTTTGTTGCATATGTTGGACCCGTAAAACACGCAACACAGTTAATAAATTGTTCAGTAAAACAAAAACAAAACTTGAAAATGAAGAAAAATCAAATGTGATATATAAAATCAACTGTGAAGGAGACGGGTCCAACATATGCAACAAAGTATATGTTGGTACCACAAAAACAAAATTAAAAACACGGCTCTCATGCCATAAATCAGATCATAAGGCAACACATAGACCACTTGAGCAAAAAACAGCGATCGCGGCGCACAGCACTTTAACTCGTCACACCCCTAATTTCACAGATGTGAGCATTTTACAACAAGAGAGCAACAACGCAAAGAGATACACTCTTGAAATGCTACATATAATTAACACACCGACAAACAAGAGACTCAACTATAAAACAGACACTGACCACTGTTCAAGTGTATACAGACATACGGTAAACAAATATCGACTGCTCAAACAAAAGCTAGTTGAAATAAGAGAACAAACAAGCGAGGACGTTTTCAACTCCAATCTTCATTAAAATATATATAAATGTATGTAATTACACAAGGGAACAAAATTGAACTTTTTTTGTGTTGATTTGAAATTTATAGCAAATTTTTACTAATTTGAGGTCGCTGATTTCAAATCTGCCCTTGGTTTTTTTCTATCAGCTCGACTTTTCGAGATATACCGTTATGTTCAAAATTAAGGCACTTCCGCTACATATATTGGAATAACTTGAAAACGGTTCACCATATTAAATTAAAAAATAAAATCCGAAACTCGCAAACAATATTCTCTTAAAGCCGTGCTTACTTTGTTTTTAAATTTTCCAAGTAGTTTTAGAGATATCGTTCAAGTTTTGAAAAAAAAAATTAAAATTTTTTAAAAAAAAACATTTTTTTTTGTTCTTTAAAAATTCCTAAAAAATAAAAATGGGACAAAAATCACAGTTCTACAGCCAGTTAGTTAAATATATTTCGAATAAAATGAGCTTTATTTCATTGCAATCGGTGCACAACTTTTGATTTTGTTCACGATTTACTGAATTGATATAAATCGCGATTTCCATACAAAAATAACATTTTCTAATGTGTAAGTGTTTGTATGTAATAAGTTAGTTTTTTTATGATTCTAAGAATTAAAAAAATTAAGTAATAAAAAAAGATTATTTCATTTTTATGGTTGCGGTAGCAAACTCATAACGCCTATAAATTTTATTGTCCCTTTATGACACCTAGTCAGTTCACAGTCAATTAAAGAGAAAAAAGAAAAGTCCACTTGTTTTTATTGATGTGTGGTTTACCGTTGGTAACGGATGATTTTTTAAAGGAATTCCCCTGAACACATGTGTTCATTCATAAGTGACTGTCAATAAAATTGTGGATATAATTTTTTTTGGTACTTCAGTAAAAAACTACTAAGTATATATATGGGTTCATTCAACCAATTTTTCGCATTCAACAAGTGTTTACGAAAGCGAAAAGTATAACGACAAAAAATATAAATCATTTTACATTGAACATATAATCAGTCAACACAAAAAAGTTCAATTTTGTTCCCGTGTGTTATTTATTGAAAATTGTGTTACTTTGATATATACTTCAAAATTGTGCAATGGCTACGTCAAGAAACACCTGTAAAATCAATCCCAACTATTTTTGTAACATATGTGGCGAATACACGTTTATAAAAAATAGAAAAAGTGTGTCAGATTTTATTAAAAAAATTTATTTTGACTACTTCGGATTTACCATGGAAACCCGTGACAAGTACTGGATTCCTAATACTGTATGTAAAAACTGTGTAGAGTATTTAAGGTTATGGGCAAACAAGCAACGGACCCACTTCAAGTATAAAACACCAATGATCTGGCGGGAACCTTCGAATCATTATGATGATTGTTATTTTTGCGCTGTCAACATAACAGGCATTAATAAAACAAACCGGTCTAAATGGATTTATCCTAACGTGTTGTCTATTACCCAACCAGTCCTGTACTCTAGTGAGGATTCAGAACCACAACCATCTACATCTACACACAATTTCCACGACTTACGACAAAATGTTCCTTCACCAATTTCTGAATTTGGATCAGATGACTTGCATTTAGATATTTCTTCTGAACGCGAGCAATTTAATCAGGAGGAGCTTAGTGATTTAGTGAGAGACCTTGGACTTTCTAAAAAAGCATCTGAAATTCTTGCTTCTCGATTAAAGCAAAAAAATCTGTTAACCCAAGGAACAACAATTTCATACTACCGTAACAGAGAAAAAAACTTACTTCCATTCTTTTCCGAAGACGATGAATTTGTTTATTGTTCAGATGTTCCTGGTTTAGTAACAGCGATGGGATTAGAGGAGTATGATCCAAATGACTGGCGACTATTTATAGATTCTTCTAAACGCAGCCTAAAATGTGTACTTCTGCATAACGGTAATAAATTGGGTTCGTTGCCCATTGCACATTCAACTAAAGCTAAAGAAGAATATTCTACAATTGCCTCAGTTATAAATAAAATAAAGTACAACGAACACCGCTGGCTAATTTGTGTGGATCTAAAAATGGTGAATTTTCTTCTAGGCCAACAAGGTGGCTACACAAAATATCCGTGTTTCATTTGTTTATGGGATAGCAGAGCCAGATCTGAACACTGGAGTAAGAAAGACTGGCCTTCGAGGGAAGCTATGGTTCCAGGAAACCACAATATAGTTAATCAACCACTTGTGCCCAGGGATCGCATCATACTGCCACCTCTCCATATCAAGCTAGGACTTATGAAACAATTTGTCAAAGCTCTCAACAAGGACGGTGATTGTTTTAGATATATCAGTAAAAAGTTCAACAATTTGAGTTCGGAGAAGCTGAAAGCTGGCATTTTTGATGGCCCTCAAATCAAAAAATTAATCAATGATGAAAATTTTAGTGATTCCATGACAGATATTGAAAGAAATGCTTGGAATGAATTTGTTTGGATAGTGCGCAATTTCCTGGGAAACAAAAAGGGTGAGCACTATTCGGACCACGTGGATAACATGTTGTCACATTTCAAGCAGCTTGGTTGTAATATGAGCATTAAGGTGCACTACCTACACAGTCATTTGGATTGTTTCCCTGAAAATCTTGGAGACTTCAGTGAAGAACAAGGTGAACGTTTCCATCAAGATATCCGCACTATAGAGGAGCGGTACCAGGGTCACTGGGATAAGCATATGATGGCGGACTATTGCTGGAGCATTAAAACAAATCCCTCTAAACAAGGTTATTTAAGAAAATCTTATAAAAGAAAATTTTTCGATGAGTTGTAATTACATTGTAATATTTGTGTATTAAAATTTTTTATTTTTCTTTAAAATTCTCTTTTTGTGTTAAATTAAAAAGTATAGCTGACCATAAAAATGAAATAATCTTTTTTTATTACTTAATTTTTTTAA